>RJVU01072388.1:3934776-3952702 GCA_003731715.1 Anabarilius grahami | reverse complement strand
ATAAACAGTAATCAGAACGATAAAAAGAGAAAAACAGACACCATACTGATAGAGCAAGCAATAATCTCGGACAGCTTGTCTAAGGTTATTTCTACGAGTAAAGGAACCTGTTGTAAAGCACCGCTCACTCGACGCGTCTGTTTCAGCACTTCTACAGACACGCGAGCGCGCTCACCTCACGATAAGGTGCACGAGCGCCAGGCGCGTTCTCTGCGAGTCGTCCTTTCTAATAACGTACTGGTTATATCACTGATGGACGCGCATAATGTTCAGAAACATTGACATTTCTCTGTTCTTGCTCAGCTTCATCAGTTTATGCCTCGCTCTTCTTAGCTCTGCTGCCGTCATGTTAACAACACCTGGCCCCGCCTTGACGCAGTGATTGACAGGGCGGGGCGAAGACGTGATCCGCTTGAAATGCATTTTCAAATCCACATTGAATTTTACTACATTCATTGCGGGACATTTAATGAAAATGCAATCGCAAATGTCTTAACTGTGAGTGCAAATGCAATTAAGAAAAAATAACATTTAGATGATCATTTTGCTACATTTTTGCTTGAACATGTTAAATATATATAACCATTTCTGTAATACATTTTAATTTAGATTTTGCAACTTATAAAGCGTTAAAAGATAGTTTTAACATATAATTTAAACATATGTTAGGAAATAGCAAATGTAAATTATATTTAACATTTTTAAAATCATTTTGCTCCAAACATGCACATGGTATGGAAAATGTAAATTCAAATACAGAAATGCATTGCCATTTTACATATTGCATTGCATTGCCATTTTGCATATTACATTTCAAATTGAAATTTGCTACACATATGCTTCCATAACTGAATAGCTGAGCATTCAAGTTGTCTTAAATGGATAGTCCATTTAGAAACTAATTATTGTCATTAATTACTCACTCTCATGTTGTTCCAAACACACAATTTTATTCTTCAGAATTATAATTTTTTTTTTACATAATTCTTTACATTTTTTGTCTATTTATTGAAAATCTAGGCAGTCTCAAGGCTGATTTATACTTCTGCGTCGGACCTACGCTGGAGCCTCTGTGCCGCAGGCTATGCGTCTGTTTTCATTTATACTCCTGCGTCGTTGTCCGCGTTAACGTGCATACAAACTACTAGGCAGTGTCCACGGTCATGTTGAGTATCAAAGCAAAAGCTGAAGAAGAAGCAGCTTGTCATGTACGTTGTCAGAGAAGCTTACAATGAGAAACAGCAGAGAAGCGGCAAATAGGTAACGACTTTTGTTGCAGTATGACTGTATGTGTCCCCTGAAACAAGAGCGTTTTTCATTCCTATGGAAGTTGTAAATGCTCGCTCTTCTCCTTTTGCTCCGCGCCAGTTTTTTGACCCGTGGGAGGGGTTCTAGCAGACCAATCACAGCGCTTGTGGTCCGCGTAGAATTTTTGAAGAGGTGCACGTCAGGTTTACTTTTCAGGCTTCAAAAGTGCTATAATCTTTATTCACATATAAATATAACCACAGCAGATACTGTAAATGGGGGCTCAAAGCTTGTTTGACACATAATAAACCAGCCTCTGCTCAAGCTTAATATTTGTTAATCAAATCTGTGTCTTGTTAGAAGACTTGGATTACACTGCTTTATTCATATAGATTAACTGTGTTTTTTTATGTACCTCTTGAAGCTGAACTATCCATTTAAAGTGTTAGACTTTGCCAGTTTGATACACGATCCAAACCACTGATTCGAAACAAGATTCGTAAAGCTTCATGAAGCAGTGTTTTGAAATCGCCCATCACTAAACCCTGTGTTGTGAACAAAATGTCCAAACCAAAAGGATGGTAATACCAGCAATTTTAGACCTAGTGGGGTCATTTGGTTCACAACGCGGGGTTTAATAGCATTATGAAAGGCAGTTACTGTGAATGAAACATTTATATAGATGAAACATTTTGTGTAGTGAAACATTTTGTGTAGTGAAAAGGATACTTTGTGATTTTGTGCATTGTACTAACACAATTGAAAATATGCTGAAACGTTTGAAAAAAGTGCACTTTTGATGATCTGTTGTGATATTAGTACTAAGAGTTTTGAAAATGTACTAGTTGCTTGTTAAAATAATACCAAAGCGAATTAAAAAAAAAAACTAAGTACAGTATATTGTAGTAAAATACACGAGCACTGTTATATTCTTGCCATAAACAACATAACCACACCCAATATAGAAAGACTGAATCGGTCATACTAAAACATGTCTTTGAGTTGAATAAAGCGGTTTAATTATACGAGGTTAAGTGTTTTGAATAAGATGAAAAATTATCTCATCAATCTAGACATGACTCGTGTTAATATCCAGCGCTAGGTGGCGCAGTGAACTCTCTGCTTTATAGAACGGCAGTTTATCATTAACTGAAAGCTGATGTAAATGGTTCAGTTGATTTGAGCTGCTGCTCGTGACAGTTGAGAGCTCGATCATGATGGTTTCTTATCGTTTATACTGGACGCTGTGGATGCTGTCGTGTTTTGGTGAGACTTTTTAGAAATTAAATTACGCTGTTGAATTTCTCATTAAAATAACGAGACTGGTTGGTTTTAGTTGAATATTTAAATGCAGAAACATGTAATTCTGCCTTTTGGTGAAATTGTTTTTCCCCCACAGGACAATATTTGTGTCAAGATCTGCAGATCCCTGCGCCGCCTAGTAAAGAAGAAGGAGACAGTGTGGTGTTCACTCCTGATAACCCCCCACCCTCCACATCTATTCTTGTAACTCAATGGTTTTTTGGTACAACAGCTATAATTACAGTAGCGTCTGGTGTACCTACAGAAAACCCCGCATATAAAGACAGAGCCAGTGTTGACATCAACACTCTCGCTCTGACGCTGCAGAAACTGAGACACAGCGATTCTGGAATATACAGACTGACTGTACAAACTAGTGATGGAGGGTCACTTACTGGAGAAACTTCACTACAAGTCGGTGAGTGTGTTGCTAAAACTTGGTTTAGCGTTTGACCATAAATTAGGCTATATAGGCCTAAAAGACTATGATAAGGAGATGGTTAAGGAGGTGTTCAATAATATTTGAAAGATCTAAAAAGAAAAATATTTAATAGACAGTAAACCATGGATGTTTGAAAATAGCATTAGAACTGTTGAAGTGGTTAACAAAAGTATGAGAATTTTAATAAAAAATACCCTATTTCAGATATGCCCGGGTCCGTGTATGCTTTGATAGTTTGTTTTTGCCAATTTGAAATGAAATGCGCAGAAACGAGAAAACGGTCGTTGTAAAAATAAAAAATTAAAAACGGGAAAACGAGATTTTGGCTCGATTTTCGTTTTTTCGGGTCACAGATTGAAAACGGAAACACGACTTCAAAACTCGTTTTCCACATGTGGGCGGTCGTTACACGCCTCTTTCAGCCGATTGGCCAATCAAATCTGAGACAGTGACGTCATCATCAGTTCATTCAACAAAATAACAGTCCTCGCTGCTCTTGTTGTTAATTTCTTTGTGTTGCATTGCACATCTTTTATTCACAAAAAACTAATTTCTCAAGACACTGCCTAGATTTGATGTCTACATTGCTGAGATTTCCCTTGTTATTAAATCTCTTAAACTCATTGATAATAACAAGAACAACAAATTCCTTAAGAACTATGACCATTTTTTTCTTACTGGCTGAGGTGTTATCTGTCTGTATGGTTTTTGTTTTTGTTTTGTTTTGTTTTTCCCCTCAATTTATATTAATGTGTTTAATGCAGTGCTGTTTCTTTTCTTGCAATAAAAAAAGAAAAAAAAGAAAAACAGTCCTCGCTGCTTGCTTAAAGTTAAATCTTTGTTTTCCTAGTAACACACGTTTTAATATCTTAATGGTATTAAGCATATTTATTTCATATCAATATCAATAATTTGCTTTATATTGATACATTTTGTTATTTTTATTGAAAGGCTGATTAAATATTGGTTTAATTTTTACTTATCCTTTTTATTTATTTATTTATTTTTACTTTGGGCATTGAAATGGTTACTACTTGAATACAGAAATGTAATTTTATTCTTTATTTTCTGAACTTAAATCTGAGCAACCTAGTGGGCATTTTTTTGTGGTGTTTTTCTGATCCTTTTGAGGAAAGTGAGTTGAATGGGTGCACTCTTTTAGTTCTCTCGACTTAGTTGTAATTGTTTTTTTGTTTTTTTCTGTCCTTGCATTGTTCGTTGTTTGTCATTGTCATTAATATCTTTTAACGCCAGGGGGCTCAGGGATAGTGTCAAACGGAAAGCTCTTTTTTTGTTTGCTAAAAAACAAGTCAGATTTTTGTTTCCTTCAGGAGTGTCATTTTACTAAAGATTATTACAAATGGTGGAAATCTCAGTGGGGTAATGATATTTGGAGTTCACATGGCACTGAACACTCTGCTGGGGTTAGCATTTTGAGAAATACATTTAATGGGGATATATTAGGATCAGATTCAGATAGTTTGGGACACTTTCATTTATTAGTGATTTCACTTAACCAACAAACAGTAATTCTGGGAAAAATATATGGGTACAATACTTCTTTGGATAATAAAATTTTCTTTGACAAGTTAGATGAGAAACTCGCATATTGGTCGAATAAATTCCCTAATGCATTTTTTATATTAGGAGGAGACTTTAATGTATCAATTAATAATTCTTTGGATAGGTATCCACCAAAGAGGACAGTGTGTTTTAGCCCTGCATTGCTAGGGCTAATGGATAAATTTGAATTGGTGGACATTTGGAGAAAAAAATACCCTAACAATTTGGAATTAACCTGAGCCAACAAAAATGGGTCAAGACTCAAGACAATCTTGAATTGATTATTGGCTCATATCAAAATGTATGTCCAAATTTGATCTACATGTTGGCTTTCAGTGTACTCCTTTGACTGACCACAAAACTATCTTTATTAATACCCCTTTACCGGCAGATTATGCACCAGGCCATAGCAAAGCCTCTTTGTGGAAACTTAACAGTTCACTCTTAGAATTACCAGATGTAAAGGATAAAATTAAAGAATTAATTGCTCACTATTGGAAAGTAGCCACAATTAAAAATTATTTTTGTACCTATTGGGAGCTTCTAAAATTTGAGATTGGAGTTTATTTAAGGAAAGTTGGAGCAGTCTTAGCCAAAAAGAGAAGGGTTCTTGAGGATAGCCTGATCATGAAATTCTCTCAAACCCGTAGCTTTAGTTGTATGTCTTTGGAGGAAAAATCTGAAATTGCAGATTTACAAACTAAATTAGATGATTTATATTTATCGAAGGCTAGGGGTGCTTATATAAGATCCAGGAAAAGATGGCTTGAAGAAGGAGAACTTAATTCTGCATATTTCTTTAAGCTTGAAAAACTTAATTTTACCCTTTCAACAATTGAGACGTTGATGGCAAAATTGTAAAAGATCCAAAGGTTATAGCTAATTTTAGTGCCAATTTTTATAAAAATCTTTATACTTCAAAATGTTCAGAGCAGAAAACTTTGTTTCTGGATTCAGTTAATGTTAAAGTTATCTCTGAAAGTGATAGAATATGTTGTGATGACATTGTTATTCATGAGGAAGTTAGCGTAATTAAGAGCTTGAAAAACAATAAATCCCCAGGATGTGATGGGCTTACAGCCAAGCTGTACAAATTATTTGCTGATGAACTTTCTCCTTTTTTAACTAAAGTTCTTAAAGAGAGTATTGATAAAGAAGCTTTACCTCCTACGTTAACTCAGGGTATCATCACGCTAATTCCTAAACCAAACCAAGATCATACCAATTTGGACAAATGGCGACCCATCACACTCCTTAACAACGATTATAAAATTTTTGCCATAGTATTTGCTAAAAGACTAAAAGGATATTTGGATAGCATTATAGATGAGACTCAGTCTGGATTTATGAAGGACCGGCATATAATGAATAACATTAGATTAGTTTTAGATTTATTTGATTATAGCAATTTGGTGGACCATAAGTTTTATTATTTTCCTAGATTTTTATAAAGCCTTTGATTCAGTAGAACATCATTTTATTTTTAAGTCATTGCAAAAGTTTGGTTTTGGTGAATATTTTTGTAAGGCGGTAACAACTCTTTATTACAACTGTAATAGTACAATCAAATTAAAATATGGTACTTCTCCTAGGTTTTACTTGTTACGTGGTATTAGACAAGGGTGTCCAATATCTCCTTATTTGTTTTTATTAGTTTCACAGATATTTGCATCTTATATTTCTAATAGTAGTCTTCGTGGTATCTCTATTGCTAACAAACTCATCAGTCAGTTGGCTGATGATAACACACTTTTTTAACATGATGCTAACCAAGTTCCGTTAGCACTAGAGAATATCCAGCAATTCTCCAAAGCTTCAGGCTTATCCTTGAACCTTTTTTTAAATGTGAGTTGATGTCCATCAAAGAGTGTAGTTTGTCAGAAATTTGTAATATTCAAGTTAAAGATCAGGGGCCGTATTCACAAAACATTTTATCTTACCACTTAGAGTTCTCCTAAATAGCAGTAAAAGTTCTTAGCTAAGAGTTTTCTCTTAACCTATTCACAAAGCTGCTGAGACAAACTTTTACTAAGGAATAGACTGAAGTCTTAAGCTAAGAGTAAGGGCGGGGTTGACCTCGTTGCTATGGACTATACACACAGTGATTGGCTGATGGGGGAGGAGTCAGTGATTTAATCATAGAAATATTGTAGAATGAGGTGTCATGTTTCCACATTAAAATAAAGGTTTTAAAATACAAATGTTGCCCTATTCAAATAAATATTTTTTAACAAAAATGTTGCCATAGTCAAAATAAAATGTTGCCATATTGTTGCCATAAAGGTTTTAAAATGTAGGCTAAGTGTCACTAATTAAACTAGTATATACAGTTAATTGTCCACCTCTTGGATGTCTGCATCTCAAGAGAATGCAGTATTCAAGCGACAAATTATGTTTTATAACGAGAGCCGACTCGCTTATAGTTACTTCGACGGTTTTCTGCATCCCTCCGCCAACCCGCTCCTCACTCGGTTGGGGATATGGGGAGAACTTTGGGTTTGGGCTAAATTTCAAGCTCAGAGTCCTCGATCCCCTTGGACAGCACACCAAATACGCTTATTATACATAGGCCTACATATATATATATATATTTTATATATTATATATTTATATATATATATATATATATATATGTATATGTGTGTTTTGTTTTTTTGTTTTTTTCTCTATTCAATCATTTGTAAGAGTGAACTCATGAAAACCACTGGCACAGGTAATCAGACAATATTTATTTATGTTAAATATTTTTTTTGGTGTCTCAGATTTGAATCTATAAATCAAAATGTATCACGTTTATGAAGAAAAGGTTCAGCACTCAAGGCTCTATCGCTATTCCCTCAATGGTGTACAGTGTCTTTGGGTGGATTAGGACTGTTTGTAATTTGGTCTTAGTGATTTAGGAGTCCTCTTGACTACTCCTAACGTTTCACAGATTTAGGAGCTAGTTTTAGTGCTAAAATGCTTTGTGAAATACTCTGAGCAAAAATGTAGGACTCCTAAAATTAGGACTGACACGTCCATTATTTTTAAGAGTTTCTCCTAAATCGGCAAGTTAGGAGCTACTTTTAGCCCTAAGATGTTTTGTGAATACGGCCCCAGGTATCATAGTTATTACTATAACAAAGAATTAATTAGGAAGATGCTCCGTAAATTTTAATCCACTGATTGAGAGTACACAGAAAAAACGTTGTATATGGCTCCAGAGAGACCTGTCGTTAAAGGGCAGAATTTTACTAGCCAAAGCTGAGGGCTTGTCGAGATTAACATACGCTGCTCTTTCTTTGAGTTTTGACAGCGCCATTCTTAAAAAAATTTATACAATGCTCCTCAACTTTGTTTGGAAGAATAAAACTTATTTTGTCAGGAAATCTGTATTTATGAACACCATTGAGAAGGGGGGGTTAAGTTTTCTTGATTTTAGCACTTTAAACAACACCTTTAAAATAAATTGGATAAAAAACTTTATTAATAAGCCCGCATCTATCTGGAATTTGATCCCTAATGGTATTTTTTTAAAACTAGGTGGTTTAAAATTCCTATTAACCTGTAATTATAACATAATGAAAATCCCTATCAAATCCCTGTTTCATAGGCAAATGTTATTAGCTTGGTCCCTCAT
The DNA here is from genome assembly GCA_003731715.1 of Anabarilius grahami. Taxonomy (NCBI): domain Eukaryota; kingdom Metazoa; phylum Chordata; class Actinopteri; order Cypriniformes; family Xenocyprididae; genus Anabarilius; species Anabarilius grahami. The sequence goes on along the minus strand of RJVU01072388.1, from coordinate 3,944,528 downwards.
TTTTAAACATAATTTTACACCTCACTCATATATAATCTGGAATAATAAGGATCTACTGTATAAACATATCTCTTTTCTTTGATAATTGGTTTAAAAATTGAATTATTTTTGTAGCTCAGCTTTTCAATTAGAATGGTTTAATTTGTAATTATTCTGAGTTCTTAGTAAAGCATGGAATTCCTGTTACTCCAAAAGAATTTGCGATTGTGGCTGATGCAGTGCCACAAGGAGTTCTTATGCTTTTAAAGGGTTTTCTTTTTCATTCTCTTGTGACTCGGATCTGTGTAAAACATTTGCAGGTAAACAGTGCCTTTCTTCATCTAAATCAAAAAACAATAAGAAAATTAGAGTTTTGTTTCAGGAGGAATGTGTTTCTATGCCATATGTAATTTCTTACTGGAATGGACTTGTAAGTGACATTCCCTGGAAAAAAGTTTAACATTACCACACAAGTATTTGATAACAAAATAAGAGAAATGACTTTTAAATTAATTCATAGGTTTTACCCAGATAAGTGCTCTCACAGAAGACTTAAGAATGATATTAATACCCTCTGTTCTTTTTGTTTAGAGAAATCTGAAACTACTTTACATTTATTTTGGAATTGCTCTCATATACTGACATTTTGGTGTGACATTTGTGACTTTATTAAATGTTATGTGAATCTATATTTCAAATTTACATACAGAAATGTAATTTTTGGTTTTCATGAATGTGAAAAGAAAAATGATATTTATTTTATAAACCTTATTTTTTTGTTAAAAACGGTCAAAATAAAATGTTGAGAATAAACTTAATTTCCGAGAAAGAAGGTGTTTGTTCATAACCTGTCACGGCTTGTGATGAAGCCACAAACAGGCAAAACAAGATCAATTAAGATCATAATATTTTAAGAATAAAGTCAAATTAATAAAGTAATGCTATATTGATGTTAATGTGACAAATGGCTATTAAAAAATGTAGCTAGATTTTTTTTCTCAAAATAAAACACATTTTTTTCTTGTAATTTACTGAGTTTATTCTCAACATTTTATTTCGACAATTTTTCTTGAAATTTAACAAATTTAATCTCGGATTATAATGACTTTAATCTCGAGATGGTTTTATTTTTCATTATTGCTTGGCCCTAATTCGTCAGAATCTGGCCAAAAAATAAATAAATAAATAATAAAATAAAATAAATTCTACATCCTCTTTCCCCCCAATTCTTTTCGTAATAATTATTACAAAGAATCTAATATGTAACAACAAAAAATAACGTTTTGATTATAGCCTACAGACACTGTTAGATATTTCAAAAAGTTTTAGCTTTAGGCTACTCTAAATTATATTTAAGATTTGACTATGGGTGTCACAGACTTGGATGCACAAGAAGGCATCCAAGCTGCCTCCCCATCGGCCATGGGACTGTGCCATAGATCTCATCCCCGGTGAGCCAAGGTTACATCCGCCCGTCTACTTCCCGTGCTGCATCCAGCTTCTTCTTTGTCGCCAAGAAGGATGGAGGCTTGCGGCCTTGCATAGATTACAGATCACTCAACAACATAACAGTCAAGTTCCGATATCTGCTTCCTCTTGTCCCATCTGCGCTGGAACATCTCCGCTGTTCCACTGTGTTCACCAAGTTGGACCTCCGCAGCGCATACAACCTCATCCGAATACGTGAGGGGGACGAATGGAAGACGGCTTTTGTGACCCCTACTGGACACTATGAATATTGCATCATGTCGTATGGACTCGTCAACGCCCCCTCCGTATTTCAGGACTTTATGCACGAGGTGCTCCAGGAGTTCCTGCACAGGTTCGTAATCGTCTACATAGATGACATTCTCATCTACTCCCGGAGCCTGGCCGAACATCGCCAACACGTTGCGGAGGGACTTCAACCTGTTCCTGAAAGCAGAAAAATGTTCGTTCCATCAGCCCTCAGTGCAGTTCTTGGGATATAACATCGACCACAGTGGCGTCCGCATGGACGAGAGGAAGGTATCAGCAATAAAGGATTGGCCCCTTCCCCCAACTGTCAAAGAACTGCAAAGATTCCTAGGATTCGCCAATTTCTATTGAAGATTCATCAAGAGTTACAGTACCATCACTTCTCCACTCACCAACCTACTCCGTAAGTAGTAGGTAAGCCCAAGTCTCTGTCCTGGAACCCTGCAGCAAAGAAAGCCTTCGAGGACCTCAAGACCGCCTTTACGACCGCTCCCCTTCTTGTCCATCCTGATCCAGAACTTCCCTTCGTGGTCGAGGTCGAGGTCGATGCATCCACCACAGGAGTGGGAGCGGTCCTGTCCCAGCAGCAGGGGAAACCAAGTAGACTCCATCCATGTGCCGCCTTCTCCCGCAAACATAACCCGGCGGAGATTAATTATGACATTGTCAACCGGGAGCTACTCGCCATCAAGCTCGCCCTGGAGGAGTGGAAGCATTGGCTCAAAGGAGCCCGTCATCCCTTTCTGGTGTTAACCGATCGTAAGAATTTGGAGTACCTGCGTGAGGCAAAAAGATTGAATCCACGTCAAGCGAGATGGTCATTGTTCTTTACTCGATTCAACTTCACCATTTCCTATCGTCCTGGTTCCAAGAATGTCAAAGCCGATGCTCTATCACATATCCACAGTCCCGAGTCCATTCTTCCAGAGAGCCTCACTGTCAGTCCCATAACCCGGTCAGCGGAAACGCTACCCGAGTCCAATGCCTCCACCAACACTCCGCCGGGTTGTCCCCCAGGTTTGCTATACATCCCATGGACACAACGCATTCCCATCATCCACTCCTCTCACGCGTCACTGGGCACTGGCCACCCAGGGGTCAATGAAACCCTCTCGCTGCTAAAACAGCGCTTCTGGTGGCCCAACATGGCAGCGGATGTCAGGCGGTACGTTAAGGGGTGCAGGGAATGTGCCATATCTAAGAGCCCCCGTCATCTTCCCTCCGGAAAGCTACAACCTCTGCCCGTTCCAACTCGCCCGTGGTCACATCTAGGAGTGGATTTCGTCACAGATCTCCCTGTCTCCGATGGACATACCTGCATAATGGTTGTGGTTGACAGATTCTCCAAGTCATGCCGATTGATTCCTCTACCAGGACTTCCCACAGCAATGGTCACAGCTGAACATATCTTCAACCATGTTTTCAGATACTTTGGATTGCCTGAGGATATAGTATCTGACAGAGGACCACAATTCACTTCCCACGTCTGGAAATCATTCTTCAAACTCTTAGATGTGACCATCAGCCTCTCGTCCGGATACCATCCCCAGATGAACGGGCAGACGGAGCGGAAGATACAGGAGATTGGCTGTTTCCTGCGTACCTTCTGTCATGGCCACCAGGACTCCTGGAGCCAGTTCCTGGGCTGGGCCGAGTACGCCCAGAATTTCCTCTGTCAACCCACCACTGGTCTCACCCCTTTCCAGTGCGTACTCGGCTATCAGCCCCCACTGTTCCCCTGGGATGGGGAACCATCCCAGCAGTGGATTACTGGTTCCGGGAGAGCGAGAGGGTCTGGGACTCAGCGCATCTCCAACTCCAGCGGGCCCTCAGGAGATGCAGGTTAACAGCGGACCTTCGCCGTTCCCAAGCACCTGTATATCAGCCTGGAGATAAGGTCTGGTTATCCATAAGAGACATCCGGATGCGACTTCCCTGCAGAAAGCTGAGTCCCAGATTCATTGGCCCCTACACCATCCTCAGACAGATCAACTCAGTCACGTACCAGTTACAACTACCACCTGAATTCAGAATACACTCCACATTCCATGTATCCTTGTTAAAGCCTCACCACCCTTCTGTTCTTCCCTCCACAGAGCCTGGAGATGCCGAAGAACCCCCCCTTCTTATCATCGTGGAGGACGGAGCAGCGTACCTGGTCAAGGAGATCTTGGACTCTCGTCGCCGTGGTGGTCACTTGGAATATCTTGTCGACTGGGAAGGATACGGCCCCGAGGAAAGATCATGGGTTCCCAGAGTTGACATTCTTGATCCTAGCCTTCTGGAAGATTTCCACGCCAGACATCCCAACAGACCAGCTCCAAGAGGCAGAGGCCGACCACCACGTCGGCGGGGTCCTCGGGAGCGGACCGTGGAGGGGGGGGGTAATGTCACAGACACGCCAGGCTCTGCACCCAGCCAATCTCGTCGCACTCCCTCACCAGAGCACTGATCACACGCACCTGACACTCATTACCATTCCAATCATTACCATTCCAATCAGCAGCACTATAAAAGACACTGTCACTCAGTCATTGTCCGGTCTCGTTAACGCATACTAACCCGAATGCTTACCTTACGGACTACTTACCTGTCTCCAGTGTGTCTCCCAGATCCTCTGTGTTCTCCAGTCCTCCGTGAGTGTCTCTGTGTAGCGTCTGCTCCACGTCTGTCTGCCTTCATCGAACCTGGAGTGAAGATCAAGTCAAGTATCACTGTCTTGATATATCATCTGTCTGGAACTTCATCTGCTTTCACTCACCTGCTCACTGCTCTGGTTGTCTCAATAAACATCGTAAACTGTACCTGTGTCTCCGACCTCCTCTGTCTGGAACAATGGGACTGTAATCATGTAATAAAGTAGGCTACAACAATTGGTAAAAAGTCTTAAGTAGGCCTATAGCCTACACTGCAATTAATTTATTTGAATAGTCTACAGATTTTATAGGCTAATTTTTATAGAGGCCTACAAACATTTTATTTTTTACAGTGGCATTCAGTCAATTAAAATATTGCATATACAAGATTTCAACATGAGTGTCATGATCACCAGTGAGAGTGCCCTATCAGCCACTAGAGGGCACTCCATCCCGGACTCTTATTTCCACCTGTTACATACACTACATGTTATTATGTTATAAGTGTCTGTCTATTTATACTGAGTGGTGTCTGTCTTTGGTTGTGGTTCGTTGTATTTTGTTACGTGCACTTCTGTTCTCTGGCTTTCTGTTTATGTGGACTGTGATCTTGGATTTTGACCCTTGCCTGTTCTGGATTACGATTTTGGATTGCCCTTTAATAAACAACGCTGCGCTTGGATCCTCAACATCTTGTGTCTGTGTGCTTACGTGACAATGAGCTACACAAGCTACAAGTGTTCATCATTTCGCCTGTCTTTAAATTACTTTTTGCAGTGTAGGCTACAATGTTGTATCCACTGGATAGCCTATCACAAAGAATGGCAACAGAAATATTTAAAAGCGAAGGAAAGACAGAAAAAGTGAGGATAACAAGTAACCTAAATATTATAATGTTCATTGTGTTGACATATAATGTTGTTCATTATGTTAATAAAAATTCGAGGGCTATGTTTAATTTAACAGATAAAATAGCCTACGCATGGCCATTTATAAGCGAAGGAAAACTAGAAAAGGCCCCCCGACGGTGATACCAGTATTAGGTGTTGTCACATGCAATAGGAATAACAGTTTTATTAGCCTATATTTATTATATTTTATATTTGTCTTTTTGTCCATATCATGAAAACAAATGTAACACACACACACACACACACGTTCGTTTTTGTGAATTGTGAGGACATTCCATAGGCTTAATGGTTTTTATACTGTACAAACTGTATTTTCTATCGCCCTACACCAACCCTACCCCTAAACCTAACCATCACAGGAAACTGTGCACATTTTTACTTTCTCACAAAAACTCATTCTGTATGATTTATAAGCCTTTTGAAAAGTGGGGACATGGGTAATGTCCTCATAAGTCACCTCTTTTTGTAATACCTATGTCATACCCATGTCATTATACACATTTGTGTCCTGATATGTCACAAAAACGCGCGCACAAACACACACCCCAACAACAACAACTATTTTGTGTTAAGAAGCTACTCTTAATTTTTTATCGATGATTTCGCAGCACATTAGTATTGAATAGCACTGAAAATATGAAAATAGCTGCGGGGCAAAGGATCGCCTTTTGACGAAACCATAGACTGTAAAAAAAAGACGAAACCCAGCACGGAGGTTATCACGGCCACGTCCCTGTGCGCCACCTAGTGGATAGCCTATTTTCTAATATATGACTACATAGCCTACTATATACTGCAAGGAATGTCATGCGTCTGCTAAATGAATTTAAATGTATAAAATGTAAACAAAACATTAAAATGAGAAAAACAATGAGTGCACTGATCTATAATAGAGAATAGCCTATAATAATATATAGCATATGGATCGGTAGTAGCCAAAAGGATGTCATGCGCTTGGCTTCAGATGTAGAGGCATTTAAATTTTACATTTTAATAACACAATGACAGCTTAAAAACAGACTTAATTAAATTTAGTACTATTTTTTTATCTGTGCATACATATTTCTGTGAAATACGCGTTAGGTTGCACAGAAGAAAGCCGATATATGACAGATACTGATATAGCAACGAGGACTGTTATTTTGTTGAACAAACTGATGATGACGTCACTGGCTCAGATTGGATTGACCAATCGGCTGAAAGAGGCGTGTAATGACCGCCCACATGTGGAAAACGAGTTTTGAAGTCGTGTTTCCGTTTTCAATCTGTAACCCGGAAAAACGAAAATCGAGCCAAAATCTTGTTTTTCCGTTTTTTTTTTTTTTAACAAACAAAAAAACGGGAAATGACCGTTTTCTCGTTTCTGCGTATTTCATTTCAAATTGGAAAACAAACTATCAAAACGTACACGGACCTGTAAACCAAACATGCAGAAATGGGTGTGTTTTGCCTCTAATAAAGTCCCTGGTCCCACTTTATATTAATTGTGTATATAACATTTAAATAAATAATTTGATTCAATGCATGTAGTGTGTACATTCATATGTACACACTAAGTTCATTTATTTAATCAAAAATACAATAAAAAGTCATTCTAATACGAATTTGCTGCTCAAGAAACATTTATTAATATAATCAATGTTGAAAAAATTTTTTGCTGCTTAATTTTTTTGTGAAAACAATGATACAATTCAAACATTAAAAACTGTAAGTTAAAATTAATACTTTTATTCATCAAGGATGCATTAAATTGATCAAAAGTGACAGTGAAGACATTTATAATGTTACAAAAGACATATTTAATAAATGCTTTAATAAATTTAATAAATGCTGTTCACTGAACTTTCTGTTCATCAAAGAATCCTGAAAAAAGTGTTTCCATTTCCACAAAAATGTTAAGCAGCACAGCTGTTTTCAGCAATGATAATAATAAGAAATGTGACCTGAGCAGCAAATCAGCATATTGTATGATTTCTGAAGGACCATGAGACACTGAAGACTGGAGTAATGACTGCTGAAAATTCAGCTTTGCCATTACAAGCATAATTTACACGTTAAAATATATTCATAGAAAAGGTCTCAGGTTTGACACACTTTGGGGAACGTCACGACGTGAACCAGTGTCTGAAAGCAATTATCAAATCTCACCAATCCTATTGGCCGGCAACAGCCTATGACATCATAATAGACGTGACCCGGAAGTATAAAAGGAGCACCTAGAGAAGCAGTACACTGCAAAAAGAGATGTGTTAAAAATGACACATGTTGTGCAGAATTTTAACACGTGGTGAGTGTGCTCAGGGACTACACATGTTGTGTCAAATTTCGTGTTGATAAATGAAACCGTTTTCGTATACCACAGCCACCAATTTCAGGCTTGATGCCAAAATGACTCTTGAGACTGTATCTCTGCTATGCTTTGACATATTGACACCAAACTTTACGAGCGTCACCTCACTCTGACCATTCTACATTATTTTGGTCACAGCACCACCTATAGGTCAAAAGTGATAAACCAGTAAATCTTTATTATTGACTGTATTTAGGATTTTTCAGCTGTTTTTGATCTAAATGATCTTAATAGGTCTTTATTTGCTCAGTGAACTTAATAGGTCTTTATTTGCTCACTGTTGCAATTGCTCACTGTTGCTCACTGATGCTCCTAGCCATGTTGACATGACTTGTTGTGCGTTCTTTGTGTTTGGCCCTGTAATTTCTGCTTGCAGCTATTCAGACGTACTTCAGACGCTTGCAGCTACGTCTGAAACCCATATCAGACGTATTTTTTCAACACTTCTAACACAAGTGCTCAAGCCCTAATAATAATAATAATATTTAGATAATAATAATAATAGACTCTCTTTAATGAGAGAAAGCCAGCCCACTTAACCCAGAAGGATTATCAGGGTGGCCCCAGAGAGTTGAACACCTGACATATCTACCTGAACTACCTGAAGCTCAGATGAGCGGCAGCCTATAAAACCAACTCTCAGATCGAGAGGAGGCCATGCCATTCACTACAGGTGATATATTTCGTTTTTAACGCTATTAAGACCTCACAAAGAAAAGAGGCACATATGGGGTGCCACGATAACCTTCCCTAATAATGGGAGCTCCAGGGCCCCAGTTTAAATGCCCCAATACATAAAACATAGAATAAACATTCCCTTATTCCTTTCTACAGGGAACTGAGGTCACTAAATTTGTAATGGCTTTTACAGAGGGAGAGGTAACCTAAAAGCTCAACCTGAGACTTCAAAGAGCAGATGCCTAAATGTAAAAGTGGCCTGCCATACTCTGCAGTCTGAAAGGATGTGCTCACTAACAAGCTCTGTGCCGGATCCACAGACGGGTTCAAAAAGATGGAATCAACACATCATTGGTCTAGCCTCAGGCCTGGTGTGAAGCGCATGGGAAATAAAAGAATAAAAGCCCCCTAAAACGATTTTGTAAAAGATCTGTTAGTTATTAATATCATTTAGTCAATCATCATTCTCCAATCACTTACTGCTGTCCAGTTTCCTCTTTTCCTCGTCTTCTTGCTTTCTTTTTTTTGCTTCTGCCTGCCAGACGGATATGTCCTCTTCATGTTTAATAAATGGAATTAGGCATTTTAATGTAAGTAAGCGCTGTGCCAGTCTGAAAGTGGCGGCAAAAGCATAAACAACGTAACGAGAGGGGGGATGCAGAGATGTCACCTCGTGCAATATTGACATTAACATTTCTGATTGTTTAAATGATCAGCCATCGGGGGCCCCCTCAAAATGCGGGGCCCCAGGCAATTGCCTGCCTTGCCTGCCCTATTGCTACGCCTCTGTCTCTATGACATTGTGATCCAGAGTTACGTTCAATGCAAAAACACTATATAATTTAGCATAGTAAGAAAAACATGTATTGATTCACTTCCTGTTTCATGGGCACGGCTTCACCATAGTATGTCTATGGGGCAAATTTGGGCAGCTCTTGCGCCCCAGGGGTACAACTTACACCCCATTCTGAGGTATAGTCTATAGTCTTTGTGCTGTAGACGACGTGGATCAACTTGTCAGATGGCATTCAGGATTTTGGCGTTCGCTTGGATGGTGGCTCTGAATCTCTCAAAATGCGTGCCACGGATGTGAAAAACGCAGGAAATCGAACCTAATCCGAATTTTTTTATGACGTACCAAAGTTTTGGAGGCAGTGTGTAAACGTGATTGTTACAACATGTGGTTGTATTTATTTTTTAACGTGCAAAAATTTTGGACGCAAATTTCAGACTCAGTGTGCAAAGACCTTAAGTCTATGGGACTTTTTTGCCCACTTTTTCGTCCTCTGTGCGAACATCGTAGGTCCGATAGCACACCTCTCCAACAGTTTGACACAAAATGATAACTGCAAATCCATGTTTCTCTGCCTGGAGTCCAGCTGTTTCTGTGAATTGCAGTGATCCATTTGCTTCTTTTTTCTGTAGCTTTCGGCAGTCTTTAAATATATACCTCAGGTTTTG
>RJVU01072388.1:3895842-3914306 GCA_003731715.1 Anabarilius grahami | reverse complement strand
CGACTACAATACAACTTCTCCGCTGTTTGAAAGTTCTCTACTGGACTTATCAATTCCTACCAGCCTCTCTCTGCCACATCCTCTACTGAAATGTTCTACAGAATCTCCATCTCTGCCTTCTTCCCTGACCCCAACCAAGTTTGCTGTTCTTCCCGAGCTGTCTCCCATCAGTCACGGTACACCACCATCACCTCCTCTCAGTGACGTGGTGACACCGCAGGACCACTGTGAGCCATCTCCTCCGAGGCATGAAGTTCCCGTGGCTCCACCTCCAACATCTGTTCCTGTCTCTCTTCCTCAACCCGTCGACCTGACTCCTTCGCCTACGCTCCTCCCTCCCTCGTCTTCAGCTTGGACCTTCGAGCCATCGGCTTCGCGGAGCTGCCTCGGACCGTCAACTTCACCTGGGTCGGACGTCACACCGCCTATGCAATGGACTTACTGGCCGTCCGTTGATCTCCGGCCCTCCATCCCTACTGCTCCAGCTAGCTCCGCCCTCCCTCAGGCTCCGTCGCCGCCCTCGGTCGCTCCAGCTACACCTCAGCCCTCAGGATCCCTGCATCCTCCTAGGATGGTCGTCGCTGTGGCTCCGTCACGGTCGCCTGGGTCGTCGTCATCGAGCCGCGCCATCTGTCGTCCATCTGCGCCGTGGGTTTCTCCTCCATCGTCGCGGCTGTCTTCGTTTGTCCCCAAGGTGGCGCTGATGCCTTCACCACCATGGCTCCTCCCTTCAGCGCTGCCGCTGATGTACAGCATCCTGGTTGGGGACAGGGCCTCCGTCAGACTCATCCTCCAGCGTCACCGTCCACCCCCTGAACCCCCTCCGGCCTGCCCCTTTAGATGTTCCTCTACAGCGCGAGGACGCCGTAGAGGAACGCGTCCTTGCCTTGCCGGAGGGGGGCGGTACTGATACAACGACCGGTTCCTGCACTACACTTCCCAGCATCCCCTCTGCCCTGCACCTGCACGTCATCATCATCACACGCACCTGAGGACAATCATCATCATTATCACTCATTGGGACTTGTATATATTCACTCACCCTTCACTCTTGTGTTTGTCGGTTATATGTTGTATGTTAGTGTGTGTTACTCTCCTGTGTTCCCTGTATGCTATTTTGGATTATTTAGTAAAGTTGGACTTTGATCCTATTCTCCTCGTCGTGCGTATTCCTACACACTAGAAACGTAACACTTATACTACGTCAAACAATCGTCTCGTGAGAAGTTTGTGAATAAATAGATTTCTTCACATGTAAACTGATTAGGTTGTAGGTCATTTTAACGACACATGTGAAAAAGTTTAGTACACTTCTTAAACCCTAACCAAATAATCAAGTTAAACCCAGTAAACTTGAAATTGTGACTTGAGACATTAGAACAAAACATATTAATATGATAACATATGTATAACACTAAATCGAACAATACTGTTATATATGTTTTTTAATTCATTAATTATTTTATTTCAATTAACGATTGTATTAAACACCGACCATTACTTTATTCATTATTTCTGCTATGCAGGCTCATTTTGTAAATGTAATCATTTAAAATTTTGCAAACATGATGCTTTATGAAAATGTAACTGGACACATTTCCTAATTGTGTTTACCCATCTATGCAAATTTTTGTTTATGTAGAGACGAAATTATTAGGTTAATCATTGTCTGTCTCCATCAGTTTAGTGTAGTGATTGTGTGCATTTGTGATGACAATGATGAAAGATACACTACACTTTTAGTTTTATTGTTCACCAAAAAAAGTGCCAAATGATTTCTAATTAAAAAAAAAATTATTTTAGATAAACTTTATATTTTCTAACTATGTATATAGAAACAAATAAACTTTACATTAAATAAATATAAAAGTTACTATACTACTTGCGTAAAAAAAGCATCAAAAGAGTTTGAAATTCAGTTTTTGCTGTGGTATCAAAACTGATATTGATAATTTGAAACCATGCCATATATTGTTGTCACTGTGAAGTAAAATTAAGATTTTGGTCATATCACCCATCCCTATTCTTTGCTATATAGCAGAAAAGGTTCCCACAGTTTTACAGTTTTTTTTAGTAGTGTTCACCATAAGTAATAGACTACATTGTAACCTTGTCAGAAGTAAGTATATAAATGGCTGCTATTTTGCATTACATAAGTTTATTTGTAATTACCAGCAAGGAAGCAAGCACTTAAGAAAGAAAGAGAGAGAGAGAATGACAGAGAGAGAATGACAGAGAGTGCAGAAATGAGGTAAGGAATTAAAAGTCAGTAGGCCTATGTAGTTTCTTAATTCACTGTGACTATTTATAATTAGCTTAACAAATTACACATTGTCACATTGGCTTTTAATGATGGTGATAAAACATAATAAAAGTTAAAAATATGGGGGTTTTTTGTAGTTTTTTATTTCCTACCTACAGGGCAGGGGAAGGGAAGAGGTATATAAAATTAAAACAAAAGTTTCTAAGTAGTTGCACACATCTAAATGCTTTTTGGCATTCAGAATAGGCCCAGATAGATTTCAGCCTAATAGGGATACCTGCACTGAATCTTCAATTTCACATGTATTTTGTGTATTTTCAAAATACAAAATACTGTATTTGTATTTAAATACATTTTCCCACACAGTATTTTGTATTTGTATTTTAAATACATTTCCATGTATTTACGCCCATCTCTGGACCTAACAACAAGACGAACATTTTAACAATGTTCCATCTACTAACAATACTGAAGCCTATTGTGATCCTCACTAAAATAAATAACCCAACCCAGCACAAGATGGCGCCAGTTCCGTTTGCATGAAACAAGAGAGCACGCATAGGAGCACGCGTGTGATACAACCAATAGTATCCAGCTGCAGACCCGCTGCACAAGCAGCTACCGGATGATAAGTGGCTCAATCAGAATCGAGCATTCCAGAGAGTCATGTAGCGTAATATTCTCATCCAGCACTGAGTTCGTTTGCGTGGTTGCTTGTGTTTGCGTAACAGAACAAACCTTTTAAATAGGCTATAGCCTACCCAGAGAGCATTATATGTGAAATGATATGAGTGTGCGTCTCTCCTGAGGTACAGATAAATAGAATCAACAGATGCCTTTGTCTCAGGTGATGTCTTATGCAAACATATAAGTAGACAAATATTTCCAGACCATATCGTGCATTGTAGCATTAAAGGTAAGGCTGGTCCAACCCAGAAGAAAAAAAAAAACAGGTTTTTGTATTCTATTTGTTCTTCGATCACTTATTGAAGATATAATTGTCCCTCTTTGGATATCATTTTACTGACTTTGTGGTTCCCACTTCCCACACAATAAGGGTGCAGCATCCATATATTTCTGGTCACTGGTCATCTCTGATCAGGTTTGCATAGCTCTAAATGTATTTATTAGAAACAGGCCTTGAAGACTTTAAAAGAATAGTTCACCCAAAAATTAAAATTCTGTCATAACTTTCTCATCATGTCATTTCAAACCTGTAAGACTGTCTTTCTTCTGTGGAACACAACAGTTTGACAGAATATTGGGAACCAAGCAAGGCGCTCATTGACCTCTATTATGGACTTCTTTTTTTTTCAAATATATTCAGGTTTGAAACTACATGTGGGTGAATAAATGCAATTTTTAAGGTGAACTATCCCTTCAATGACTGGATAAATTAAAGCAAAGTCAACACATTGGCCCAGTGGTGACTGAAAGAGCCTAATTTTCAATTATTATCATGCAAATATGTTAGTCACTGATGTCAATATTTTCTTTGATCATTCATTACTCCATTCACAAATCATATACAGTATATCTGAATCTCTAATTCTCATTTCAACAGTGATTTAGCTGAAACGAAAACATAAGAGAAAACACAAGAACATCAGAGTACATAAGAGAGAAAATCAGATTTACTCAAGGTGTGTAGCAGGAAGGGTGGCAGACAAATAGAATTTTGAACAATAGCACTATGACAGATATTTAAATAGATTGTCAACTATTTTACATTCAACATGGTAGCAATACTTTTAGGGTTGGGAACCCAGAACCAGTTCTTATCCCTTAAACACTTTTACAACCACTCTTTCAAAGAAAATATTTCATTCTCCAACAAAAATGTCTACTATAAATATAAATCTAACAAATATTGTGGTGTTTATTCTTAAAGGAATAGTTCACCCAAAAATGAAATTCTGTTATCATTTACTCACCCTCAAGTTGTTCCAAACATTTATGAGTTTCTTTCTTCTGCTCAACACAAAAGAAGATCATTTAAAGAATGTTGGTAACCAAACAGTTGGAATTTACTTTAGTATTTTGGAATTTACTTCCAAAATACTATTACCAACATTCTTTAAAATATGACATTCTTTTGTGTTCAGCAGAAGAAAGAAAACTCATACATGTTTGGAACAACTTGAGGGAAAACTATCCCTTTAAAAACAAGAAAAAAATGAAATTGAGTTGAGATTTTTTTTTACTTCTATGGACAAGAGAAAAGATGAAGGTCATCTTGCCCTGGGGAGTATCTTTTTCTATCTTATATTCTACATGTGAAATATGTACTATAAACAACCAATGTGGTATCTCACCCTTGGGATATATTTACATGTAAATATGAGGTAATTTGTTTTATTTGCCTATTGATGATATTTCCAAAGACATATTGATGATTAATATGATCGCACTAATAGAGTACTGTTGCCTCACATCAAGAGGGTTCCTGATTCAAGTCCTAACTGAGAAGAAGATCTTTCTGTGTGGAGTTTGCATGTTCTCCTTGTGTTAATGTGGGTTTGCTCTTGTTTCACTCATAAGACAATCCAAAGACATGAAGGTTAGGTGAATTGGAGACTGTAAATTGCCCTTAAATGTGAGTGAAGGTATGAATGTATGTCATCCCATGTGATGGACTGTCCATCTGTTCAGGGATTTCCCTGCTTATGGCCCGAAACACTGGGATAGACTCCAGCATCCCTGCGAAATCTATAGGACAAGAAAATGGATGGATATCTTACACCAGTACTCATGATTTGCTTGTCCAATTTATTTGTGATTATGTCTGATTATTATTAGTCTCTGATCAAACCGTGTGACTAAATTTCATATGTAAAAAAGTTCTTATTAAAGTGTCAAGTTTATGAGAGTCTTGGGTGTGCCAGCGCTGAACATGAAAGTCAGCCAAAAAGTCTCTATCACATTTAAATAATCGCTAAGTAAACAGTGATTCATGATTTCCAACTATTTTTTACTGCACACAAACTTGTCAATCTGAAGTAATCTTTTAGAACTCAAACAAAATGAAGTAATGTTAAACATAGCTTTTCAATGACATCAAACCTGTGTTCAGTTTACATCCCGCACTTGAGATAAAACAGTTTAATATAATATGTAATCATACTGTAAATGCTCAGAACTCGAAACCAGGAGTGACACTGGAAGCTGGTGTGACTGTAAACAGCAAACTTTAATAGTCATCATGAGTCACTCCATGTTAATAATAACTCTTAGTGTTGATAGTCCACAATTTATACTAACCACAAATCTTTTCTAACCACACCAGGAAATATTTAAATACTTATGGCTTGACCTTCGATTTGTGACTTGAATGTCAGCTGGGTACCAGCAGTCTGGTTCCAGATTACAGTCAACCACAACAAACACACCCTTCACTCAAAGTGAATGTGTGTGATGATGACAAGAGGTGTACCTTTTTGTCACATGCTTTCCCATTGGAGAACCTAGCCATTGGTATAACAATGTAAATATTAGCAGAATGAAAGTATAATGGTGATTATTCATTCAGTTTCAGACTCATCTGAAGTCTGTGGAAGAAGTAAAGAATTTTCTAGTTAGGATTTCAAAAATGGGACATAAATTACTTGCCTTCTTCTTCACCTTAATATGTATACAAGGTATGTATTCAATTGTATTTTCATTTAATATTTTTCAGTTCAGTTCAAATTTTTTTTATAAACACCAATGCAGAAAGGAGATCATTTGTTACTGTAAATTTACCAGTCAGTAATTTTGTTTGACAGAACAACTTTCAAACTTTTTTTTATTAATTCTATATTTTCCAAATTTTTGTAATCTTCAAATTCTGCATAAAAAGTTGGTCAAATATTATCAGAAGTATCTATTTAGTAGCAAATAAATAATATTTATTTGTAATATAATAAATAATACATATAAATTACATTTATATATTTTGTTAACACTTTACAATATGGCCTATTTTGTTAGTTTATACATTATTTAACATTAACTAACAAATAACAAAATATTTTTGCAGCATTTATTAGCCTTTGGTAATGTTAGTGTTCATGTTCATGTTAGTTCACAGTGCATTAACTATAATGTTACAACTTTTGATCTTAAAAATGTATTAGTAAATGCTGAGCTTAACAAGAACTAACAATAAACCATTCTTATAATGCATTTATTAATCTTAGTTGATGTTAACTAATGTAGTTAACTAATGTTGCCAAATAAACCTTACTGTAATGTGTCAAAAAAAGTGTGAAAGATTGTTATATTGTACAGTGTTTTATATTTGACTTTACTGAGGTTCTTCTGACTGTAATAAGTATTACAAGAAATATATTTGTGGATACAGTGGCATTAACAACAGAATGTCAGAATAAAGTATTGGAATAAAGTGCCCAGATTACACATAAACAGAAAATGAATTACATTAGCAGCAATGCTTAATTAGAGGGTGATCCACATAATAATTACATATTAAATAATGCTCTTCATTAGTACTCAGTACTCACTTGATCACTTTACAGTGCCTAAGTGTCCTTTTTACTTCTACAAGCTATAGAACATACTAAATATGAAAACTACTATTATGGAAACAAGCAACGAATATGCAAAGGCTACATGTAAATCAGTAGACCCATTTCCATCAGAATACAATGAGAATTTTCTTACTTTATATAAATGTTTTCTTACTTTATGTGATGAAAATGATACTGACTGGCTCTCCTGCTTCTCCTAGGTCTTTTTGCATTCACCCTGGATCCATCAAAAAACCCTGTGGCAGTCGGGAGCAATGTCACCATAAGTGTGAAAAACTCCATCCCCATTACAGTTGGATCCTGGTTGTATGAGAGTAGTATATTGTTCATGTGGTACTCAGAGGACCTTATTTCGGGTAGTAACCAGCAAGCTGGAATAGAATTTAACATCGCTACATTTCAGCTCACCTTATCGTCAGTAACTCTAAAGAGTTCTGGCACGTATGCATTGAATGCTTTGAGACCGAACAAGACCAGAGCAGAGATTACATTAGATGTTCAGGGTAAGTAGAAAAAAGATCCTCTTGCCCCACACACTGTATAAAATTAAGATATTCTAAAAACTTCAATTCATCTACTTAAGTAAATGTATTCACTGAATATATGCTCATGACTACAATGACTTTAAATTTCATCAGTTGCGATAACTGCTTATTTAAATATCATGTTAAGGAGCACCAATAGGCCCATATAAATCAGTTTTCTTAATGCCTGATAATCTGTGTCCACAGTTTTATTGACTGTCCCATCATGTGGTGGATTAATTTAACATTCAAAATATCAATGAAATTTTACAAAACTATTTTTAGCTCTTCATGATAAAATAATATATAAGACCATTGTAAACCAAAACAGAAAAAGAAAATACAATGAAAACTACAAAAATCAAGTAAATCTTTGGCCTTTTTTACCAGACATATCTCAAAGAGTAATTTGCTTTACATTGTACACACATTTTTATGAGGGTGTTTTCAAAACAAACATTTGTGCACACAGTTCAACTTACTTTTAGCTGCTTACGCACTTTAACACTTACATGCATAAAATCTAATATAATAACACCTAATATTTGCCATGTGATTACTTCATACAAAAAATTGTTTGTAACATAGCCTACTGTACCAACATTAAATTTCGGTCATTAATTACTCACCCTCATGTCGTTCCACACCCATAAGACCTTCGTTCATCTTCAGAACACAAATTAAGATATTTTTGATAAAATCCGATAGCTCAGTGAGGCCTGCATTGCCAGCTTTTTCAATTTTTTTTATTTGCTTTTTCAATGCCCTGAAAGGTACTAATGATGTTTTATTAACAAAATTCGGGAGGAGTAACGTTCAAATAATCTGACTAATCATCATTTCATCCAGCTGTTAGCAATCAGTAGCCTAATCAACATATCTACCCAATCAGCATGAGTGAAAGCATATATATAGACACAGTCGACTCACCCATATTCCTCGACAGTTTTTCAGCATCTGTCCACCACCCCGTCTCCTCACACTTGCCTGGTTACTTTCCTAACCAGAATACGGGGGAGTAGCTACTCTGGGTTCGGGCCAAATACCGAGCTCAGAGCCCTCTCCTCGCACAGCACGCCAAATACGCATACTATTTACTATCTGATTATTTGTATGAAAAACATATTTAAAACAGTTCATGTGACATTGGTTCAACCTTCATGTTATGAAATGACGAGAATACTTTCTGTGTGCCAAAAGAACAAAATAACAAATTTATTCAACAATATCTAGTGATGGATCTCAAAACACTGCTTCATGAAGCTTCAAAGCTTTATAAATCTTTTGTTTTGAATCAGTGGTTCGGAGCGCCAAAATCACGTGATCAAGTGTTTCAATAGGTGTGTTACAGATCGGCGAGAGTAACCGCACGCAGGCAGGGAGGAGCTGAAAATGGAGACGTGAAGTAGGACCCTTTCTGCTTCCCGTAGTGATGCTAGCGCTGCTTTACATACTTTATCACAGCTGAAGTGAAATTGATGCAATATTTGACAAATACACAGATGTTTCAGTGACATTTTCATTCAATACTTTATGAACTGCTTACAGCGTCTGTTTTTACAAGAATAAAGTTCAACATAATATATTATTTAATACCAATGTAGTGGGGTCTATGTTTTTTATCAGTTTTATTTTGATAAACATGACACAATACAACATCGCGAAAACATGAAAGGGCTTTAACTGTAATAAAAATACAGTGGAACTGAAGTTTTCAGAATAAACACGATTGTTGTCATGCGGTGAATCCGGCCAGTCGTGGAACAGCTGTGTCGTCATCAGAGCCCCTGTAGCCGCTCTTGAGAAACTGCTCTGGCTGACTTAGTCGGCTGCTCTTGAATCGCTTTCGCGGTACTTTGAAGCCATACATCACCGTCACATGACGTCGGCGCTGTCTCAAGTCAGACAAAATTTCTAACCTGCATGCACTGCTTCAAGTCAGCTGCCAATCGGTCTGTGCAGCGCTGCATGAAGTCGAACAAACCTAAAATTTCAATAGTTTACGTGACTTTGCCAGTTTGATTCACGCTCCGAACCACTGATTCAAAACAAAAGATTCGTAAAGCTTCGAAGCTTCATGACTAGATATTGTTGAATAAAGTAATTATTTAGTAGTTTTTTTTTGTCACACAAAAAATATTCTTGTCGCTTCATAACATTAAGGTTGACCCACATGAGCTGTTTTAAATATGTCTTTAGTAGCTTTCTGAGCATTGAAAAATGGAAATGATCTTGCTGGCAATGCAGGTCTCACTGAGCCATCGCATTTTATCAAAAATATCTTTATTTGTGTTCCGAAGATGAACGAAAGTCTTATGGGTGTAGAACGACATGAGGGTGAGTAATAAATTACATAATTTTCATTTTTGGGTAAACTAACCCTTTAACCTGTGAGCTATGGTTTACATGTCGGCCTACTCTGCAATAAATATTTCCAAATACTTTTTTTTGTTGTTGAGGGGATGCAGATAAACTGGTAGATGGCACACATGATTTTTAGCTTGCAGAAACTTTTGTACTAAAACATTTTCTGTTAATTTGTAGAACCTGTCAGTAACTTAACTGCAGATGTAAACATGACAAACCTGGTGGAGTTTAACGACACCGTGGCGTTCACATGCAACGCTAACGGCACGCCACTGTGGTTTTCATGGCAGAACGGCAGCTCTGCAGTCACACCAGGAGGAAGAGTTCAGCTCAACAACAATGGCCGAGATCTCGTCATCAGCGGTGTGACGCGATACGATGAAGGACCGTTCCAGTGTATTGTGAAAAACAATGTCAGCAGTGGAGACAGTATTCAAAAGAATCTCAATATAAGCTGTGAGTATATGACAGCACAAATTGTTGTTCACTACATAGCACTGTAACAGGATCCCTTCAAAGGGCATAGGGAGGGAGGGATGGGCAGCTGACAATAACATGTTTCAAAATCTCAATCTAAATTGGTTTTATGTGTTTAGATGGGCCTAGTAACCTGAGAATTACAGCCTTGCCAGAGAAAATGGTATACGCTTCTGGTTCGGCCATTTCTCTGTCATGCTCTGCTGACTCCAAACCATCAGCTTCTTTCTACTGGATGTACAACGGCAATCCTCTGAATGTCAATAGCTGGAGTTATAATCTTACAGACACTACTCAGAACAGAACGGGACTGTACACCTGCGTTGCCCAAAATGCAGTCACGCTCAGATATGCTGCAGTGACAAAAACTATTCATATAGTTGGTGAGAACACATTATATGGTTGTCTAAATTTCTTATGCTTACTCTTGTGATTACTTTATCACCAATACATTGTTGTTTGTTTATTTAGATCCAATTTCAGCAGTGTCAGTGAATCCATCAGGCTCTCCAGTAGAAGACATGCCTTTTAATCTAAGCTGTAATGTTGTGGGGCCAGTGGACTCCATTCAGTGGTTGAAGAATGGCATGTACGTGAACGCCAACAATATGATCACTTTCTTCAATGACAACTCAACCTTGAGCTTTACGAAACTGGCTCTTACTGATGACGGACTGTACAAGTGTGTAGCTAGTAATGCTGTTAGCAACATTGAAAGCCAGGCCTACAACCTTATGGTCAACTGTGAGTATGATAGATATTTCCAGAACATCCATGTTTCCTGTGAAGCCTATAGATTAGGATGGTGTAAGATGTCTTCCCACCTTTAATATTTCTCTTGTCCATAGTTAAATGGACATTAAATGCCATCGCAGCACATTTATGCTCTTATTAGTCTTGGCTTTCCATCTGAACAGCATTTGTGATATTTATTCCATCTGAACATTTTTTGAGGTGAAATGATCACATTTTTGTGTGTGTGTTAGATAATAGTGATTTGCAAATTTATTTTATGTTAGATATTTCTTTATAGTTATTATTTATAAATTATTTATTTAGTTCCACAAATTCAAACATCTTCATTATTTAAATAACTTATAGGTTAATCCAGTTGAATCATTTGATTTGAATCCAAACGGATCGTTCCAGTCCTTGATTCTGATTGGTTAAACCGTGTTCAAAGCCATTGTAAATTACTCTACAAACATAGCCTACACCTGTGACCTCATTACATCAGTAGTATTACTGTGCTATTTGTTTTATGAATAAAAGAAGTATTACAATAAATATTTTTATGGACTAACCGTTTTATAAAAGCAATAAGCCCTGTGAAGCCGTGCTTTAATCTAATTTATTTGACTGATATTATATGAATTCAAAGAATTGCTCAAATCTTTTTGTACTTCCATTGTTAGTTATGTTTATTACAATGTAAAGATAAAACAGTGCACCTGTATAACTTGAAACAGAAGGTTAAAACAGTTCATGTATTTGCTAGATGGCCCAATCAACACAACTGCCACTGGTCCAGATGTAGTAGCAGAGGGATCCAGTGTGACCTTCAACTGTTCCTCTGTCTCTCGTCCTCAAAGTCAATACAGCTGGTATTTTAATGGCTCAAAGGTGGCCGTGGGCTCTGTGTATGTAACTGCGGCTCTCCAACGAAACCATAGCGGACTGTACACCTGTATGGCCTTCAATAACATCACCGGGATTAGCAGCAGCGCCTCAGTGCAGTTAACTGTACTTGGTGAGTCATTCAATTACTTCACTTAACTGAAACCAGCAAATGTGAGAATTTTTGACAGCCTGATTGTTTTTAAAATCTGAAATGGTTGGAAATATGGTTCATATATATATGTATTTATTTATTTTTTGGTATGAAATGTAGCTCCTGTCAGCAACGTTATGGTGAATATGGACAATCAGCAACCAATCTTCAACCAAACATTCAAGCTAACCTGCACTGCCAGTGGAGATGTTGAGCACATTCAGTGGATGAAGAACGGTGTAAAAATGTCTGACGACAGTCGGATCACTTTCTCCAAGAACAACTCAGTTTTAAACTTTAACCCGCTCTTTCTCAATGATGAAGGACTGTATCAGTGTAAAGCCAGTAATGCTGTCAGCAACATGACCAGTCTGGACTATGACCTCAAGGTCTTCTGTGAGTGAAAAACCTTACTTTGACCTAGCTTCTGAGTTTTATTGTTGTAAGCAACATGTCTGAAAGTAACACAGATCAGAACGTGATCTATACCTTATCTTTGTCTTTCAGATGGTCCATGGAACATAACTATCTCTGGTCCAGCTGTAGAAGCTGTAGGACAAAATGTGACCTTCAACTGCTCTGCTAACTCTTACCCCACCAGTCAATACAGCTGGTTCCACAATAGTTCAATGGTGGGAAATGGCTCAGTGTATGTGACAGCAGCTCTCTCACTTACCAACAGTGGACAGTACACCTGCATGGCCTTCAATCACATCACAGGCAGCAGCAGCAGTGCTTCAGTGCAGTTAACTTTAAAATGTAAGTTAGGTCTTCAAACAATGTATGCTGTATTAATACTTTGTCAGTTCTGTTGTTCAACAAGCAGGTCAGCACATCTTATATCCACCTTTTTTTCAACTTGAAGTATGCGAGACTTCTGGTTAAATAACTAGAAGAATAACAGTGCAGTAAACGGTAAAACTATTTCCAGTGTGTTTATGATTATGATAATAATTTAAAATAATATGATAACAAATACCAGTTCGCCATATCAAGCAGCATAACAGACTGTTTTTGAACAGCTAAAATAACTGGAAGCAGCTTTGCACTTTCAAGTTACAAATGACCGCAATGCTCTGGGTGGATAGGGTGATATGGAAAGGATTTACTTAAAAAGGGTAGTTCACCAAAAAAAATCAAAATTCTGTCATTTACTCTCATAGTCCAAACATGTATGACTTTCTTCTCCGCTGCACAAAAGAAAATATTTTGAAGATGTTTCAGCTGTTTTGTCTGTACAATAAAAGTCAGTGGAGATCTAAACAACATTGGACCACATTGACTTTCAGTGTATCGACAAAAAAACAAAATTATTTCAAATTGTCTTGTTTTGTGCTCTACAGAATAAAGAAATGCATACTGTACATGTTTGGAATGACATGAGTAAATGATGTCATCTGTCTAAAATCTTTCTGACTAAATTTCAGATCCAGTCAGTCATGTTATTGTAAATGCGGGCAATCAGCCACCAATCTTCAACCGACCATTCACACTAACCTGCGCTGCCATTGGAGATGTTGAGCACATTCATTGGATGAAGAATGGCACGCTCCTGTATCCTGAAAATGGAATCACTTTCTCCACTGACAATTCCACCTTGAGATTCCAAAATCTCTCTCTCAATGATGACGGACATTATCAGTGTGAAGCAAGTAACGCTGTCAGCAACATGACCAGCCAGGCCTATGACCTGATGGTCAACTGTGAGTAATACAGATATACTTGTAACATGTCCAATTGAATCAGTGTTCATTTGAATCATTTTCAATGTATATGGCATCTTTCAGATGGTCCATGGAACACGACAATCAAAGGCCCAATCATGGCAGAGACTGGGTCCATTGTGACCTTTAACTGTACTGCAGACTCTCGTCCTCAAAGTCAATACAGTTGGATCTACAATAGTTCAAAGGTGGGAAATGGCTCAGTGTATGTGACAAACCCACTAACAAACAGTGGACAGTACACCTGCATGGCCTTCAATCACATCACAGACAGTAGCAGCAGTGCTTCAGTGCAGTTAACTGTCATTGGTAAGTCTTTTTGTGTCTTTTCAGGATCTTTTAACTCAATTGTTTTTTTCCCTATAATATAGAAACTGTCTGTAATTTATTCTGGAAATCAGACTACACTGATTGCACTGTATGTTTTGATACACACACACACACACACAGATGTGTCTATCTGTAAATCTGTAAATATTTGATTCATTAAAAAGGACGGTTCATATTTTCTTGCTAAAATTTTGCGGTACATGTATTTTTATGGCATCACATTCAATAGACTGCAAACTAAAAATCATTTAAATGAAGATCTACCCAATGAATATTACTGTTAAACACAACCCTAGGTACATAATCACACTACTTATCACACAGTGAGATGGACTAATATAATATTTTGAACACTCAACAGATGCCATCACTGCAGTGGAGGTGATCTCTGATACTCTCAATCCTCTGGCTTCTCAAAGCCTGAAGCTCAAATGTGATGTGAAGGGACACTACAACACACTCCACTGGCTTCGAAACAACCAGAGTTTCCAGCCATCAGACAGGGTTACATTTTCAGCAGATAATACCACTGTGACCTTCAAATATCTGATGACCGCTGATGACGGGATATACCAGTGTGTCGCAGCAAATCCAGTGAAACAGCATGCCAGTAACCCATATAATCTTGTGGTCAACTGTGAGTAATATGAAAAAAAAAAGTTTAACATATAGCTGCAAGCAGCAATTAAGGGGCCAAGCACAAAAGAAGGAGTTCGAAAAAGTAGGTTTTCAACAAAATCAAATTTGAACGACTGTGGCATAATTGGTATCATTGTGCTCAGTATGACTTAATGAATCTATCCAGACCAGTTTCATTACAATAGGTAAAATTATTCAAAAGCTATATGCATTTTTTGAAATTTCATTATACTTTTTGACCACAAGGTGGCTGTCTCAAAACTTTTTGAAACTTCACCAGGGCATGGTGCCAATAACACATACTGTGTTTCGTAACAATACGCTAATGTGTTCATAAAACATAGCATTTTATTACACAAATCAAAATGGCAGATACCCCAAATGGCCAATTTGGGAAAATTGGGTACCGTTTGACTCAGTATGGCATACCAAATCTAATGAGACCAGTCTCGTGATTTTTGGTCAACCTGTTCAGAAGTTATGAGCAAAAATATAATTTTTTCGTATTCCTTTCATATTTCGTCTTAATTTGTTGATGCACTGAACAAGAACGGCTGGGTCTATCAAAAGTTTTTACTAACTTTCTGCCAGCATTGTCTGAAGGTGTCCTTCGGTGCTTGGCTCCTAACTACTTTTATATAAATCTGACTTCAAAAAACTTGTTGTTTGCACAAACTAAACCTCTGTGTGTTTACTGAGCAGTTGGACCACAGAGTGTGCAGATCATTGTACATCCAGGGATTCCCCCCAAGTTGACATGCCAAGCAGTGTCTCAGCCACCAGCTGAGTATCACTGGATCCTAGAAAACAACACAGTAGTAGGAAATCAATCTACCATTGAGATTCCCATGAAGTATATCCTGGGCAGCAATTACACCTGTGTGGCCAAAAACCCTTTGACCAATGTGACGGTCTACACCAGCCAAGTCGTCGATTGTGAGCATTATAGTCCAAATTCACACACAAACAGTTACTGCTGTTTCATGCTGTGTTTTTAAAGTAACCATCCTCTCTGTCTTTACTACAGACTTCAATGCTGCCGTCAGCGTCCAGGCGAGTGTGGTGATGACAGCTCTCCTCGCTCTGCTGCTTCCTGTGCTGGAGGAATGGCTCTAATACTGATATAATACTGTGTTTGTCTGTCATGCCTGTATGAGGACTGACTGTCTGAATGAGGCTTGTAGATTAGCTGAACTGCTAAAATTAAATGTAAAACATATTTAAACATTAATGAAAGCCAGGCATAAGCATTTACTAATGTAACACTCTTTTGGCAAGTACAAACTAAAAAAAAGAGGGTTACATTTTAATAGATCCATACTGCATTATTTACCTATATATTTGTTTTCTAAAAATGATTGGACAGTAATTTAATGAATAACTCATTTAATATGCTATACCCTTAATTAATGTTGAACTTCAGAGAGGCTGGATTATTCTTTTTTTTTTAGGCTTGAAATAATTGCTCTCTTTCTGGAAAAGATATATGCACCAAATTCTGGCAAATTATTTATCCAAATTATCCGAATTATCTTTCTTTTGCTTCACAAAGTTCATGTTTCTTATATCATCAATCATAAAACATGATATGCCTACTGTGTGATTATGTATTTTGTGATTATTTAAAAGATCAAAACATTTGAAATGTGATATATTTTCTTTACAGAATTAAATAAAAGCAAATTATTCAAACAACTGCTCTTTTTATTAGCAAACTGTTTTATTTTTTAAATGAACTTGCATGTCTTTTTCCGATATGTAAATCTTTTCCAAAAGATTGTAAAAACTTAACCTAGAACACTGGAAAGATTAAATGTTTTGGAATGTTATAGATACAAAGGTAGTTCAGTATACACTACTTACTTTAGATATTGTGAAATAGGTATGTACTGTGGGGGCGTATAGTTTGTGTGTGTAGTGACTATGAGAGTCAGAGAGAAGATTTAAATCGGCATACTGAAGCCTTTGTTGCCTTTCTTCTCCTTCCTGTTTCCACCAGTCCTCTGTTGGCATTTTTTATAGGTCCCAATCCCCTTCTTTTGGCAAAAAGCTTTCTGCTCTTTGCTGAGGATTCCTGAAAATGAAAAAAAAAAAAAATGTAGATATATATAATAACTGCAAGTACACTGTTAAAAATGACTCTGTGGTGAAGGAAATGCTGCACAAAAAAACAAATGTAATTTCTACATGAAAAAGTTAGTTCAGGCAAGAATTGAAAAAAAAATTAGTACTCAAATTAAAGCATGAAGAAATTAAAACATAAATATCAACGATATAAAATTAAGTAAAACCTACTCAACTTTTCTGATCAGTATCAGAAATGTGTCATTTCAATTTCATGTCAAGACAATCACCAGTGTGTTCCCATCTTGCACTGGTGGGCGAGTGCCACATAAATTTTATGGTGTCTACATGATACCTATTGTATTATTTACTCAGATGTTTCTAAGTAAAGCATACACTTTAAAAGCACGGTTTAACTCAATGTTATATTATTTGAGTAAAAAGTTAATTTTGTTAAATTTACTTAACTTAGTTAAGAAGATTTTACTTTATATGTGAAATTAGATAAATTAAAATATAATTAAGTAATATTTTACTTGATAATAACAGTTAAGTTGTACAGAGCAGTAGCAGTAAAATTTACTTAAAATGTGTGTGCAAATTGTTTATCAAGTAAATCCTAAAAGTTTTTTTTTTTAGTGTAAAGCTAGTGAGTTTTGTGTTTCTTTCTCCTTTTTTATATTGTTTAAAAAATATATATATATATTTTGTCCCTGTGTTTCATGATCTGCTCTGTTTGACGTAACAGACAAAGTGGTCTGGGTAAATACAGGTTGCGTGACTCACCGTATTGACGTTGCAGCTCACAGGGACAGTTCTGCTCCAGAGCATTCCTTTTCCCTATGTAAAACACCACATCAATCAATATGACTAGGACTCTCAATTTACACTATAAATACTTTAGCGCACGCCACAGCAAAACAATTGGTTCATATATTGTGAACCAAAAATTGCATTAAAGCACAATGAGAGACACTTGATACTACTGGTTACTTTCTGCACCACACAAAACAAATAAAGTCCACAAAACAATTCTATTTTCAAAAGAAGGATATGCTGTAAAAGTCTGTCATGGTATGAGAAAATATAAGAGATTTAGGGCTCCTAGTATTTTGTGACTCATCAAAATGTAATTTTTAAACCATTTGATTTGATAGTGACCTCTCTCATGGAGGTTTCAAGATAACTTTCTGTACACTTGTGCACAAAAAGAAAGTATATCATCTCACCCCTGCAGTTGCATGTCCTGACCTGCCGTTTGGACATGATGTGACCTTTGTCCACTGGAGATTTATCTGAATCTTCCAGCTGATGCTGGGCTGCACCAAGGAAAAATATAGAAACATAAAATATTCAAATAAATCACACACTTAATTTTAAATCAAGAATTTAAAGGATAATACATATTACATATCGCATAGTACAGGATTTAAAGAGATAGTTCACCCAAAAATGAAAATTCTGTCATAATTTACTCACCCTCAAGTTGTTCCATACCTGTATAAATTTATGTCTTACTGAACACAAAAGATGATATTTTGAAGAATATGGATGACTAAACAATTGATGGACCCCACTGCCTTTTATAGTCTGGAAAATTTTATATATATACAGTACAGTCCAAAAGTTTGGAACCACTAAGATTTGTAATGTTTTTAAAAGAAGTTTTATCTGCTCACCAAGGCTACATTTATTTAATTAAAAATACAGTAAAAACAGTAATATTGTGAAATATTATTACAATTTAAAATAACTGTTTTCTATCTGAATATATTT
>RJVU01072388.1:3881162-3895196 GCA_003731715.1 Anabarilius grahami | reverse complement strand
TATTTTAAATTGTAATAATATTTCACAATATTACTGTTTTTTACTGTATTTTTAATTAAATAAATGTAGCCTTGGTGAGCAGACGAAACTTCTTTTAAAAACATTAAAAATCTTAGTGGTTCCAAACTTTTGGACTGTACTGTATATATACTGTAGAAGTCAATGTGGTCCCCATCTACTGTTTGGTTACAGACATTTTTCAAAATATCTTCTTTTGTGTTCAGAAATTCATACAGGTTTGGAACAACTTGAGGATGAGTAAATGATGAGGGTGAACAGATGTTAACAGCTAAATTCAGAGGAAGGCAAAACAAGACATATATTGTTGGTTTGTATAACATAAAGCATATAACAACATAACATAATATAACGTACAGCAAAAAAACAAAACAAAATAAAATACATATCCAGAACTGAAATGAACTTATTAATCCTTTTTTTTTTTCCTTTACCTTGACAATGGATGTTAGTGACAATCACCACAGCAAAAGCCAGCAGAATCACCTGAAACTTCATCGTTATCACCAGCGCTTAGAAAGAAATGAGAAACACTGTCTAAAAGAATGCTTTTAAGTCTTCAAGACTCCTGCTTTTCAAGAGAACTCTGTATTCAAATCTAGGGTTACACAGTATTTATATAACAAAGCTCTGATTTCTGGGTCTCAAAAGCCACGTCTGGTTTTGCCCCAACTTGCTGGACAGAATTTTAGAATTGAAGTGTGAATGAAACACTGACAGCATATCTCATTTGATGGGATGGGAACTGCCAAGATCTGTGATGAGGGTTGCATGCAATTTGGGAAAAGAAAGCCATTATTTTGCTGAATTTCAATGTCCCCTTTGTAATTCAAGCTCTTATTCTTATCACATTTGATTAACTCACTTGAGTTCAAAGGAGACCTGTTAGGTCCAGTGCCAAATGTCCTGCATTTGAGTGTTTTGCAGGAATGCGAAAGTTCAGATTTCACCTTTTAAACCTTTTAAAGTCTAATAACATACTATGCGGTTACTGCTGAACCTACAGTGATTTGTCATGGTAGAAACATGATGGATGTTTTTGTGAACAAGCGCCTGGGACACATCTGATGAACAACTCAGGAACAAAATAAAAAAATTCCTTAACAGCTAAATGATATCAAGCATGCACCCCATAATCAATCTTGTATTCACTCAGATTCATTAAACTGTAAAGACATGCTGGTCCGACTAAAACCATTGTATAACTGCAGAAGAAAAATTGGGAAAACATCTTGTCCTTCTGACCTTGGCATGACCTCAACACTGCACATGCCATGAATATAGCTGAAATGAAACAGCTTTGTAATGATGCAATGATGCAAAATTCCCCTGGACTGATTCACAGTTGCAGAAATCTATTGCTGTTTCATTAATATCAGTTATTAAACCCATAAACATCACACACTTTCAAATCACACACTCTGCCCTGTGAATATTTACACAGTGTGTCCAATAAAGATGTGAAACTCTAAGCAGACTTTATCTATTTTATTGTTGAATATAAAAATTATGCAGAAAACCATGGTTTAAATACTTTTCCCTCTAACTGTATATCAATGTCTTGAAGGGGGCTTTCAGAGGAAATATAATGAAGAGAAATTAGATTCAACCTGTAAATCTACCTGTCGCATGCTGACATATAAGACATGTTGTGCTAGACATTTGAGTTAATAAAAGAACTAAGGTACACATGGGTGTCTCGAACATCACTGATTTACAGATATCCTGGAACTGTAATTCTATCTTTAACAGTCTGAATCACTCAGCTTGATGCCACATGTCATCTGACACTCTTATGTGTACACCATAACATGTCCTGGCTGAATGCTTGTTTTCTGATGCTTATCAGATTGTAGGTGCCAAAAGGTATATAACAGTATTTGTACAGTGAGACAATATCAAAGATCAACTGACTTCCATTCATTCAGTGGAAGGAGACCTATTGGTCTGAGACTGACAGACTCTCAAGCATGTTAATCACAGGAATTCATTTCTGAATTCAAGCTCATTTTGAAATTTTTTCAGCCTGTAAAAAATAATGCCGCCAAACAATTATAAATTATTTATTCATGACATTTGTGTGTGTGTATATATATATATATATATATACATAGTCAAACCAAAATGTATCCAGACACCTTGAACATTACATTAATTAATACAGTTTATTCACTATAGTTTAAAAAAATGGTAATAACATATGACAAGATCTCAGAGTTAAACTGTGTCAGAATTTTTTTAATCTTAATTATGTCAGATAACACTTAAGCAAAACATGGTCAGGTCAAAGTGCATCCATTTTTTTTTTTTTTATCAATTTTACTGAATGCGCTGTATGAAGAATTTTTGGATATAATATGTCACAGTTTATTTTGCTATCCTCACTTACATAAATTAACTATCGTGTCCTGCACCCACTAGTAAAAATATATAAAAAATATCAGAATAATTTTGAACATATATATATACATAAAAAGAACATATATATATACATAAAAAGTGCTGACCAGCATTGGAAAATTGACATCTTTACCCTTTACTTAAATATTATTAAAGATTTTGTAATCATATTATCATAGTTGTGCTCAGAGTCAATTGTTTTATATAATGCGATGAAACATGCTAAATCGTGGAGACAATTTTTGGACAAGAAATTATGAATGTGCAAAAACAAGAGAGAACCGAAGAAATATTAATAACTGATTGTTGTCATTGTATGCTTTTTCCTGAGTTTTTTTTCCAAAGTAAAATAAAACCTGTAACTGTACTTTCTTTTTTTGCCACATAATTTAACCTATTTTAATGTTTTGTTTTTCCTTAATATTTAAAATATCTAAAAATATAAAATATTTTCCTCATATTTTGATCAAACTCATAAAAACCAATATCAACCTTCAGACAACACTTTTGGCCAGTACTAGCTAGCTATATATATATATTACCTTACAATACAATTTGAATATTTGGTGTAAGATTTTTTAATATAGCAATGACACATTCAATTGATCAAAAGTGACAGTAAAGACATTCATAATGTTACAAAAGACTTCAAATAAATGCTTTTTTTCAACTTTCTATTCAACAAATAATCCTAAAATATATTAACTAAGTATTAACCGTTTTCAACACTGATGATAAGAAACATTTCTTCAGCAGCAAATCATCATATTATATTGATTTTTGAAGGATCATGTGACACTAAAGGCTAACGATGCTGAAAATTCAGCTTTGCATCACAGGAATAAATTACTTATATTTACTTAATAAAATATTAAAATATTTCACAACACAACTTTTTACTGTATTTTTGGTCAACTTAATACAGCCTTGGAGATCTTAGAACTTCTTTCAAAAAGGTCTGAACAGTAGTGTATATCTAAAAACTGAATATAATACATTTCTAAGAACTTGACAAATGTTTTAAAGTAAATTTGTCCTTTGTGACTCATAAACTAAACATAGCAAAAGAAAGTTTAAAATAGAAATACAAAATGACACATTTGAAAGGTTTCTCAGTTTTTATTCCACCATTTTTTTCATGATAATTGTTTATCGCAGCACCAGGCACGACATCTAACCCTCAGACTGGAACACAAGTCATGAGGAGAGAGACAATTCCTGGAACCACTCAAGACTACTGGAAGATGACAATGTTCACAAAAGCCCATCAGACAAGACAGTACGAACACAAACACCAGGACAAAGCAGCAGAAAAAAAATCATACACCTCAACATATAACCATATCCATCAGCATTTGAAAGTTACGGTTGGTTATAATACATCCAGCAATTAAAATAAAGACAGTGATCTCCATTCTCTGCTTATTAGAAACTGAGCCATGCAAGGACCACCCACACCCATTCCTTGTCTTTAGTTACAAGGTTGGATTTTATCCACTGTATAAATCTTTTAGTCAGATACCCCTGGTTCCTAAAGTACATATGATTTACTTGAAGATGTGAAGGAGAGAATTAATTCCAAAAATAAGACAAACACTGTACAAAATAACTGAGACACTAATTCAATGTTTATCACAAAGAATTTCCTGCAAAGAAAGTATCCAAAACAAGAAATCTTATGGAATCATTCTAAAGGTACGTAACATTGTTTGAAGCACCTACCCTTTTCTCAGAAAAGAGACTGGGCATGTACTATGGAGGATCATTAACGGAGAACGAACCCAAATTAACCCATATTGTATCTTTCAACAAACAAACGAGCAGTTGACAACATCTGAAGAGCAATATAGCCTGCTTTCGAGAAATCTGCTGTTCCCTACACAAGGATCACAAGAAAGTCTTGGTCATTCAACCATGATAGCAGCACACATCCGTTTGTATGTACACTTCAACAACCGCTACTCATCAGGAGTCATCGAGATCAACATTACACTGCAAAATAACAGGCTTGTTCATGTATGTACAGACTTTGGAATGTATTAAACATTTTGCGTAAAGAGGATAAATCACAGTTTAAAGAGATAGTTGACCAAAAATGAAAATTCTGTCATTATACCTTCATGTCATTACAAACCTGTATGACTATTTATTCTGTGGAACACAAATGAAGATTTTGGGGTTCAGTGTTGTTTTGGTTCAATGTTTGAAAGAAAAAAATTGTTGAAACATTCTTCAAAGAAACAGTCATACAATATTTGGAACTACATGAGGAATGGCTTGACAGAATATTCATTTTTGGATGAACTATCCCTTTAAGCTGGATCTAACAGTCCTCAATAAACAAAATCTATTTTTGTAGTAACAAAGGGAGCAGTAATGCATAATGACAGGAAGCATGCGATGTTGCGTGTGATATATACGTGTGTGTCTATTAAACAGTCATGAGTGTTCCTGAGGGTGTTTATATCTCAATAAGGCTCTAAGTGTAGAGCATAAAGGATGAGACATCCGTTATTGCGCAGGAAAGGGTGTTTATGCTATATTTCATGTTTGCACTCATGGAACCTGCTTATCTAAAAGGGATTTGATGCGTTCATGCAAGGGCTGGCACACCCTCTGGTAGGCCTGCGGCGTGAGGTGCAGGTAATCATACATGTCCTGGTGTGCGATGGAACCGTCGGATTGAATGAACCCAGGGTCCATGTCCAGAAAAGAGACATGAGACAGAGAAGCTATCTCAGCCTGAACTTGAGCATTCACACTGGCATTACGCTCACGGAGAGGGTTTGGACTTTTACCTCTCGGCAGCAACCCCTAGTGGTGAGAAAAGAAAGAGTATTACCTTCCAGTATATGCGATAATTTTGGGCCTTTTAATGAACACACCAATATCTATTGAGGATAATATTTATGAAACAGCAAAGAAATGACAGACTGAGGTACTACAGTTTTTATATGTCATAAAAGATATTTTCATAATGGACAAAAAGGGGCTTTTCCATTTAAAACAATAGCTAGAAATTGTCAAAATGACTGAATATACACAACCGTTTAAAAGGTTTATAAGATATTTTACAAATCACAGTAAAAACAGTAATATTTTGAAATATTATTACAATAAAAAAACAAAAACATTTTCTACTTTAATATATTTTAAAATAGAATTTATTCCTGTTATGGCAAAGCTGAATTTTGCTTCAGAATCATTCTAATATGATGGTTTGGTGCCCAAGAAACATTTCTTACTATGAAAGTTGACAATAACTGTGCTGCTTAATATTTTTATAGTAACCATGATGCAAAAGAAAAGCATATATTTGAAATAAAAATCTTTTGTAACATTATAAAAGTCTTTACTGTGACTTTTGATAATGCAGCCTTTCTGAATATTAAGTATTCATTTCTTTTAAACAATAAAAAAAAAAATCTGACTTCTTTAGTGTTTTTTCACCCTTCTGTTCTTGTATAATTTTTGTTTTGAAAATATATCCGCTTTTCCACCGATGGGCCGAACGGTTCTCATTGCGTGACCTTTCCATTCCGGGCCAGCTGGTACAGTTATGGTTTCATTTTCCACTGTGGGGCTGACAACGGTTGTTCTTTGGAATGTAATACAAAAGCTTTTAAATTTTATTATTAATTTGATTCTACTTCGCTCAAATAGAGCGCTTAGCCAGCTACAGAGAGAAACTGGTCGCAGGCAACTGACAAGTGACCAATCCTGAGTGGCGACATCACTTCTACCAGCACGGTTAGACAACTGTGCCAAGAATTC
The DNA here is from genome assembly GCA_003731715.1 of Anabarilius grahami. Classification (NCBI taxonomy): domain Eukaryota; kingdom Metazoa; phylum Chordata; class Actinopteri; order Cypriniformes; family Xenocyprididae; genus Anabarilius; species Anabarilius grahami. Next base: position 3,889,004 of record RJVU01072388.1, on the reverse strand, counting down.
TGGGCCGAGAGCGGTTTGTAATCGTGCCATGCCGTACCAGGCTTAAAGGGATAGTTCACCCAAAAATGAAAATTCTGTCATCATTTACTCTCTGTCAATTTGTTCCAAACCTGTGTAAATTTCTTTGTTCTGCTGAACACAAAGGAAGATATATTGAAAAAAGTTTGTAACCAGGCCGCTTTGGGGCACCATTGACTTAAAAAAATAAAATACTATGGAAGACAATGGTGCCCCAGAACTGTTCAGTTTCCCACATTCTTAAAAATATGTTTCTTTGTGTTCAACAGAACAAAGAAAGTCAAAGGGGTTTGGAACAACTTGAGGGCAAGTAAATGATGACAGAATTTTCATTTTTGGGTGAACTATCACTTCAAAGGGTTAGTTCACCCAAAAATTCTGTCATTTATTACTCATGCTCATGCCGTTCCAGACCCGAAAGACCTTCGTTAATCTTCAGAACGCAAATTGAGATATTTGTTTTGAAATCCGATGGCTCCGTGAGGCCTGCATAGTGAGCATTGACATTTCCTCTCTCAAGATCCATAANAAAAGAAACAAAAATATTTTTGGGGCGCAAAAAAAAAAAAAAAAAAAAAAACGAATTATTTACTGATGGCCGATTTCAAAACACATCTTCAGGAAGCTTCGGAGCACAACGAATCAGTGTGTCGAATCCGCAGTTCGGAGCGCCAAAGTCACGTGATTTCAGCAGTTTGACACGCAATCCGAATCATGATTCGATACGCTGATTCATTATGCTCCGAATCTTCCTGAAGCAGTGTTTTGAAATCGGCCATCACTAAATAAGTCGTTATTTTATGGCGCACCAAAAATATTCTCGTCGCCTTATACTTTTAATATTGAACCACTGTACTCACATGAACTGATTTAAATATGTTTTTAGTACATTAATGGATCTTGAGAGAGGAAATGTCATTGCTGGCTATGCAGTCCTCACTGAGTCATCAGATTTCAACCAAAATATCTTAATTTGTTTTCCGAAGATCAACGAAGGTCTTACGGGTGTAAAACGGCACGAGGGTGAGTAATTAATGACAGAATTTTTATTTTTGGGTGAACTAACCCTTTAAGTGGAAACACAACTGGAACCGTTCCTTACCATTCTAAGAACTGTTTGGCCCGACGGTGGAAAAGTGGCTTATGTTTTACTCTTTGGACAGGTCTATTTTTGTTATATACATACATATATATATTCTTCTGTTGCCCATTTCTCTGTTGGTCAAAATGGCCAAGAATATCACATTCAGCACTGATGGACATTGACAGTACTGGTATGATGAATTAAACTGAGGATTCAATTATTTGAAAGAAATTAAATAATGTTGTGACTGAGAGGTAGGAGCTGACATAACTAACCAACACAAGAGTGTGAGCATGAGGCAGCTTCTGATGGATCACATCGATGATGGCCATAAGGCCTCCACAGATCTGTTCAGGGGTGTGACCATGATTATTAGTGCCCACCCACAACACCACCACCTGCATACCAACAGATGAAATAAGACATTAGTAACCAATATTTGCTGCAAGAGGGTCTTTTTACATTTTTTATTTTTTTTTTCAGATGCCTAAACAGTATCATCTGTGACCAATTTCCTTCATGTTTCATCACAAATAAGGGATCCATACACAAATGATTCACATCTTAGAATGAATGCAAACATTTACCGTTTACATGTACATACATCAAAGTAGACAGAGCAACTTTTCTCTATTTACAGATATGAAAAGACACGCACGGGTGAGCGAGGTACGTACACAATTTCCTGTGAAAACCATCACGACAGGTCTAAAATATAAACACTTATAATAGGGGAATGAAACAATCAGGGTAAGACAAAAACATGTATTGGAAGAAGGATTGATGTGTTGACTCATTATTTAAATTGATAATTTTGAACAAAAAAGTTACTTTTAATATAGGACTACTGCCTAGTTAGGTTGGGCCTGTTTTGAAGCCCAAAAAAATGCATCCATCCAACATAAATATAATCCATACGGCTCCAGAGGGTTAATGAAGGCCTTCTGAAGTTAAGCGATGGAATTTGTAAGAAATATATTCATATTTAAAACTTTATAAATTCAAATAACTAGCTTCCGGTGGATGACCGTACACATACTGAGCAAGTCGACTTGTGCCAAAAGAGTAACCCCTGAAGCAATGTATGACGTAGGCTGTAGGAGTATCGTAAGCTTAGATGCCTCTCATGGTTTAAACCAAAAGGAGTGTGTAACAAACTGAAGCTCCTCTTCTCTTATTTCTCTTTAAAATTTCTTATTTTAGACTCCTAATTCATGACCAGTGTTTTGTTTTGCTCTATCCTCTGTGCTTCCGCATTCATCATTACGTCATGTGTCGGGTCAGGGATTACTCTTCCGCCGCAAATCAATGCGTACAGCCCTCTGCTGGAAGCTAGTTATTATAGTTAAACTGTTAGCGTTCCACTGTACCACCTGTGGTACAAATACCATTCAAAAGAGACCTTAGGACTGGTTAAGTTTTAAATATGGATATTTTTCTTTAAAAAAATGCATCGCTTGACCTTAGAAGGCCTTTATTAACCCCTAGGTGCCTTATGGATTATATTTATGATGGATGGATGCATTTTTTGGGGCTTCAAAACAGGGCCCAGTATACTACCATTGTAAAGCTTGGAAGAGCAAGGATATTTTCAAATATATCTCTGATTGTGTTCATCTGAAAGAAGATAGTCATATACACCTAGGATGGCTTGAGAGTGAGTAAATCATGGGATAATTTTCATTTCAAAGTGAACTAACCCTTTAAGGGCATTCTACAGTATGTAACTTTTGTGTAATTTTTATTGTAATTGAGCACCTTCCCTCACTGTGGCAAATCATTTACCTTCGGGCTGATGTAGTCCAGTTCTCCATTGATGAGTCTCCACAGTACATGCTGTGTAGCATCTCCACCAATCCCAAAGTTCAGCGCATGGAGAGGGGAAAACAGCTTTCGCCAAACCTGCCAACATCAAGTAAAATTTAAGTAACACTTGAAAAAAGTTGAAAATAGGTAGTTGCTGTTTTTATAACTTTAAATGATATAATAATCCATGTTTTAATAATATTAATAAAAGAATGATAAAAAAAAAGTCTGCATTAGCATTAGGAGATGCCAATACTTTGCTATACCTCAAACTCATGCAGAAGCTGGATAAGTGAATCTCCAACAAACAGAACATCAGGCTCTTTTCCTTTACTGTCCGATACAAATCGATTGTGCTGCACAGATGAGAACACATAAAAATGCCATTATCACTCCATTTGCATATTAGAGAATGTACTGGCTAATTATGAGTTTTATAACAGATAAAGCAACAGCGATATGTTAGCAGTCTAATAGGTACACTAAGGTTGTAAAATATATTGTACAAAAGAACCACCAATGACATCCATCGACCATCTCCCTGTGTGTCCTGACAGGGGGTGGGTGTGGCTGCAGGGTTGGAATCTCCACTCATTACTTCCTGTGGACGGACATGGAGGGAGATGACAGTTACATTTTCTCCATTAGCGTTAAATATGGATCCTCTAATAGCCCAAACAACATTTGATATTATACGATGTATGAATGTTGTGCTTTAACATGCAAAATAAAAATAGACTGATACCCTTTTGACAAGTTGTACTGGGGTTAGCTTATGTTCTTTGTACGCATCATATGACACAGCTAATTTTTTTCACAGCTAAAGTAGTTTGTTTGGTGCTATTTTTGAGTTAAGTTTGAATTGCAGTAGTTAACCTCATAAACTAGCCGATGAAAAAATAGCAGCTTATAAATAATAATTGGTTGGACGTTTGAATACTTCAAAAAGTTAACGTCTTAAAGATCATTAACGCTAGTTAAAAGCGCTTTTAACTGAGCAGCTCACATAGCTAATGTAGCAGTTAGCATGCAGATGCCTTCCATTTAGAAGAACAAGGCACTAAAACACATTCAAACAATGCATAATATCATACTTTTGCAAAGTATTTGCAATACATTTTAACACTTATGTCGATTCATATTAATATAAAGAATGGGAAATATCGTTACCAACAAATGTAACCACAGCAGAGTTCAGTATTCAGTCAGCCAGCGATCAGCTGCCAAACCCCGGAAGCAGGAATATCGAACCAGGCATTACTAGCAGATCGCCGAGAATCGTCGCCCTATAAAAAAAACATATAACTTTATAAACGCGATAAAGGTCATTAAATGTTCTTCGTTTTTTAGCTTTCAGTGGTGCAAATGTACGTTAAACTGTTAAACATTTCTCTCTTGACCGTAATATTCTTCGCAGAGATCTGCATTTGACGGTAAACTTTCTAAGCACGTTGCCAAGCAACGGAAAGTTAAAACTTAACGGCATTTGGACTCAGTTACAGGTACATACCGATTTCATGAGGTGGTTTGATATGTATACATAATATATGTATATTTGAAAATGAAGAAAGCATTTCATTCAACAGTTTGTCCACAAAGAATGCTCTTCATTTGATGAATGACGCTAAACCGGTGTGGTGAACGTAACCACTAACCACAATAAGCATGTGAGTACTAAATCACATTACTTAAATCATTTAAATGCATGACAGACTCTTTTTTACATTTTAATAACGTGTGTTTTATAGTCTTAACATGAAAATGAGCCACCAATCCTGCAAAAGCTTTCCACAAAAACACAACTTTCCGAAGACATCCAACGACCACCATAGTATCACAAACAAGTCTTCATGTCATGCAGCCAATGCTATCCACAACTGCCAATCATTGTGCTGTAGCAGCATGAACACAGATGTGCATTGCAACTTATCACATAAAGTAAGGCGTCTTAAAACCAGGAAGGAGAGGAATCAGATTCGAGGTCAAGAGAGAAACCAGTGTCACACTCACACATACCATCAGCACAGCAGAAAAGGAGGCGGTGAGAAAGCACAGTGCCGCAGAATCCATCCACCGTCTTGTTCAAGAAAAGAGAGGACATTCGCTAAGCCATTCATTCCCCAGAAGCCAAGCATCATAACTGAGGGGCGCCTTACGTCCATCCGAGGCCTTTTCAGCCATGAGGTCAGGTCCATAGATATTGAGAGGGTGGTGAGCGAACAAATAAAGAGAGATAAGCAGAGAAAAGAGCAAAGAAAACCATCTATGGCACACATTTCATCACCACTATCTCCCCCAGTACCTGACTCAGACCAGGACTGCACTCTCGATGAAGTACAGGAACCCCTCCAGGAACGAGAAAACAATACGCCACCACAAGTGAAGAGGAAGAAAAGTTCAAGAAGAGAGCTTATTGGAAAAAACAGTGGTATTCAGACTAATAGAGGAGTTGCAGGACCTATTGGATTATCTAGAGAAGATGGGAAGTATGTCAGAAATGCCAACGCCAGGAAAGAAGATACTAATAGCAAAACAAGACAAGAAAGTCCAAGTAGCCCAAGAGAAAATGAACATATGGTTTTGTCATCCTTAGAAAATGAACCGGTTCATCAGTTATGCTGTACTCCAGTTGAAACTAATAAGAATAAGTCCGATATTTCAGAAACAGGCACTCTCAAGTCCCATGATGAAGGAAACCAAGAAAAGGGTTTTATGAATATTCAGAGATTTGAGAGAACTTCTACAATGGTGGGATTCCCAAACATGGAAGTTCCGCAAATGTTGGAAAATCCGCAAACTTTAACCTCTCTGTCTGAACTGGACTCTGGGTCTTGTCAATTAGCAGATAATGTCAAGCAGAGGGAGCAAATGTCAGTATCTTGTAGGGGAGCAGTGAAAAGGTTGGCAACACGTTTGTGCCAGGCTTCAGAGCTCCATGTGCCAAGCCATCGGCGTCCCCTGCTGGCCGAGTGTAGAGAGACGCTAATGCAGACTTTACAAAAAAGACACAGTTTCCAGTTAGAGCACAACCTGCATAGGCTACTTTCATTCTTGAATGGGAAACAAACGGCCTCTCAGCTTAGCTCAGGACAGAGACATGAAGATTGTTCATCTTTTACCCATGCAGTGGAGAACGAGGATAGGTGTTACAGCAGGAACATGGATATTTGGACAGGTACAGTATGTCACTTTTTTGACATTTGTGGGTCAGTGACAACTAAGAGTGTCCAAGATAAAGAAAAGGAAAAATCTTTTAGAAATATAGTTTAAGCAAGTTCCTAGAAATGTAATCATTGTATTTAGGTTGCTTTCATATTCATATAAAAAATGAAAACTTTTATTCCATTTTCAACATTTTAAATTTAAAGCTACATGATATTTTACACTACAGTATGAATTTTCAAATGTTTATAATATTTTAATTTATTTTAAAAATGTTTATAATATTTTAATGAAACTGCAGCTTTAGAGCTTATTTTTTTCTAAAAATAATAATAAAAGAATATGCCAAACTACTTTTTTTATTGTTATTATTATGGTATCAGGACAGTATCACCCTGACATTTTAAACCTAATGCACCCAAAAATAACAAAATTAATTTTAATTTAGAAATTACAAATATTCTCTTCATTGAAGAGGTTTAATCGAATCATTATAGCCCGGTTTCACAGACAGGGCTTAGATTAGGCCAGGATTAGGCCTTAGTTTAAGTAGGACATCTAAGTAGCTTTTATAAACATGTCTTAGAAAAAAATATTACTGGTGTGTATCTTGAGACAAAACAATAGTACTGATATATTTTAAGATATGTCAGTGCAAGTTGCTTTCAGTTAAGACAGCTCAAACATTTATTTTAGTCTGGGTAGTCACTAGGCTTAGGCTTTGTCTGTAAAACCAGGCGTATATGTATTAATTGCATTTTTATATCCTGACAAAAAATGAGTGCCATGTCATTGACGCTTGTCTCATAATATAATATTTGTGTACATGATGGAAGTTTTAAATGACCTCTCTGCATCCTAGACAGTGCCATGCAGCATGATTACTTAACAGAAGAAGTTAAGATGGACTTAGACAGAGGAGTTTCAACCAAGAAACATTGGGTACAAGAGTGGAACACCTTTTCCCCTTCATTCTCTCTAGAAGAACCACTACAATCACACACAGACATGGTGAGTCAGTGAAATCAGACACAAAGTTTAATGTCTTCCAACAAAAAAGTACAGAATCAAGTCCAAAGTTGACATAAACTAGACTATTACAGAGGAAAGAACATTTGACACCTTGCAGTTCAGACTCTATTTTGCATGTAAATTTGAATGTACAGTCTTTGCAGTTTGGCCAGTGGAGGGCTGATGAATCGTCTCAGGATTGCTTCAGAGCTCAGAATCATCCCAGCTTTACCCAGAGCCAGACCTTTACCCAGCATGCCGTCCCTATACTCAGAGCCCCCACCTGGCTTGATCATCCTGTGAACTCCTATTCCCAGCAGCAGTCACTGAGCACAGGAGAGAGTTTGAAAAGTGTACATTTAGATCTCTCCAGAATCTCTCAACAGTGTACAGAAGAAACAGATCTTAATTTTATATATGAGAGCAGAAAACAAAAAACACACAAACCATCTTTTGGAGGATCCAGATTCTGGTCCCATCAGCAGCAAGTTCAGGATGAAAGAGAAAGATGGGCTCCCTTGTCATTCTCAGAATCCTATCTCTCAGAGGGCTTTCAGTATGAGCCCTTTGTTCGCTGTCCACATCCATATAACACACAGAGCAGGTCAGACCGTCTTGGTATGACTCACTGTCCCAGGTCAATTACACCATTTTATCCACCCCTTTACCTATAGAAAAGGCTGTTTGCCATGGTTAGTCTCATCTAATCATCACTGGTGATGATATGGTCCAACTATGCATACATCTTTGTACGAGTAACA
>RJVU01072388.1:3860622-3881141 GCA_003731715.1 Anabarilius grahami | reverse complement strand
TTTTTTTTTTGCATTACATATTTACCTTTTTATGTTGACACAAATTGAAAGACCATCACCTCCACATGTGATTTGAATTTGAGAGTTCAGTGTGCTTACATTATGATTTCTCTAATATGTTCGTATATACTGGTAACACAAGTAGTAAGAGTGAAAGACACTTTTTAAGATCAAATCACTCTGTGCTGTATAAATATCAAAAGCCCTGCACAATAAGCTGCTTTTGTTCTCCTGCATTAATAGGGTAAATGTTTATTGTCTGTCCACAAGGATGCTGCTTATATATTTTATTTATTTTATTTATTAATTTATTCATATTTTTTCTATATGTATTTTTCTATTCTATATTTCTTCACTGGGCTTTTTTTTTCTTCTTAGATTCAGTATACTGTAAAAAATAAGATGCATGCATGTTTTGTTATATCCTTTTAATAAAGCAGTACAAAATTAAAATTTTTATATCAAACTGATTTCACAATAAAATTTTATATCTGGTAAAATATCTTGTAGTAAACTGAAATATAAGAATTCAACTGTTTAATACTCTTGTAAAGTAAATAGATCACAGTTATTTTACCTGTTGAATTTCTATTTATTTTATAATTTTATTTATTTAATTTTCATTACATTTTCAACACAAAAACCTTATAAAAATAAAAAATCGCTTCCAGTGACTTTGTATCTTTTCCATTATTATTATTATTATTTGTAAATGTTTATAATACATGCAGGCTGTAGAATTTATAGCCTTTACTGAAGTAAATTAAATTAAATTTGGTCTTATACAGTCAAACTAAAAATTATTCAGATATTTTTGATATATTTTTACTAGTGGGTGCAGGACACTATAGTTCATTTAAGTGAGGATAGCTAAATAAAGTAAACTGTGACATATTATACCCAAAAATTCATCATACAGTGGACTACCAGTAAAATTTATACAAATTTGGAACCAAAAATTATTCAGACACTTTGACCTGACCATATTTTGTTGAAGTGTTATCTGCCATAATTAAGGTTCATTTTTTCTTACACAGTTTAACTCTGAGATCTTGTCATATTTTATAACCATTTTTTTTTAACTATAGTGAATAAACTGTATTAATGAATGAAATGTTCAATGTGTCTGAATAAAGTTTGGTTTGACTGTACATGTAGTCAGGGCATCAGGTAATACACTTCCTCATCTATTGGTGTCTGATTCATAAAATATTCTCTCTTCTCCATGTCCTTCTCTTGTCTCCTCTGATCATTTTCCTCCATCTTCTGCTCCTCTTGGTTTCCAGTGTTGCTGCTCCTTAGTGCTCTCTTTAACTGATTCCAGAACAGTTCTTTTGCACTGCTTGGATCAGAACAATTTGACCCAGGCCACTGCAAATAGGTCTTTTTGAGCATGACCTTTCTCATACGGTGATAAGTGGACAGTTGCCGCTTGGGTATAGGTTCAAGAAAGACCAGCAAAAGCACATCCTGCATTTCTTGAAAGAGACGATAGCTGGCCAGCTGGATCTCCAGGGAGCACCATTCACTGCGAAGGAAGCTCTGACTGACCACGCAGATCGTTTTGCGACTTCCATATACAGCAGCCACAATGTTGTCGACAATATCGCGGCCCAGCTCGAAATCTCTGTGGTGGAGGCAGAGCCGAAAAGAAGAACCCTCGAGATTCGGTAGCAACTGTTCCATTACCCAGTCTTCATCTGCCGAGTTGTAGGAAACAAAGGCATCATACTTGTATTTTTCCTCCTGGTCCCTTAAGCGACGCCACTGTTCTCCAAACCACGATCGAAACACATAGTAGCCATATTTAAACTTCCAATAAAGTCTGACATAGAGAAATGGTATTAAGGTTAATAAGATTGTGAATGTAAAAGTTAAGGAAAAGAGGTAGAGTTCTATGTTCAGATAACACACGTTAGTGTCAAAGTCGTGAAAATATGAGCCTGGATGGTCTTGGCATGTAATATTAAAAAGATATGGAAATTGGAGTTTTTTATTGGTTAGAGTCCAGTTCTGTAGATCGGTATTCTGGCAGCCACAACTTAGAGGACAACTGCGCATGTCAATGTATGTTAGATTGGTCAGATTGTCCAGTAAACTGATGTCCAAAGATATCATGGCATTGCGATTCAGATGTAGTGTCTTTAGTCCTGTCAAATTTCCAAAGACCTTTTTTGAAAAAGATTGAATGCCCATGTTCTCAACAGATAGCATCTTCAATTTTCGAAGGTTTTTGAAAATACCAGGATTGAGTTGGGCTATCCCAGCACATGAGTTGTCTAGAGTTAAGAACTCCAAGCTTTTCAGGTCATCAAATGTTTCAGCACCAAATCCAATGATATGGTTGTTAGTAAGGTAAAGTCTTTTCAGAGAAGTTAATCCCCGGAAAAACGCACGCGGCAACAAGTTTATGCCATTTGGTTCTTGCGCATCAAGTTTCAGGTCGAGAAGCCTTGACATATTTATAAATGGTGAAAATGTATGTTCTCTAAAATACACAATGTGGTTAGCCTGTAAATCCAGGACATTCAGGGTGGCATGGTGTTTCCCAAAGAGTCCGCTGTCGATCTCTTTCAGACGATTTCTATCTAAATACAGATTGGCCAAGCTATGCAGCCCATCAAATGCATGTGGCTTCAGATGTGTGATCTTGTTCCCGCCTAAATCTAAAATGGTTAGATTTGACAGAGAATGAAAGGTATAGTTGAAAATAACAGATATTTGGTTGTTGCGCAGGTTGAGAGTCTTCAGGCTGGTAAGATTTTCAAAGCTGTCATTGTAGACATCGGTCAAAAGGTTGTTGTCGAGACGAAGTGTAACAAGATCTTTGAGTCCATGTAAGGCTTTATGGTCCATATAAGCAATTATGTTTATGTTTAGCTCGAGGTTTGTTAATTTTGGTGTGTTATTGAAGGCAAATCCATTGACCTGTAGAATACGATTGTATCGATAGCTCAGGCTTCTCAGGGTGTAGAGATTTTTTGTTTGGTTGCAGGACATTAGCCTGGTCAGATGGTTATGTTCCATTTTGAGACTTTCCAGTTGGTACTGACCATGCAGAAACTGTAAGCATCCCGTGGTTTTCATTTCGTTTCGTGAGAGGTCCATTACACCTGTGATATTGGGGCAAAGATAAAATGTGTTGTTTTTTAGAGCTCTTATGGAATTGCCCTGGAGGTACATTTTATGTATGTGTTGTGTTTTATGGTGGTGATGTCGCAGAAGATAACACAATGAAGACAGCGCATGAGAGTCCTTCAGTTTCAAACCAGAGAAGTCGACGCTCCACGGTCGTACATTGGTATAATTAAGAAGCTTGTAAACAGAGACACCGGTAAAGCGCAAGCGCAGGTACATTATATTCTCCAGATTCAGGCCCTGAAAAGTCTCGGATGATAATTTGCTGTTATCTGAGAAATCTAGCTCTTTCACATACATTAGGAAAGACCTGTCACATCCCAGTTTGTATAGATTATTATCACTGAGGTATAGACTGGCAAGCGACTCTGGCAGACGGTGGGAGTGATTCAGGGTGGTTAGCTTGTTAAAGGAAAGGTCCAGTTTTATCAAGCTAGACAGGTTTGTTATGCATTCAACCAAAGCTGAAAAGTTTTTTAGGTGATTCTTGCGTAGGTCGAGAATCGTTAGGTTTTTCAATTTGGAAAGTAGGAACATGTCAGTATTATTGAGTTTGTTGCTTCCCAGGATCAGCTCTGTGAGGCTATGGAGGTCACTGAAGACATCACGGTGGAGAAATGATATGTTATTGCAGGACAGATTTAAAGTCTGAAGTTGTTGCAGATTATTAAAAGCATCTTTGTGGATTTTAGAAATATGGTTACTGTCCAGTACCAGAGAAGTCAGATTGGACAGATGATAGAAACTTCGGCCTTGAACATATGTAGTGTTACTTCGAGAAACTGTAAGGTTTGTTGCTGTGGGAAATACATCACTCACAATTGTAGCTATGTCTGGTTCGTGACATTTAATACATGTGAAGATTTTATGGTTAGAATCTGTGACCTCTGTGCAACTTCTGAAACTGTAGCTGAAGGCAAGTTTAAGGAGGCACATAAATGCTGCCTTTAGGATCAGTTCACGACATGCAGAATCTGCCATAGTTTTCAGTTCCACTTTTAAATGTAACTGCCTTCATCAAAGACCAACACTACGAGGTTCTTCACTCAGTATGAGCTAATCCAGTATTGAGAGTTTAACACAGCCAGCTGCTAGAAAAAAAAGAGGGGAAGGTTATAATCAGTTTAAAAATAAATCAGAAATAAAATTATTATTGACCTATAATGCTACCATTCAAATTGACTTTAAAAAAAATTGTATTAAATACAACAGAAACAGACTATGGATGTGTTATGTGTTTATTTTATTTATTATCAGATTAATAACATGACTTCAAACATGATGGAAGTATATCTAATGTATGAATACAGGCAGTAAAAAGGTAGATACAAAAACATTACTCCTAATGTGAAATTACACCTAAACAAACTTCTCTAATGCTCTCACATAACCCGTCTCAGTTGACAAATTCCCTCTTCTCAGACACCCCGCTTTGTTCTATTTACATCAACTTCCTTAAAATTGTAAATAGTTAAACAAAAATGTATTGAAACAACAAAACCATATTAAATAAAAAACTTTGTAAGTTTACATGTAAATGTATGACACATTCTGCTTAACAAATTTCTCTTTTTTCACATGCTCCATTTGCTCATGATATGATGTTAACGTGCATACAAAGGCATAAATCTTGTCATGGGAAACAAAGTAGACATAGAGCTATGTAACATTATGTGAATAAATGGCTCTCTATATGTTAAACAGGATGAATACTGAGAAAAATCTTTGACTCATTAGTCCAAAACCAGTGTGCAATCCTAAATAACCCAAGAGCTCATATCTTTCATTAATTAATTTCATTATGTTTACTATTTGTCATATGAACATTCTCTAGATATAAACAGAAATGTAATCCAGTACCTTACCTTAATGAAGTTGCTCCCGATAATTTTGCAAAACTATCATAGCAGTTCTCTCTCTTTTATACAGGATATTGTTTTCACAGGAATAGAAAGAGGAACCAAAAAAGTTTCAAGCCAGAGCAAAGAATATCAGACAATGGGACGCAATGCCTGATCCAGTTACTTAGATTATGCAGAGAAATCTTGAATACTTTCTTTAAACAAATATAATAATTTAATTAAGGATTGATTCACAATGTAAATTCTCATGTAAGGATCATTTAAATCACTGATATAGTTTGGAATATTATAAAAGAATAATAATAAGAATCCAGGCATTTGGCAACTCTCTTCCCTTAATTCTTTTTGAATTAGCCTCTCGCCTTCTGTTCTCGAGCCATCTGACAGAGTCCACAGAAAGGACAGCAGGTCATAATCACCCAGTCATCACAGACAGAGCCCTAAAAAACACAAGGCACTTACTGCAGTGCTAGTTTTTGACACCAATGTTATGAAATGATAGATTTCAGCAGGAATTACAACACTACATCAACTTCGGAAAAAGCAATAATCAATATTGAAAATTTGTATTATTGCATGGCCTACATTAATACGATATTTGTCACGGATGCTGGTTCTCAATGCAATCATAGCTCCAGGTAGGAAGGGCAAACAACAGCTGTCACCATTATCCTGTGCCACCTTACAACCCAAGATGCAAGGAATAAATGCCCCACACAGACCTGAGGAACAAACAGTGTCAGAATTCACACTTTTTTGCAATATGAGGCTTTGTAAGGTTCAAGCCACTCAAATTAATTGAAGGGATAGTTCACTTGCATTTACTCATCCTCATGTTGTTTCAAACCTGTATGTGTTTCTTACTTTTGCGGAACACAAAAGAAGATATTTTGTATGGACAAAAACGTCATACAGGTTTGAAATCACATGAGTATGATTTATTTTTAGGGAAGCCCTTTAACAACTTAATTTATAATCTCTATTACCATTACATGAGTTTAAAGCTGCAGTCCGTAAGTTTTGCCTCTTTGTCGCCATCTCTGTTTGAAACCTGCAATTGCAGTTATTTTCGGAATTATCATCTTAACGTGGGTTGTGCATCGGCACGGCTCCTCAGCACGGATGAATCTAATGTTTGCTGTCAGTCACTACACCGGTGTGAATACTGTACTTCGAAATCACAGATTGTAGTCTTAGAAGTATGACCAAAATAAGAATTTTTACTAGAAAATGTCATCTGAACAAACCCTACTTAAAGAGGTTGTTCCACATTATTATGCAAGTCACAGTTCTCATACAATACGGAGAGGAAGATGAAGATGAAAAGCATGAAATGGTGCAATGTTATGCAAAAGACATGAAAACAGCTAATATTGTGTGTGAAAACTGAATGGAGATTATCGAATTGTCATAAGATTTGTAAGTGATTTAGAGCACAGCAGAACTCGGTCAGATAAAGGCTTATTGAGAAAAGTTCCTGTCAAAAAAAATAATTGTATTAAAAGGGCAGCTATAAAAAAAAGCCAGTGTTGAGCAGCAAACAGGTATTTGAAGCTGCTGGTGTCTCTGGAGTCTTGAGAACCTCTCCAGGCTGGCAGTTGTGCGTAAAGATGCATTTCAGCCCACACTAACCAAACCTCACAAAAAGAAACATTTACGGGTGTAGAAATACATGAAGACTCATTTTGAAATAGTTTTATTCACTGACTAATGCCGTACTACAATGGATGGTCTAAATGGATGGATTTCTGGATGGTTGGTGAATGGCCACCACGTTCCAACAAGACTGCGATGTCAGCAGGAAGCTTGCAGGTGATGTTTTGGGCTGGAATATTGGGAAGTGAGATGGAAGGTCCCTTTAGGGTCTCTGAGGGTGTCAAAATGACAAGATATGTGGAGTTCATAACTGACCATTTTCTGCTATGGTATAAAAAGGAGGATAGTGCCTTCTGAAATATAATGCACTATCCCATGCTGCAAAAAACAACACAGCAATAAAACTGTTTGAAAATGTATTTCTACACCCACTGTAAATGTTTCTCTTTGTGAGGTTTGGTTAGTGGTGGCTAAAATGCAATTTTACCCACAACTGCCAGCCTGCATGGAGAGGCTTGAGACTCCAGAGACACCAGCAGCTTCAAATACCTGTTTTCTGCTCAACACTGGCTTTTTTTTATAGCTGCCCTTTTAATACAATTAACTTGTTTGACAGAAACTTTCCTTAATAAGCCTTTATCTGACCGAGTTCTGCTGTGCTCTTAATCACTCACAAATGATAGTTTGATAATCTGGATTCACTTTTCACACAATATTAGTTGTTTTCATGCCTTTTGCACAACATTGCACCATTTCATGCTTTTCATCTTCAGATGAGAACTGTGACTTGCTTAATAATGGGTTTCCATTTACCTAAGTACCTGCCAAATTATTTTGTCTGATAATGATACCAGTTATCTAAAAAATACATGGATAAATAAACAAACAAACACTTTCTTAGAAAAACTGAAAATCTGAGTTTTTACTGATGTCACTTGCATAATAATTTGAAACAGTGTAATGACGGCTTAGCTCATATCACATCAAACTGTGCAAATTATTATTATTATTGTTCTCAAATTGTTAATGTTAACAACATCAGCATTGCGTGACCACTGTCAGAAAAAATTAGCAAAAAAAACGGCTTGTCACTGGGGCAGTACCCTCAAGGGTACACCTGTTGTACCCTTTATAATGGGTACATATTGGTACAGTTTGGTACAGTTTGTACCTTTCAAAGGCAAATATGTACCTTGGTGACCAAATTTTACCTTGTAGTGCTATGGTACCATGGTATGTAGCCCTAAAAATGGTACAAATTTGTCCTTTTAAGGGTACTGCCTCAGTGAAAAGCCCTTTGTACCTTATGATGGCACGTTTGTACCCCACACAACATATTAAAAAGGCCATAATGCTGTTTTACCACATTTATTAAATAACATTAAAAATATTACAATCTCACAATTTCATGCACAGATTTCAAAGGAAAAACATTTAAACCCTTTGATGCACAACATGGGTCAAAAATGACCCGGCTGTGTTTTTATTTTCTATATCTTTGCAATAAATTCAGTGTTCCAGGTATTCCTCAATTAACTTGTTTTTGATCATCACAAATCCTCAATTTAATTTTTTCTTTCTTACTTTTTGAATAAAAATCATTTTTGTATCACTACCCTTTTAATGCACAACATGAGTCAAAAATGACCCGTATTCATTTCCTATGTTATTTCAATCATGGTTGAGTGTTTCTTCACTGAATCTTTGAAAGAAATGTATTTTGTCATTTATTTATTCCAGGTATTCATTAAATACCTTGTTTTTGATTTTCTACAAATAATTATGTTTATTTAGTCTTTCTTACTTTATAAACACAGTTTCTACATCAATTTTACACACATGGGTCAAAAATGACCCATATAGAAATCTTTAATATTTGCAGATTTTTGCAAGTACACTCTAAAAACTGCTGGGTTAAATATGGACAAAACCAGGGATTGGGTTGTTTTCACCCAGCCATTTTTTTCAACCAATTTTGGATTTATTTTTTTAGCCAGCAATATAGTAATATAGTAAAAGGTGTGTTTTTGCTCACCCCCAAATAGGGGCAAATTTGTGGGGTATTTTAAGCTGAAACTTGACCAGACCAGAGACTTATATTACATCATGTGAAAGAGGGCATAATAGGTGCCTTTTAACCCAACCTGCTGGGTTTGTCCATATTTTACCCAGCTTGGGTTTTTTTAACCCAGCATTTTTTAGAGTGTAGGAACATATTTACTGCAGACAACTGTTCATCTGCCACACATTTCACATCTTATCAAGGCTACTTTTGTGTATTTGATGGATGTAAGTCTTATTATATTTAATATATTAGGCTATATATTTCATAATTTTTTATTTTTTGTCATAAATCAATGCAATTGGTCACCCTTTAAGTCTGTCAGTGTTCCTGAAAAGTAACATATTTGGACATATACAACATGGGTCTAAAGGGACCTGAATGAGTTATTTTCTATATCGCATATATTACAATAAATTAATTTAATCATTTATTAGGTATTACTCAATAAAAAATCCTTATTTTAATTTTTCCTTTCTTTTTTAATGATTTTTTTTTTGTGTCAAAAACCTTTCTAAAGGCCAAAGTATACTTCCCTTTTTAAGCGTACGCGAGGGTCAGCATACAGATTTTTGCAACTTTTTATAATTTCCGCTGGATTTCTGTAACTTTGTATGTGCAGGTTGCACATATGCATTTAAATTGCGTTCGACTGTGCGCAAAGTATACTTTCAGCTTTTTTTTACAGTGATGTCATCATCCACCTCAGTTCTGTCGAGGACCAGCAACTAACACTCTGGATAAAGAAAATCAAAAGCACAAGAATACTTTCAAATACACTTATTATATATTTTCACAGTTGGACAGAAACCTTGTTCAAAACTGTTACTTTTCAGGAACACTGATAGATGTAAAAGGTGTCCAGTAGCATTGGTTTATGACAAAAAATAAAAATTATTATATTTTATATATGAAATATAATATGACTTTCATCCATCAAATATACAAAAGCAGCCATGTTGAGACCTGAAATGTGTGGCGGTCTGCAGTAAATATGTTCCTGCTTGCGAATATTCGCAAAGGTTTCTATATGGGTCATTTTTGACCCATGTGTGTAAAATTGATGTAGAAATACAAAAGCTGTGTTTGTTTATAAAAAAAAGAAAGAAAAAATAAACACAATGATTAGTGAAAATCAAAAACAAGAAATTTAAGGAATACCTGAAATAAATAAATGATAAAATACATTTCTTTTAAAGATTCAGCAAAGAAACACTCAGTCATGATTGAAATAACATAGGAAATGAATACGGGTCATTTTTGACCCATGTGTGTTAAATGATGTAGACATACAAAAACTGTGTTTGTTTATAAAGTAAGAGAGAAAAAATTAACATAATGATTATTGACAATCAAATACAAAATATTTAAGGAATACCTGGAATAAATAAATGATAAAATACATTTCTTTTAAAGATTCAGCAAAGAAACACTCAACCATGATTGAAATAACATAGGAAATTAATACGAGTCATTTTTGACCCATGTTGTGCATTAGAAGGGGTTTTCATAGCTTGTGCATCAAAGGGTTAAACATTGTATCACAATACATCATCAATATTGCAGGATGCATTTACATATTGATCAATTTCACATTTCCAAAAACAGTACCTGTAACTCTTTAAAACATTAAACAGTACTACACATTTCATTTTAACTGTACATTTTAAACATTCTTGTGAATCACAATTCATCATGGGCTTAGTATGTTTCAAGAGTCCGCAAGTCCATCTTTTGCCTTGGTTAAATAATACTCCATTCAGGTATGCATGGAAATGTGAAGCATGAGACATTTGGTTTAAAAGCTCACCACACAGAACCCAAAAGAGTTTGAAAACCAAGGTGTTTTGTTGCATCTTATGAATATCCATTCACATGACCTTCAATCGAGGATGCATTCTGACCAACGACTGCAAACTCCTGTTGGAGACAAATTAAAAATTAGTACAACCTCAAATGCACAATTACATTTTTGTAACCACAATAGGATAGAAATTTAAATCAGGGCTGATTCACACCAAGGACAATAACTACAACCATAACATTTTTAATTCTCACTTTCATTCTTAGACAATAGCAACTGTGCCATAACTGTAACAATAATGACACAAGAGGAACAATATCATTGGAATAATTTTTGGGGGAACTGTTTTTCCAACTGATGAACAAAAACATTGGAAGCCAATCAGAAATAAAGAGCTCCAGCATTTAAAGCAGCAGATGATTTAGCTGCAGCACTTGCTTAAAATAGAGAACATTATCTTCCCTTTCCTCCAAATGCCAAAATAGTTATTACAAGGCATGGTGGGTGGGGGTTGGTCAGGACAGTTTGTAGCAACACAGTGTTGAAGGGTTAGTTCACCCAAAAATGAAAATTCTGTCATTTACTCACCGTCATGTTGTTCCAAACCCATAAGACTTTCGTTCACCTTTATATATTTGAATATACTTTTAATGAAATCCAAGCAATTTCTGTCCCTCCATAGACAGCTACAGAACTAAAAGAGTTCATAAAGAGATTGTAAATCTATTCCATATGAATTGAGCGGTTTAGTCCAAATTTTCTGAAGAGACTCAATTGATATGATGAACAGATTTTATTTAGGCTTTTAATTATATAAACATTGATCAGCAAACTTGGTGTAACACATGAGAATGAACCTCATTGGTTCTCGCACCTCAAACAAACATGCTTTAGCTTCCATTTAACACAACTGATGTGTGTGTTGATGAGTGTTTATGTGAATTGTGAAGCCTAAATTAAATATGTTCATAATATAAAGTGATCAAGTCTCTTCAGAAAATTTGGACTAAACTGCTAGATTCATATGGATTAATTATAAAAAGTGAAGTGAAGTGACATGTGGCCAAGTATGGTGACCCATACTCAGAATTTGTGCTCTGCATTTAACCCATCCAAGTGCACACACACAGCAGTGAACACACACACCGTGAACACACACCCGGAGCAGTGGGCAGCCATTGCTGCGGCGCCCGGGGAGCAGTTGGGGGTACGGTGCCTTGCTCAAGGGTCTCACCTCAGTCATGGTATTGAGGGTGGGGAGAGCGCTGGACATTCCCTCCCCTCACCGACAATCCCTGCCGGACCTGAGACTCGAACCCATGACCTTTGAGTTACAAGTCCGACTCTATCCATTAGGCCACGACTGCCCCCATGTTATGAACATTAATATGAACATGAATAATCTCTTTATGAACATTTTGAAGCATCAAAGTGGTAGTTGCATAGCTGTCAATGAACGAAGGGACAAAAATCACTCAGATTAAAAATATCTACATTTGTGTTAGGAAGATGTACAGGTTTGGAACAACATGACTGTGAGTAATTAATGACATTCATTTTTGGGTGAACTAACCCTTTAAACTATAAGAATACACACCTGTGGCAGGCTCCTGGAGTTTCTTCCAGGGACTGGTGCCAAGATTGTAAACACAGAGGGTAAAAACAAATCAGATAAAAAGTTAAACCTCCATTTAAAAAATAAATAAATACATTTATATAAACAGGATCCATCAACTTTTGTTCATTAGAACTTATAAGATGTCCTCTATACACTGTATTGTAAAACAAAATAGGATTTGTGACACTGCTTCTATAGTTTACACCATGTCGCTTGAAGTACTTTTTCGATCATTTTCTCTTCAACCTCATCCACCTCATAGTCTGAAATCAGCCAAGGACAGATCAGCGTGCATTCAAGGCTAGATCTCATCAACATTAAAATGACCTTGTATCTATCTAATACTTAATAATAATACAGTTCAACCCCTGCGTCCGTGAAATGTATGCGTGACGTGGCTCTCGCATACTGCATAAACACGGTCAGATTAGTTGAAAAGTCTGGTTTTATAAGTCTGTTTCACAGTCGAGACTCAAGTTTGGTTAATATAAGGGCTGGTTCGCACAGAATGCACAGGTTTTTACCCTTTTTTCCTATGTAAATATATTAGAGATGAACATCTTTCGTTCAGTAGAGTCTGACTGCTTTTTATACTCTTGAGTGGCGTATTAAGACAGAAGTATAGCTAGAGTTAGGCCTATAGGTTAAAGTCGTCAAGAAAACAAAATTGACCCTGTTTACTTTGCTAGTACATATTACTAGTCTTGTGGTGAACAATTAATCCATGCAAGTTAATACACAGAAAAAATTTGTTTGGTAATCTTGAATCAAAATCTGAAAAGTTACTTCCGGCCTGGAATGGCGTTCCTTCCCTGATGACGTCAGTTTGACGGCTTGGGTTGAAAACGCTTAAACCACTCCCCTCCATCTGTTAGTCTGCTATGATGGAGAGATGGAGAGGAGGAGCACTAAAGTAAAACCCTGCCCTCTATTCAATATTCCGTTTCACTTGGAAATACGTCACAACACTGGAGAAAAGTCATTTGCAACTTCCGGTTCACGGGGACTTTAAAACTATAAGCTAACCCCAAACAATTCTGCTCTTATAACATTAACAATCTTAAATAGGCAAACCATATGTTGGTTTTATTACCATCTCATATTTTTTGGCGGGAGGACACGACAAAGTCGGGCAAATACAAAAAATATATTGCGGGGTGTTTCATACAAATATAAACTGATTTAACAAAAATGACGTACCTCTCAATTTCTGTGATTCTTCATCTTCGGTGAATTATATCCCAGCTTCTCTCATCTTTAGGAAAAACCATCGGGCCGTCCAACTGTCGTCTGTGATGCTCGCGAGTCACGCAGGCTACATTTGAATTTGAGAGGCTGATTGCATATAATATTTTTTTTAAATCGCCCACATTGTTTCTTGTTTAAAAAGATGAGTATATAAACATTTGTCTAGCTTGAAATAATGCTCAGGTGCACAAATGTAATGCACTTGCATGGTTTGGCAGTCTTGAACCACCCACCCCTGTCAACCTTTCAGTCACACTAATGATTGTACCTTTGTTTGTTGATTAAATAGTACAAACATGGACCCTTTGACAGTTAGAAACAAATGTGTAACTTATTTTCCCCAAAATACATATTAGTTCCTTAAGGTGTAAATATGACCCACTGAGGGTACAATCAAAGCATTTGTACCCAGAGTGCTCACAATGTACCCCAACCGTACCCTTTTTTCTGACAGTGTACGTGTATTTAGTGTGTATTAGCGTTACCTGTAGATTTCAATTTCGGTACAGTCTACTCTCTAACGTTAATTTGTCATATCATACTATCCGCCATCAAAATGATAAGTTTAATTATTGCAGCTGCTGTGAGAAAAGGTTATAAATGATCTGCCACCTGCAGCATCCTCACATGCCATATAGCCTACTAGTTGGGACTCCTTCTTTATGTAAACATGCTCGAATTTCCAGTGGAAACCCACCAGTACCACTTGAATTTGAAAACATTATTACAAGCTTACCGTTGTGAATCAGGCTAAGGTAAGGATAGTTTTGAACACTGGCTGGTTATGTACTTGCTCAAAAATGTTGGATCATTTTTAACCAAAAAAGTTACGGACTGCAGCTTTAAGCAAAATAGATTTACACTAATAAATTAAAACTGATTCATGTCAATCTTTTTCTTTCTCTCTCACACACACACACACACTCACAAATGCCGCAGTCCTCACAACAGTCACAGACATCAGAGCTCCAGTGAGAGACCGTGTAGCTGGTTACAGTCATTTGTGGCTGGGAAGTCATTGCTTCTGTTTGATATGACATCACTGACAAAAGACACACAGCAAATTATATAATCATTTACAATTGGCAGTGGAAATTTTTGACATAACATATATTTCTAGGTCAGACAGAATGTTTAAAAAGTTATCCTCTCTCTCACCTTTTTCCTGGTACTGTATGTGTCTCACTTCCTCAGGGAATGATGTTCAATGTCTGATTGATCTCAGTGAAGTTGGAAATCACCTCAACATGACATAGGGGAGGAGAAACTGTTACCAGTGGTGAGTGGTTTATGTGACCTGTAAACTAAAGGGTGAAGTGTTTGATTTGGGGGCGAGGAGTTTTACACTATTTCAGGTCTCCACACCCTTCCATCAAGACAGTATATGTTATCTACAACCAATAAAACATTTAGAGAACAATGTGTTTTTGTGCCTCATGAATA
This sequence comes from Anabarilius grahami, assembly GCA_003731715.1. Classification (NCBI taxonomy): domain Eukaryota; kingdom Metazoa; phylum Chordata; class Actinopteri; order Cypriniformes; family Xenocyprididae; genus Anabarilius; species Anabarilius grahami. The sequence continues at coordinate 3,866,370 of RJVU01072388.1, read as the reverse complement.
CATTGGTCCTTTTGACAGATAAGTAATTGGCTTCAGAAAATTACCACACTGCACAAATCGTCACACACACAAAAAAAAAAAATAGTTCTGACTTCATTTTTAACACCCCTACTGTTTATAATATCACAAACACTCATGCTGTTCATATAAGCTGCGAATTTTCTGCATACCTTAACCATTTGAGAGAATTATTCTATTGCCATTTGGAAGTATTCTGCGATCTGTTCGTGTTACTGAGAATTCGGGCGAGTAGGTCCCTACACTTTTTCATCGGCCTTGGCTCCGGAAGTATTTTTTCCATTAATTTTTCCAACAGGGATATTTTTTTTTAAAAGTGTTCGTTCAAGGGTAATAAGCCATAACCCAAGCCAACAAGCTTTGTTGTCAATCACAAAATTATAAACTTTTATTTAAAACACAAAAAAATACATATATGTTACCGGCAATGTGTGAACAGCAGGTTTTGTATAGAATGCCTAGGGAATAAATATAATGTGTGAAGTTTGTAGGCGCTGTATGAAATGTCTGGTTTTTGTGATTATGTTGCATACTTTTCCTATAGGCATTCTATACATTACCTGTATTATACAGAATGACAAGCTGGCTGGTCCTTTGGCATTGTATAGAATGCCTAGGAAATGTGTGAAATATAAACCATTTACTTTGACTACAAACTTCAGGCATTCTATATATTCCCTAAGCATTCTATACAATGCCAGATTTCACACATTGCCAGTAACATATACTGTATACTGAATTTTGGATAAAAAGACAAAGGTACACATGTAATTAACAGAGATTGTAATTAAAGAACTACAATCCCATGAAGCATTCTTTTAAAGTATGTTGTATAGTATGAATGTGTGTAGTTTGAATGTAATCTGGACGCATTACATTCTTCAGGCTGTCATTGTCATCTGACCGGACAGTGTGAGTTTTGCCATTTCACTACCATTCACAAATCTTCTCCCGTGGTTTCATGGGATGAGAGGCTGTATTAACATTAAGTGGCATGGCATCTTATGCAAAGAAGCCATTGGTACATGCCGCTATGCTTAGTGGCACATCCGGTTGTCACTGGCATGTGCCTTTAAAACTTGTGACACGTACATGCCACTCAAATATATATATATATATATATAGAGAGAGAGAGAGAGAGAGAGAGATAGATATAGATAGATATGTGCCACAAACTGACTACATGTTTGAAAAATATTACCGATTTGTAAATACGTTTAATTTATATTTATTAAAAACTACTTAATACTGTTGCCCAAAAAAAAAAAAAAAAAAAATCACCTGAATGCAGTTGATGCCAAACTAATTCAACCACATCAAATTAATGAATGTACATCATAACTGTATATTTTCATGCTTTTCTCAAACAAAACAATTTGTGAAAAATCTCCCACATCTTTGACATACATAATCTGGCAACATGTAAACAACATTGCTAACAGAACATAAGAAAGATCAGAGAATGATTTTCATTTACAGGTAGGAAATGGATATACTTTAAACCTGTAATGTGTAGTTTGTCTGTTTAGTTTCATTGAGTTTTCATTCTGTTCCCTCTTTGCCTGAGTTCTGTTCCCTAGTTAGTTTCCTTGGTTATTAATTAGTACTACACCTATTCTGTTTTACTTTGATTGTCCTGTCTGTGTATTGTTTTCTCAGATAATTGTACGGTGTCGTTTATGGTCATGTGGTTGTTATTTTCTCCCTGTGATATTTGCCTGTGGATTGCTTTGTTTGGATTATTGAATGAAAGGCTGTTCTTTGTTATTTTCAATCGTCGTGTACACATTACAGCCTACACCTGGCATGGTTTTTCTTTTTTTTTTTTGTCTTCGATTTTAGGATTTTGTCTCTGCCCCTCTATAGCCTACAATTTACCAGCTGGGTTGATTACATTATGGCAGGGGTGGGGTGTGGTAGTTGGATGTTACAGCATACCCGGTTAAAAAAGTCAGCGCTCGCTCCTGAACTAAACCAGACCTATAAAGATTATGTTAACCCTTTCATAACAAAAGACTAAAATCGCTAACCAAAGAAAAAAAAATGACTGTAAATTTTGAACTTTGATTTTTCAGGCCTAACCATGTTCTCTTTTGAAAGGCAACACTTTGAATTTTTTATGTCCACAGGAATCAGAATCAAACAAAATACTAAGGTAACTGAAAAGGGAATCTCATATAAATTGGTACGTGACTACTGTATTCTTTGCAAAAAATTTTAGGGAAGAATGCATGAAACTGGTCCAGAAAGGGCTTTGAGTCATAGTCTGACGATGTTCACACTGAAATTTTGAGGATGATACGGCTAAAAACATGAGTTGTATGAAAGTGTTTTCTTAGAGTAGGTCCACATGCATTTTCATTAAAAAGTCATCAGGGGATGTTTACGTACATACAGTATAAGCACAGTATACACAAACTATAAACAGAGTTAAGGGATTTGGTGGATCAGTTAAAATCGGCTTAGGTAGAATGCTGATTAATAGACCAAGATTTTTGGATTATTTGCCACATCAGACATCTAAGAGCATGTGAGGACAAGAAGACAAAGAGACATACGGTTTCAGAATAGTGCAATGAATCTGTGTTGAGCTGTTTGTCTTGATTGTTTAAACATCAGGGCATGTCTCTGGTTTTCTTACCCAATGTCTTGTTCCGCACTGCTGTAACACTAACTAATTCTTTGCCTTTTCACCTGCGTCTGTGAAGTCAGCTTGTATAAATACAACAATCAGCCTCCTGCCCCTTAAGTAAATGATCTCTTTAAAAGAAACACCCAAAGTAATCTGAGAATAGGAAATTTCACACATTAACCTATTTAGCACTTTATTTAGGTCTATGTGAAAAGAAGAAATATATGGCATACTCAGCAATGTGTTTTTTTTTTACACACTATGGCTTTAAATTAATATTTCAAGATTATTGTGCAAATTCTACAGTCAGTTTCCCTCACATTCTGATCACAAAACCACATACAGACGTGCACAAGGCACATGATTGCACAATGCCTGAAGATATGTTGCACAACCATAAACGCTCCACTGTTTCAAATGTTTTAGACAGGGATCAAGTAACGGATCTGAAACACCACGCTTGTTTCAATGGCATTAGAAACGAGAAGCTCTGGTCAGGAACATAAGCAACTGTTTAAATGTAAAGTTGTACGGACATTTCTGTATCTTTTACTTTATTACATGTGTGATGCAAAAATAATTACACTGACAAAATAAGTAAATAATAATTGATGGAGTTAAGATCATTAAGTTGCGCTGGACTGAGAGTGCCACTTGAATTAATATATTGACCTATTTGGATGGACAAGTGGAAATACAGAGCAAACATCCATCTATTCTTTATATTTTGCTGTGATAAATGATTTCAATCTCTCTCAGATTACAGTTGTTGTACTTTAGACACACAGTTCCTGCATGTGTGTGCCAGGAAAAATAGATAAATACTGCGGCTCTGTGGTGGACAGATTAATTGCAGATCACAAATATGTCTGTCAGTATGGTCATTTATTAATAATTTGTGATCAGCCATCACTAATAACTAATATTAAGTAATTATAAACTTAAATTAATATAATGTTTATAAATAGTTGTGATGGTTCTCTGTCAATATCAACTCTCTCAGTTTAAATGAAAGCTGTCAGTTAATTTTTCCCCACTAAGTTATTTTTTTTCTTTTTCTTTTTTTGCTCATTAATTTTCACAATAAGTAAGAAATTACAGAGGTGGGACCAATTCATTGTTTTGCAAGTCACAATTAATTCTACTGAGTCAAGACAGACAAGTCTAAGTCAAGTTGCAAGTCCTCAGCTTTAAGCTTTTAAACAAGACAACAGCGCACTTTGCCCAAATTAGTGTCTCGGTATTAAGTAGGCTATTATAGTAAATTTATACTAATTTATAAATTTATTTCCCCCTTCATTTCATGTTTCTCTTTACCCAATTAACATTCTGTATCTTATTTTAATATGTAAAGTACCATGTAAGTTTTTTTTTACATACTATAAATGCCCAACAATGCCAATTAAGCTTTCACTCTATCAGTGTATTTCTGTGGGCCTGTACCCCAGTATGCAACAATACATAAAACAACTTCACTTTACGTGAATTTAACATTTTATTATAATATTTAATTTGAGTTAGGCTAGTCATTAGTCTATAGTAAGTATAATTATAAAGATTTGTGGTGTTTCGATGAGGAATGAATCAGGGTTTGTGAACAAATCGTAGGCCTGTGAACGAGTCATTTCGTTCATGTCCACAGTTTCATTTGTAAACGATTCAGGCCCGGTTTGATTAAGTGCTTTGATTAAGCCAGGATTAAACCTTAGTTCGATTAGGGCATTTAAGAAGCTTTTAACTAGATAAAACAATGGCTCTGACATATTTTAAGATATGTCGGTGCAAATTGATTTCAGTTAAAACAGCTCAAACATGCATTTTAGTTGGGACTAGGCTTAAGCCTTGTCTGTGAAACCGGAGGTCAGTGTTTTTAATGAATCAGTTGAGTCAAAGATTTAATGACTCACTATAACATGTAAAACAGATGCAAATTTATTGCCACCTACTGATGTAGGCCTAGAGAAATAGCATAGAGCTTTATTGACATGATTGTCAGGCATTTACAGTATTTACAAAACATTTTATGGTACTTTAAGTATTAAATAGATAATATAGAATTTTAACTGGGCAAAGAGAAACATGAAATGAAGGTGGAAAGTAAATATATAGCTAACTAATTATACTATATACAAATATTAAATAAAAATAAGAAACCATCAGTGAATGGTTTTTAAAAGACTGTGGGATGGGATGAATAAATGTTTTTTCTTGTAGGCCTATATTATTTTATGTTCTTATAGGCTATTCCTTCAACATATATTGATAATAACAAATTGATTCATAACAAGTCATACCGGTGTGATATGCTTTAGAGGCCAGCCTCACAACTCTGATCTTTGGTTTTAGAATCAGAATCAGAACCAGAATCAGAAAGAGCTTTATTGCCAGGTATGTTGTTTACACATACTAGGAATTTGTTTTAGTGACAGAAGCTCCACAGTGCCACAGAGTGACAGCGACAAGACAAGACACATAATAAAAGGAATAAAATAATAATATACGAATTTACAAGATAGACAAAGTGCAAAAAAAGCAAAAAACAATATATAATATAGACAATTGTATGTGCAGTTATGTGTGCAAATTTGAAGTATAAGTAAGTGTTTTAAGTAAATAATGTGTAATAGTGTAATAGTGTTGTGTGTTCCGTGTTTGTCAAGTGTTCATGAGATGGATTGCCTGAGGGAAGAAACTGTTCCTGTGTCTGGTCGTTCTGGTGCTCAGGGCTCTGTAGCGTCGACCAGATGGCAACAGTTCAAAGAGGGAGTGTGCTGGATGTGAGGGGTCCAGAGTGATCTTCTTTGCCCTTTTTCTCACTCTGGATAAGTACAGTTCTTGGAGAGTGGGGAGGGTTGTGCCAATGATTCGCTCAGCAGACCGGACTACCCTCTGTAGTCTTCTGAGGTCAGATTTGGTAGCTGAGCTGAACCAGACGGTAATTGAAGTGCAGAGGATGATTCAATGATGGCAGAGTAGAACTGTTTCAGCAGCTCCTGTGGTAGGTTGAACTTCCTCAGCTGGCGAAGGAAGTACAACCTCTGCTGGGCCTTTTTCACAGTGGAGTCAATGTGAATGTCCCACTTCAGGTCCTGTGAGAT
>RJVU01072388.1:3841732-3859924 GCA_003731715.1 Anabarilius grahami | reverse complement strand
TATTTTATACAGATAATTATACAGATACAGTCGTGGAATTTATTTGAATCCATTAGTGAAAATGAATGAGTGTATGACATTGTCTTACCAGTCTGTGCAGCGTCTCTTTAACGATAGTGAAGCTGGGTTTTGGTTACTTCAAAACAGAAACAAATCGATTAGAACTGAAAATTATATAGCGTTATATTTTATGTTTATCTCAGGACAGCGCTGATGTTAAGTTCTTATTAATTCTGCAACTGTGCGTGCGATCTGACTGCACATGATTTCCGAGCGGTTTGTACAGCGCCTTAGATTAGAAACGGCAAATCTATGAAAACTGTTCAAAACATCCATTTCTTCCGATTAAATTGAGTATCCAGATTGCATATGTGCTCGTGATTTAGCGACCATAGCGAAGCAAAATTCAACCAGGGAAAACAAAAAGGATTTGAGCTGTGTTTTTTATGGTTTTGAGCCAGCGGGGTGGAGAGAGAAAGCTGGCCGACAATGAATGAGCGGCGCGGCTTGTTGAGAGCCTGTTGCAGCGGCCTGACTGTGGAGGAAGGCCCATTCCTTTGCGGGAAGAGGGCAGCATTGCCCGAGACACGCGCTTAGCGTTTGAGGGGCTTTATTGTCCATTTCTTTATGGCCGGAAAGATTGAATGAGTTGGAGATGAGAAAGACGGGGAAAGAGATCGCGGATATGTTGCCCGTGGTAGGCCTCGGCATGCTGGGCCGGTTTGCTTGGGCTGAGACCCGCGAGATAACGCCGAGGGATCGGCAGTGGTGCGGTGTGGAGGATAATCAATGCTGATAAACTCTCAGATGAACGGAAGTCAGTCTGCAGAATTTATACCTTTGACATTGGTTGAGTTGATTAACTGAACGCTCTCCACCTGTGCTAATTAGGTTAATTATCTGAACTTGCTCCTCCCGAATTTTGTTAATAAAACATCATTTAATTTTTTTTTACCATGCAGTCATCAGTACATTCTCATTTTGGAAGTGTAATATTTAATTCTGTTGTAAGCAGATGCTGTATTTTTAAAGTTTTTGTTAAAAATAGAGATCCTACATGTGTAACGTGTGTAGGCAGACAAAGACGAAGATGAGTAACTTCCCAATACAAGGTTTAACAGAATCCAAAATGGCAGAGATATGCACATAAACTGAAATGAGACCAGACAAAGAACAACAGAAAGGCAGGGACTTAAAGGTGATACAGAGGATCTTTTCGTCGACTGGGAAACCAAAGACTGTTAGTGAGTTTTTGAAATGAGCGCATGCGTAAGAACAACCCTATGGGGGTAAATTGATGCCAAAACCATTGAAAATGGACAGACTAAAAGTCACAAATAGATATTACAACTTGTAAACACAACACAATCTACAAATAGATAAATCCGCAAACAAAGTCCTCATGATCCGCAAATGTAAAACAAGATCTACAAATAGATACAAAATCCACAAACAGACTCTTCATGATTCACAAATAGAAATCAGTGACTTGTACTTGACAACCAGAATTTGAATGAACGCAAAGTGATTTGTCTGCGCATGAGGGTCATTATTTTTTTTGTAGATTGTGTTGCATTTGTTTTCAGAATTTTGGCACAGATATTTCGCTGTTTTTTCCATTAAAAAAATCTACAAATGCCCTCCTCACAATTTGCAAACAAACACGGTCTAACTTGTATTTTCAAACCACTGTAAAAAGACATTCTTACACATTCTGTGCAAAGCTCAGCATGCAAGTGTTGGATCTTTGTTTGCAGATCACAGGGCATTCACAGATCCCTCTGCACACGTCTACAGATCTTTTTGGCACTATCTTTCCGCAGAGTTGTGCGACTACGAGCCACACGTGTAGTCAGCCAATCAGGGGTATTGCTTCAATGTGATGTCACGCCCCCTCAATAAGCCCTTTTCAAAATAAGAGCTGACACTTCTCTGATGGGTGGGCTGGGCTCACTGCCATTTACTGTTGCCGGTGTCACAGCGCTGCCCAGGCTCTGTCCGGACGCTCACAAGTGTAGAACAGATCTCAATTCCAGTCCTCGGGACCTACTGCTCTGCACATTTTGTACGTCTCTCTTATTTAACACACCTGAACCAGATCATCAGCTCATTAGGAGAGACTCCATGAACTGAACTGAGTGTGTCGGATAAGAGAGACATTCAAAATGTGCAGAGCAGCGGGTCCCAAGGACTGGAATTGAGAACCACTACAGGCAGGTGAGTGTTGCAGAGTGTGACGGCCCCAGGTTTGGGCCCTCTCTGGTTCTTTTGTATTTCGCTGTGTTTTGTCCCTTTAATCCAGGTAATTGGTGGGTGGAGCTGATGGCTGGTGTGAGATGCAACAGACCTGAGCAGGCGGGGCTCAGATGGCTATAAAGGAGCCTGCTTGATGATTTGACTCCCTTCTCCCGGCCTTCCGACTGATTCTGTTCTGTTTGTTTGTGTTTTACACCCATACACTCCACTCACACATACACTGCATACATTCTGATCTGACAGACACCTACAATTGTATATTTTGCTTAATTTACTTATTAAAATATCTAGTATTATTTTCAGACCTGTGTGGTTTCCCTCTTTTGTCACGTACTGCTGAGCCAAGTTGTGACGAGTTAAAAATCTGTGAGAGCAGCATACGGCAAATATTAATTTCCTTTGTCATGATATGACTGAGGTAACTTGATTTAGAAGTGGACTGTGGCATCTCCCACTCGCTATTTTTTTCTTTGCAGGTGTGTTTATGGATGTATTGCACATGGTCTGCGTATAGAGTAGTGTACAATGAAGTAAAATTTTCATGTCAGTGTTTCATTATTATATCTGATATTTTTGTGTGAATATTATGTTAAAGTGTACCTTGCATTTAACTGTGATGTACAACTTTGGTAAAATATATATTTTTTTCTTTCTGGACAGTCTGTTTAACCACAGGCCGGTGCAGACTTGTTCTCCCTTTATCCAATGTGTCCTGGTCGACTATTTCTGTAGGGAATTTTTGTTTTAGAGTGGTGGAAATAGTATTCACTTTCTTTAGACTACCTCAGTAAAAGTAGTACGACCAGACTGTGAAAACACTACATGACAAGCAAAAGTCCTGCATTGAAAACCTTACTTAAGTGAAAGTAGTAGTGACATTCACCTAAACTATGAACAGTAAAAAGTCAAAATGCAGTATAACGATCCCATCAGTGTTTCATAACCATGATGTTCCTGTATTAATGTTAAGCTGCATTAATGTGCATGTTGGATTTCAATGCTGTAGCCAAGATGTTTAAGGTTTAGCTCATTTTATATGCTTCCATCTATAGATAGATGGTTACATATCTATCTATATAGTGATATAGTGTGTAGGTAGTTGCCAGTGTGTGATGAGCATGCGTGGCACAACAATGGGCAGCAACACAGTGACAGCTGAGGGAAAAGACTTGCCTGTAACTACTAACTGTAGTTTCCAGATTTCTGTAGATTTGTAAAACCTTTATTCTGTTAGTGAAAATACTATAGAGGGGAATATATATCCGATAAACCTGATCAAAAACCACTATGGCAAAAGCCCTCAAATATGGACTAGATTGCACCAGAGAGGTTTAAGATGCTGAATCGACATAAGACAGCAACGTCACTATCCATGCGATTTGATGGTAATACAATTAAAAACAATATGCTTGACGACTAAAAATAGCTGTTTTTTGTGTGAATATACTACAGACACAAGTTTAAAAATCATAACAAATTTAATAACAAACTGGATAAAGCCATCAAGTTCTTAAAAGAACTCCAGCACAGAGAAACAAACAAAAAAACAAACACACACACAGCAGTTTGGCAGGTCTGGAAACAGATCGGGCCACCTCCGGTCCGGATTCTGCAGACAGAGGGGGGAGATGGGGGAAGACATGAGCACATAGCTCTCCGAAACACTAGCAGGTTGTTTACCAGACAAAGGCTGCAAGACAACAGCGCAGCTCTGTGTTGATCAATAAAGAGTAAATGTGATGATACACAGGGCAACTTTTTGAGCAATGTTTCTGGGCAATGTTGCCATAAACGGTCAACCAGATGAGACACAGGGCCCACGACCAATCTAAATTATCCAGATAGCAATGTATTGTATTTTTCAATGGGAAAGTGCCCAAGCAACAATCACTCTGCAAGATTGCCCAGCAACAATGCTTAAAAAGTTGCCCCATGTACCATCAGCTTCACATACAGTCAACCAGCTGAATTGTCAGGCACTGATAATAACTTAAATGACAGCATGACTATTAGGGGTTGTTCTAGTTAACGTTAATGCTATGTTCAGTGTGTCATTAACTTACATATTTGCCATAAATGCTACGGGGACACAGTGCCGATACGTCCCCAGCGAACATTTATTTTGTTGCTGTTGGCACAAAATGTGCAAGAACTGCTAACGTAACTGTATGTGCTGTTGTTCTATGCTGTAAACACATGTTTGGTTATAGCCAGCTATAGCTAAAGCTAAATGATATTATTAGGCTAACGTTAGTTGGACAAGTTATGGCAGTGGTCACCAACCTTTTTAAGTCCAAGATCCCTGACCTCGACCTTTTTGAAAGACAAGATCTACTTGATAGAAAAAGACAGCCCAGATTGTATTAAGTATTTTTGGCCAATGTAGATTCTGATTTATGTATTTATTTATTTTACAAGCAAATTGGCCGATTCTGATACTGGTTGCAGGTATTTATTATGAATATTATTATAATAAACAAAAATACATAGCCATTTCAAATTAGAGGGAACCACTGCTTTTTAATCACAATCCAAACAAAGATGCTACGAACGTTGCATGAGCAGTTGTTTTTTTTATTTGAATTAGATTTAATTTCAAGATTTAAAGCAAAAACAGAATGGTCTGACTTTATCTTTGTGAAATTATAAATGCTACACACACGAAAAAGCATGAAACAAAAACAGCAGGCTGAATGGGACGCAAATTCACTCTCTGACAGCAGGTGGCGCTTATGGAGCAGCAGTGATACAGTGTTTCCTTGGTTACCGCTGTATACAAAGCTATTCTAAGGAATAGCTACTTTATTCTGAGGAAAATAAAATGCCATTGCCATCGAAATCTTTCTGAAGACTGATCTCCTTTTAGAGATGCATTCATATAACCCCTCACCCCAATTCAATATTTATATTTTCTTCCTATATTTCGAGCATCGTGAACAGTGAGCTGCTACAGAATTTTCTCCTCTTCGCGTTTGTCTTCAGCGTTTCTGGCCTCTGTTAACGGCCGTTTACAGACTCAGACATGATGTGGGCTATTTACCTTTATCACTGTCCCAATAGCTCCCGAAAATAACAGAAAAATAAATCCAAAAATACAGTACGAAGACTGGAGAAATGTAATGTATTTTTGTACACATACTTCTGTTATGTTTGCGAGCTACTGGAACAGTGATAAAGATCGACGGGTTGGCGACCACTGAGCTATGGGGTTAACTGGCTAACGCCAGGCTGTTGGTGGGGCGGTTTCTGGGCAGTTTTAACGACAGTGCATAACGTTAACGTACTGGGGTGCGATAAAGTTATTCTTTAAATGTCACACAGCTACTTAGTCGAGCGACCGCTTACCTGACAACCCATCTTGTGAGCGTCTGTCGGTCCGTCCTTTCCCAGCGCTGCCCAGGCTCTGTCCGCCTGTCAGCGCTGTGACACCGGCAACAGTAAATGGCAGTGAGCCCAGCCCACCCATCAGAGAAGTGTCAGCTCTTATTTTGAAAAGGGCTTATTGAGGGGGCGTGACATCACATTGAAGCAATACCCCTGATTGGCTGACTACACATGTGGCTCGTAGTCGCACAACTCTGAAAGTGAAAAAAGTGAAAGTGAAGTGACATGTGGCCAAGTATGGTGACCCATACTCGGAATTTGTGCTCTGCATTTAACCCATCCAAGTGCACACACACAGCAGTGAACACACACCCGGAGCAGATACTGTGGAAAGATAGATGCACACTGTGGAAAGATAGTGCCAAAAAGATCTGTAGACGTGTGCAGAGGGATCTGTGAATACCCTGTGATCTGCAAACACAGATTCAACACTTGCATGCTGAGCTTTGCACAGAATGTGTAAGAATGTCTTTTTACAGTGGTTTGAAAATACAAGTTAGACCGTGTTTGTTTGCAAATTGTGAGGAGGGCATTTGTAGATTTTTTTAATGGAAAAAACTGCGAAATGTCTGTGCCAAAATTCTGAAAACAAATGCAACACAATCTACAAAAAAATAATGACCCTCATGCGCAGACAAATCACTTTGCGTTCATTCAAATTCTGGTTGTCAAGTACAAGTCACTGATTTCTATTTGTGAATCATGAAGAGTCTGTGGATTTTTTATCTATTAGATGATCTTGTTTTACATTTGCGGATCATGAGGAGTTTGTTTGCAGATTTGGAATCTATTTACAGATTGTGTTTTACATTTGCAGATTTTTAATTTATTTGTAGATCTTGTTTTGTGTTTATAAATTGTAATATGCATTTTTGACTCATAGTCTCTTCATTTTCAATGATTATGGCATTATTTTGTCACAACAGCGAAACAATAGCGTCAGAATTCTGAAAACAAATGTGACACAATCTAAAAACAGAACATGATCTTCACCTGCAAACAAGTCACTTTACATTCATTCAAATTCTGGTTTTCAAGTACAAGTCACTGATTTCTATTTGTGAATCAGGATGTGTTTATTTGTGGATTTTTAATCTTTTTGTAGATCATGCTTTATATTTGTGGATCACAAAGAGTTTGTTTGAGGACTTTGTATCTATTTGTAGATCTTGTTTTACATTTGCGGATCATGAGGACTTTGTTTGCGGATTTTTTATCTATTTGTAGATTGTGTTTTGTGTTTACAAGTTGTGATATCTATTTGTGACTTTTAGTCTGTAAATTTTCAATGGTTTTGGCATCAATTTACCCCCATAACAACCCCCCTCCTTCACAGCTCATTTCGAAGGAACGCCTCCCAAAACTCGTGCACGAGTATTGGAACACGAGTGTTTGTTTACCACCGGCATTCGCTGTGTCATGTTAGTGGATTCATTATGTCGGACTCACCGCAGGTAACTCATAATCTGCAGTTGTTACTCCTGACAAAAACATTGCATGCGGCTCCTGTGGAGTGTGGAAAGTTAGTGGAGCGCACAGCCGGCGTCTCTCACAAGGAACGTCATGGCAGTGATTGACAAGCCAGTGGGCCAGTCGTTTATGCGACGATCGCGTAAACGATTGGCTGATGTTTTTAAGGCCCTACCTCGTGCACAGATTATGTATATTAATATTATTCCTTTCAGTGCACCTAATAAATAGTCTTTTATCAGTTAGTAAAGACGGTTTCAAGTAATATTGCAAAAATGTATAAAACAAAACATCCTCTTTAGCACCTTTAAGTAGTGAGGATAACAAGGTGATTAACAATATATTCATAGTGAAATCTGGCTGCTTTGTGCTTTACTATTTTGCATTTATATTAGGCCATATAGGATGTGGTTAATCTTCTGAGAAGGCGTCAAAGATCATAGTAGAAATTAAAGAGTGTTCACTAATTCCAGTAAACATATAACTCAACCATAGCACTGACTTAACCAGATGGTTTAAGAGACTCATTTTATAAAGTCAAGATACCTTTAGTGGGTCTGTAGGTTACAGTGTATTCTTGCTTTTGAGAATTAAACCTAGAGAGTGAAATGAATGGAAAAACAATTATGTGACAGTGCCCTCATTACAAAACATAACATGCAACACTGAGTGTGGTTTCATAGTGTGAAAAAAAAATTGCTACTTGGACTTACTGAGAAATGCTTAACAAAGGCTGTAATGTTGCAGCTGCAATATATACCGGATCACCGCCACAAAATTATGGTTTGATGTAAATGAAAATCTTTTCCTTTTAAAACCTTTAATTATTGTTGTAAACTAAACTGTATCCAATTCAGAAATATTACAATGCAAACATATAATTTAACCACTTCACCAAATTACACCCAAGTACTAGACCTATACAGCTGGTTGCTGAAATAATCCTCACAAATATAATGCTCTTACTTGCAAGTTAGTTTGGTCAAAAATCACCTGTAAATAGTATAAACAACAAATCATCATGTATCACTCATTTATTTAGAAAAGACTGAGAGCATCAGCTTCCTGTCTATTAAGAGCAAAGACTAATCAGAATATTATTAGAGAAAAATGCAATAAAACAGATCTGAGCAGTAAAAGAGAAAACATTTTAACAAAGAATGCTTTTTACAAGCACCTTTAATATATATTATACATATATGATGTTAAAATATATATGATGTTAAAAAAATATATGTTATGTTTTGTGGAGAGTGCAAAAGAAGGAAGAGAGAAAATGAAGTCAGGAAGTCCTAAGATTAACGCATTTCCTGAACACTTTCAGAAGTAACCAGACCACCATCTGATCTGGGCCAGACAAGTCCTGAACAGAGAGCACAGGTACGAGATTTTTGATTCTATTTATTCTCCAATACAACTAAGTCTTTTAAATTATATATATACTCACTGCAGTATGGTTTTGATATGAACTGCATCAAAATATATATATATATTTTCACTATTTTCCATTTAGTGTTCATTCAAGTAATCTTTTCCTTTTCTTTTTGATGACATAGCAAAACTCTAGCTTTTTTATTCTTCTCTAGCAAAAAACACCACACCGACCAAAATACAATATGTAATGGCACATAATGGTAAAAAATATTATTTTTCATTATTTTGAATTACGTTTCATTGCATATGCCAAACTTATGCAATGTCAATTTTCAGCACTTTCAGTTCCCTATAGTTATACTCTATTATTCCCGCTTTTGCATCATAAACTCATTATCATTACAAATTATCCAACATTTTTCATAACAATTGACCTGTCACAACCAGCTTTCTATCTTTCAAATTGCAAAGGTGTTTTCGAGAAACATTTTGATTATGTCTGCACTCAGCAAATTGGGGATTTTAGTGTTTTATTTTTAATCAAATGAGTTCAGTTTTATTTCTCTCTAGATGCAGCCTTCAGTTCCTCTTTGCAGTGGTTATATGAAAATGTAGGATTCAGTTTCTGTGTTCTGACTTCTCGCTCTCTATCCTTGTTTTTTTTCTCTACCGAAATTTGCTCAAAAGAAAGGAGAGACATATAGACAAGATAGCGTGAGAGACGAGTGAATCTCGTGCCCACTATTTTACTTGTATGTCTCACTTCTCTGAAGCACATCATGATGAACTCCACAACATCCACGGACAGCTACGTTGAGGTGAGTGATAGTTGGTATAAAAAAACTAACAAGAAATAAAAAATAAAAATAAAAAATACTGAAAATTCTTTGCTCTGTTATACAGTACACACAGTATGACTATGACAATTATGACGAAGATGATCATGATGATGCCAATGCTGCCCCCTGCAGTCTGAAGGAAACATGGGCGTTTCTTGGTCGCTTTGCCCCTATAGCTTACATCCTAGTCTTTATCCTGGCGCTAGTTGGTAACGTTCTAGTGTTGTGTGTGATCCGCCGCTATCGTCAGTCTCGACACAGTCCCTGCTCCTTCTCACTGACGGACACCTTCCTGCTCCATTTGGCCGTCTCTGACCTCCTACTGGCTGTCACATTGCCATTTTTCGCTGTCGAGTGGATCAACGAGTGGGTGTTTGGCGTGTTCATGTGTAAAATAACCGGAGCGGTGTTCTCGCTGAATGTCTATTGTGGGGTGCTATTCCTTGCCTGCATCAGCTTTGACCGATACTTGGCTATCGTACATGCCATCAATATCAGCTGGAGACGCAAGACCTGCCACGCTCAGCTGGCCTGTGCCATCATCTGGGTCGCCTGCTTGGGATTGGCCATGGTGGATGTGTTCTACCGTAAGGTGGAGAACGTACCTGGAATTAACCGGTTGGTGTGCCAGATAGTGTATTCTCAAGAGAACTTCCAGCAATGGCAGATTGGCATGCAGCTGGTTAGCTTGATTCTTGGATTCATACTACCCCTACTGGTCATGCTGTATTGCTACCTTCGCATTTTCAAAGCACTGTGCCACGCCACGCGTAGGCAGAAACGGCGCTCTCTAAGGCTCATCATCTCATTGGTCATTGTGTTTGTGGTCAGTTGGGCGCCTTATAATGCCCTTCGGCTGACCGACAGCCTGCAGACGCTCGGGGTCATTGTCAAAAGCTGTGCGCTGAACAAGGTGCTGGATGTGGGCATTCTGGTGACCGAAAGCCTGGGGCTGGCGCATTGCGCTTTAAATCCACTACTCTACGGCCTTGTGGGGGTGAAGTTCCGTCGTGAGCTCGCCCAGATGTGCAAGGCTGTTTTAGGACCCCGGGGGTGCCTCGGATTAGCAGGATGGGCAAACGGTCGGGGATCAACCATCCGCAGGCCTACTGGATCTTTCAGCTCAGTGGATAGTGAGAATACATCGTACTTCTCTGTCATGGCCTGAAAAGAGTGCAAATGACATGAACAAGAGGAGAAGTGATTGTTGTTTTTATTTGGGATTGGAAAGTAACCACGATTTCAGTTTGTATAGTCTGAGTGATATTAAAACTGAAATTTTCCATGTTCTGTTTTTCAAAAGATGGCATTTTCTAATACATCAGTGCAGCACAGCCATAAGACTTTGTCATCAATTAAAAAAAAAAAAAAAAAAAAAAACGTATTTGTAAAATGCTGTTGATTTTGTTTCCTCAGCGAAATTCTGCTTTTTCGTGGTAGTTGAAACACTTCCAGTGAATCACCCTCTGAGTTGTCTGGGTTTAGTGTTACAAAAAAGGAACTGAAAACATGTTTTCTGACTCCACATCTACTTTCTTTATTTTTCTTTTTTATAAATACTCTTAACTTGTAACACTGCAACATCAAATTGAGCTTTATCTTTTTATTAATATTGTTTTATATTTTAAGTTGATGACATACATACATAATAGAAATGAACATGACAGGATATTTTCTCCTAATGTAATTTTTGTAAAACATTTTTATTGGTATTTTTGTTCTGTGTTGCCACCTCTGATAGAGTGTATGTTCCATTAAAATTGTAATAAAGATTTGTGTGACTCACTTCCTTTACTAATCTTGTTCAGCTGTAGATTGGGAGGATGTTACACTCTGAAGATGTATTTTATTCTGAGAATGACAGCCACAAAGGAAACACAGAGCAATAGGTGTAATCTTTCTGTTTCAACTATTACAATTACTTTTCTATTATAGAGATTTGTGAAAGTTTATATCTAGTACTAGATATTTATTTATTTAAAAAAATAAATAAGTGTAAAATTTTGATATGAAAACAAGTTAAATGAATATACCTAAGAGCATAAGGATTAGTATGCTAAAAGGAAGCCATGGGGGCTGAGAGCATTTGTGGTATGCTGAGCTACAACACTGAAGGAAAAAAAAGCTCTCATAATCTTTAAATATGGCCTTCTGTGGCTGTTCATGAGATTTGGCTTTGAGGTATTGGCTCACCAGCCAAACTCTGACCTCATTATAGCAATAGCATGGCTCATCTCAGGGGCAAATTTAAGCCTTTTTGGCTATTAAATAAAATTGGCAAGCCCTAACAATTCATCACAGCCAAATGTCCTGATTGAATAGGAAAAATGGTAATGCAGGACAGAAAACTGGGGACTTTTTGCTGAGTGAGTATTACTAAGTATTGCTGAGTTTCACTATTAAACTATTAAAAAGAATAAACTTCTACTTACTGTATGAATAAGAAATTAAATGACCCATAAACTTTCTGTATTTCTTTTAAATGCTACCTTGTCAGCTGTTTATATTCATTTATGAAGGCCACTTTTGCATATTACAGTATATTGTCATTTTTATGTGAATAAAACCTGCCATTGTTGAGCTCAGTTGTTATCCAATGGAGAGGAAACAAGTTTATGAATATTGTTCTTTCAAGTGATCCTCATTTTATATATTTTTTATCTTTTGCTGCCAGTTTTTTTATTATTTATTATTGTCTATAACCTCCAAAAACAATAATAGAGCTTTTCAGAATAATAGTTACTATGCTGGAGGAGGGGTTTTGGTTATTACCCCAGAGATTGCAGAAATAAGGCTAAGCCTCTTTTATGCTTATTCACAGATTTTGTCCAGTAAATTATTTTTTACAGAAGTATAACTAAACTGTATTTCTAAATTGATTATCACGAAACCATTAGCCAACATTTATCTTGACATTGTACTTATTCAGTTATATTGTGGTACAGAAATGTATCAATGAAAATATTTAGTGTTTAAGACCGCTCTCACGTTTATGAAAGAAACTTTTTGGCTTCACTGATTACAATAATCAAAGAAGATGAAAAAAAAATTACTCATATTTTTGACCAAATTTCACAATCATAAATGCAAGTTCACTAATATAAGAAACACAGTTTGTGTGTTTTTTTGTTGACTGAAATAATGCTGTACATTGACAATTATAAATACCCTTTATGGATAGAAAGCATAAAGACCAAAAAAGTTTGTGAGCTTTACAAAGTTTATTCGATCATTTTCCTTCTTTCTTTTTCTCTTTCTTTCTTTCTTTCTTTCTTTCTTTCTTTCTTTCTTTCTTTCTTTCTTTCTTTCTTTCTTTCTTTCTCTCTCTTATGTTTTTATAAGTGGTTTATATCTAATTATTTGTATAATGTTTATTTTGTTAAAGTCATCATGAAATTAAAATTGACCATATTTACTTTGTTAGCATAGTTTTGTAAACCAAAAAAATAAAAAATTAAATAAATATTGTCTTCGTAATCTTTAATAAAAATCTGAAAATGCACTTCCCATCTGGAATGACAGCCCTTCTCTGATGACGTCGGTTTGACGGCTTGGGCTTCGGAAGAACATCGGCCCTGTCCCAAATGGCACACTTCATATGCACTTTGGGTCTTGTGAACTTGCAATGGCTGCCAGGGTGTCCCATTTGTCATTTTAGGTTTCAGAAGGGTGCTCACAAGCACCCCCTCTGTAGTCGAAATGCGCCCTCGATGCACTCTTTTGCAGAGCCTGCAGACCCTGTCCCAAATGGCACCCTAAACATTTACTGTCTTCCTACGAGTCCGCACTTTCGTTACTTAACGGCGCTTTAACTGTTGGGAAGAAGTCTGCTGCGGAGCCGCACTTGTGCGGCGGGCTAGTCAAAAGTGCGCATCGAGGGCGCATAACAACCTCAAAGGGGGTGCTCGTGAGCACCCTTCTAAGACCTAAAATTGACAAACGGGACACCCTATGGTTTTGTGGTCTTAACGGACACGTGCACACAGCAGCCATTGTAAGTCCACAAGACCGAAAGTGCTATTAAGGCCTTGTCCCAAATGGCACCCTAAACCCTCACGGTCTTCCTCCGCACTTTCACGATGTAATGCCTCTTTGACTGCCGGGTAAAGTCCTCTGCGTAGCTCACAGTCTTGGGGGCTTGACAGGGCCGCACTGGTGCAAGTTCCACATCAGACTTCTGTCTGACAGTCAAAGCGGCGTTACATCACGAAAGTGAACCCACAGAAGCCAGGCCACACGTCTCAGGCCACAAGAGATGGGGTGGAGTTATTAAAACATAACACCATGGCGGAGAACATGGTGAGTTGTCTGTAACGTTTCTGTCATTATGTGGGTAACAATTCATTTATATATTAATTTGGTAACAGGTAGGCTAATTAACACATACAAACTCCATGAACAAAGATGCAAGATGCAAAACAGTGTCTTGTGCTCCAATTAATAAACATTGCTTCCAATTAGCTTTCTGTGTTGTGTGATTTCAAGTTCATATTAAGTTTATACAGTGCAGATATAATGCACATAGTCTATATTGTTCCTTGAATGTTACTCTTTACCAGTGAAGCATTTTAAGCAGCATTAATCTATGTCCAGCGCATTATATTCCAGTAAGCACAGTCATTACATTTTGCACAGGCTTGCACGTTCGTAAACACAGTGCACGCCACGGTCA
The DNA here is from genome assembly GCA_003731715.1 of Anabarilius grahami. Lineage (NCBI taxonomy): Eukaryota > Metazoa > Chordata > Actinopteri > Cypriniformes > Xenocyprididae > Anabarilius > Anabarilius grahami. The sequence goes on along the minus strand of RJVU01072388.1, from coordinate 3,845,929 downwards.
AAAACTGCATGCTTCCCCACTACCAATAGACACCTGCTGTCTTATTACCCAGGCGCCCTTAATACGATATCAGAGCGCCACCCAATGGACAAATATATAATTGCTTATGGCAGGAAGACATAACAATTACACAAAATATACATAAAGGAGCCATAACAATTAATGCAGTAATACAGACATTTGGTCATAAATTCATGACATTATTACACTTCATTTCATTTCATCAATTACCTCAAAAAGAAAAAAAAGACAAAGCTTTCTAACAGGTCGTTCCAGAACTATTTATTACCTCCCATGGCTCCATCACTTGGGATGCATTGGCTCCAAAAAGTAAATCGACATTAGCCTAAATGTGTGGGATTTTCACTCTGTCCAGATATGACCCTTTGGATATTTCCTCCTGTGTTACAATGTTGTCTAAATTGCAGGGATTCTCTACTGAGTGTATACTTCAGGAAGGGAAAAGAAATGATTACTGTTGATTCCAGTTATCTCCAAACCAGCAACAACATTACAAAAGACAGACAGCTCTTGTCCCATATTGCACAGAAAAATGTTAATCCTTTTACCTCTGATATTTAGTTAATTCATCAGCTGCTCTGAGCAAAATGAGGCTGAACTCCCAGGATCCAGAAAAGCATAAGTTTTAATCAGTTTGTCTTCTTTAGCTGATTTTACTAGCACTGGGATGATTGACAGCAAGTATTTTTCGTTACCTGCCCCTGTATCCACAAGTTTGGGCAGAGGCTGCTTCTTTGCCCCTTGTCCTCCATGGCTGGCTTGCAATGTATATGCAATACTGAAAGATGTGTCTGACTACAAACTTCACACACAAGACATTTGTCACATTCCTTACTTACAGAACAAGCAAGTTGTGTTGTCACTGGTCTTGTACACGGAATGGTTTCTCTATTGTGATGTTTCATTTCTCTGTGGTACTGAAGTAACAACATTTGTAGCAAAACTGTTTCCTTTGAATGTCTTGCTAGGTTTCACTGCATTTGGTTCCTTATCCTGAATACATCCAAATACAGGATCTGATTTTTGCATGTTGTTCAATGAACTTCACAACATGTGAGAATTTGACTCTACCTTGGTTCATTTCCATTATCTCACATGCTCTTTCTCTCCAGTGTTCTCTCAATTTGAAATGTAGCTTCATTACTACATGTAACAGATCGTTGTTCATGGAACCAGCGAATGTAACTTTAATTTATAAACTTAACTTTAATTTATAAAATAAACAAACAATAAAACGAAAGTAAAAAGTACACACATAAATAAAACAACATAAAATAGTCCAGGCTTGGTCCTCTCTTATCCTTCACTGTTGTCGCTCCTCCCTTTATGCTTCCGGAGCTCCTCCATGAGAGATACGAGACCGGTGCAGTGCACAGGTGATGCTCCTTATTAATTGCTCCACCGGCTTTGCGCTTTTCTTTCACGGCTCTTGCTTGCCGCCCTGCTTGTCACATACCCCCATCGCCCCATGCAGGCCGTGGGCCAGTCTCGGGCAGCTGCAGCACCTGGGGGTAAGGATGGACGAGTTTGGAGAAAAGGAGAAGCACATGGAGTGACAGAGATGAGAGAGTGGAGAGTGGAAAAAGAGAAAAAAAAATTATTGGTCCAGTTCCCAGACACACTGCTGCTCATTCCTCAGCCAGCCGAGAGGCTCTTCCTTGTGGTGCCGTGCGATGGTACTGGATGCTCGGTGGACGGCTCAATCGTCCTCCACCCCCTGGCGGCTGGCAATGGCTCCTCCAGCTGAGGGCAGCCGGCAGAGAGTCCCCCGCTCCCTGTTTCACCCCATCCTGGGTAGACGGCAACAGGGTCCGGCCCACGGGGAACAGCGGCGACTCCTCCGCTCCCTCTCGGACGGCAGCCACCCCACCTCGAACCAGGAGCACAGTAGAGAGCTCTCCGTCCCACCTGTTGTGTCATCGCTCCAGCACCACCACCTCAGGAAGCCACTCGCAGTCTACACTCTTCCACGCTGCCCGACCTCCTCAGCACCGCAATCCCCCTCAGCAAGCGAGGGCTCTCCGACAACATGTCCCTCCTTCCTCCTTGGTTTCAGTTTCAGGGCAGGAAATGACAGGGTCTCAATGCATCTGCCTCTCACGACTAAGCCTTGGAACTCAGACAGCTCTCCTCTCACCTGAAAATACGTATAAAAATAGTGGATCAGCAGTGTCTTATCAGAAGCATATAGCCTACTCTGCAATGCAACTGTTCTGTATTAATCTCTTTACCATATAATTACATATAATAAATTAAGTTTCTGTTTCATGGTTATTATCAGTATTGGTATTAGTGTGTTATTAATATCATCACAGTCTGAAAACTTTTTGTGGTATTGTATCATGTTTTGCTGTGTTAATGGACAGTGTTATGGAATAATGGTGTTATTGAGAAGGAGGCAGTCGTGGCCTAATGGATAGAGAGTCGGACTTGTAACCCAAAGGTCATGGGTTCGAATCTCAGGTCCGGCAGGGATTGTCGGTGAGGGGAGTGAGTGTCCAGCGCTCTCCCCACCCTCAATACCACGACTGAGGTGAGACCCTTGAGCAAGGCACCGTACCCCCAACTGCTCCCCGGGCGCCGCAGCAATGGCTGCCCACTGCTCCGGGTGTGTGTTCACGGTGTGTGTGTTCACTGCTGTGTGTGTGCACTTGGATGGGTTAAATGCAGAGCACAAATTCCAAGTATGGGTCACCATACTTGGCCACATGTCACTTCACTTCACTTCAACTATTGAATAAGAAATATTTATAAAGCAGATCCTATGATCCTACATATCCTTATAAAGATCCCTGTTGTTGACTGATCCTCTTCATTAGTCCACATACAGTCAAACCAATTTAGTTCAGAAAATACAGGATATTAGATCACACCTGCCTCCACCTGACATAGACCACTCTCAATTGATCCTTCCATCCAGTAGCTTTACAAACTTTCAACCAGTCTCTTCATCTCAATTACTCAAAATAATTTATCAGATGAAACTAACATTCTGTCAGTCAGATGTTTTGCCTGGTCATCTGTTTAGAGAGGTTATAGATAATCAGCCCCACCCTCTTAACTGTAATAAACAGCTCCTTAATAAACGGGGTATTTTCAGAAAGTTTTAAACATGCTATCGTACAAGCCTCTATTGAAAGGACCTCATCTTGATCCTACCGTGCATAACAACTACAGGCCTATCTCCAAACTTTGTTTCATTTCAAAGGTTTTGGAAAAAGTTGCACTTTTACAGTTTACTTCGTACCTGGATACATTTAATATTCTAGACCCATTTCAATCTGGTTTTAGAGCATTGCACAGCACTGAATCAGCATTGCTGAAGGTCAGGAATGAAATTTTGCTGTCTATCGATTCTGGGTCTTCTGCTATCCTGATTCTTTTAGATTTGAGTGCCCCATTTGACACTATTGATCACGACATTCTTTTGAAACGTCTTCAGTGTGTTGTTGGAGTCCAGCGCCTAGCTTTACAGTGGTTCACCTCATACTTAAAGGGGAGAACTTTCTCTGTAAATATCGGGTCATTCACTTCACCCTCTGTGCATCCATTGCGGTGTTCCACGGGGATCCTTTTTTGGCCCTCTTTTATTCTCCCTCTACATGCTCCCTTTAAGCTCAATATTCCAGAAATATAACATAAATTATCACTGTTACGCTGACGACCTCCAACTATATCTTCCAATCAAACAAGGAAATTAATTTTCATTAAATCATCTCTTCTCATGCCTCAATGAACTCAAGTCCTGGATGACAAATAACGCACTGCAACTGAATGAAAATAAAACCGAAGTGCTTCTACTGGGTCCTGCTGCTACCAACAACTCTATTAAAACACAGTTAGGTTCTTTAAGTAACAACCTGCACAATCGTGCAAAAAAGCTTGGTGTCTATTTTGACCCTATTTTCCAATTTGACAAGCACATAAATGCAGTTGTAAAAAGTAGCTTTTTTCAACTTAGATCTATAGCAAAAGTGAAACAGTTTCTTTCCAGAAAAGACCTTGAAATTGTGATCCATGCACTTATTTCTTCTCGATTGGACTATTGCAACTCTCTTTATGTTGGCCTACCTCAGTCTACACTGTCTCGGTTACAGATGGTTCAAAACTCGGCAGCCAGATTGCTGACAGGAACTAGAAAGAGGGACCATATCTCCCCTGTCCTTGCCTCATTGC
>RJVU01072388.1:3823484-3841393 GCA_003731715.1 Anabarilius grahami | reverse complement strand
TTCAACTATAGTTGTTTTTTTTAAATTTGTGCTATATAAATAAGATTTGACTTGACCAAAAATTATTCAGATATTTTTTATATATTTTTACTAGTGTGTGCAGGACACTAGTTCATTTATGTAAGTGAGGATAGCAAAATAAAGTAAACTGTGACATATTATAAACCAAAAATTCTTCATACAGTGGACTACAAGTAAAATTGATTAAAAAAAAATTGGAACCAAAAATTATTCAGACACTTTGACCTGACCAAAATTTATCCAGACACCTTTAACATTGCTTGGTGTGATATCTGACATAATTAAGATTTTTTTTTTTGAGCTCTTGTCATATTTTATTACCATTTTGTGAACTATAGTGAATAAACTGAATTAATGAATGAAATGTTCAAGGTGTCTGGATACATTTTGGTTTGACTGTACAGTCGCTCTGTAAATGTCGTGCTGTTAGCTGCCGCAGGATGGCGATAGAGAACACTGTAGCGAATGGCGCGTTGTTGTGGCAAACCAAAACACTAGGTCGAATACAAAGTGTGTTACTTAGTGAGATATATTTTTAGATATAACCAGTTTGGGGCAAGAGTGCACGTGATAGTGGGTAGGAGGGAACTAGATAGCTATCCGGATGAAGTGATGGGTCAAGACGAAGAAAAACAAGTGCAGCAGGATCATCGTTACCTATTCCTCCTCTTTCACTCTGCGCGTGCACGGTAACTTTAACTAACCACCGTATTTACAATGAGCAAACATACGATTCCCAGCAGATGGGTTACGCAAAACTAAAGAAAATGTGGACTGCTTAGAAAGGACGAGAAGGAGACAAAGAGAATCAAGAACATGGCAACACCTGTAAGTAGTTCTCAGCATGTATTTATGATTCTGTGTCCTTCGGTTCAAACTGTACGATCTGCTGTACTGTTGTGTTTTGTACAGATAGCTAGAATTGGACCGCTGACATTAGAGCCGCACTTATCAAAAAAACAAGCGTAGTTCTCGACTCAACTTAACAATTTGAGAGCAGCTAAAAGGTTTTAAAGTTTTCAAACTAAAAAACAACAACATATCTGTAGGAATAAGCAAACAGCAGCTCAATGTCAAAGCAGGTTTCGGTTTATTTTTTGTGTGTGTGCGCGCGTACTCATCTCTTCAGTTTTACAGCAGACAGCTGTCCCACCCACTCTTTTACTTTCCATTTTACTATTGTTGCAACATCATGTGAAAACCCAGCATGTGATGTTTGCACATTTAACACTCGCCAGGGTTCACAACTCGACTCATAAGTAGCTGCTATCAGATAGTCTACAGTTTGTCATTGACCCTTGGTACGTCTGTTTTTGTTTTAGTCAGACATGGAGGTAGACCTGCACGGACTGTTTAAGGAGAACAAAACCTTCGACTATGACGATTATGTATACAAGGATGAGGTATGCCCGCCCAGCACGGTCTCTGGTTCCTTGGCGATCTTCGTTCCCCTGCTTTACTCTGTGGGGTTCGTATGGGGGCTGCTGGGAAATGCACTGGTGCTGGCAATACTGTGGCGTAAGAGGCTGAGTGTGATGGACATCTTCATCCTTAATTTGAGTGTAACGGACAGCCTGCTGTTGCTTACACTGCCTCTCTGGGCTGCAGACGCGGTTAAGGGATGGTTCATGGGCACAGGGCTCTGCAAACTGGCTGGAGCTCTGTTTAAGGTGAGTTACTGTACGCTTGATGTCTCGGTCTGGTAAGTCTGTAGACTTTATTGGGTTGAATGCCATTTTCATTGTACAAACAGCGACAATCATCAGACATGATTGAAAGAGGTAATGACACTCTGAAATTCAAGTTGACAGTATGAAATGGCAGGTTTTGGATATCAGGCGAAACGTAGCCTATATCTTTAGACGGGATCTGGTAAAGTTTTTTTTTTATTATTATTTTTAGAATAAATAAAGTTGTTAAAGCAACTTTGTGTAATATGTTCTTATTTTGTATCTTGTAATCTATAGATTATGGATCTATTCATTTATTCCTAAATGCATTAAAAGCCTACTTATAAAATACACCCCTTCTATAATAAGCATGTTTTTAATAATTTCTATATTTTGTGGGGCATAACGTCACAAATGTGTGTGTGTGTGTTTATGTATCTGTGAGACCAAAAGTGATGTCCTGCCTAGACATCTTCACCCTTTATTTCAATATTATTTAAAAATTGTTAAAGATTTTGTAATCACATTATGTATTTGTGCTTTAAGTCAGTTGTTTTATTTGTGGTAACACAATGAATCTTTGGCCAGGCTGTCATACAAAGAAATTATGAATAAACATGCAAAATAAGAGAGAACAAATATATATATATATATATATTAATTACAGATTATGTTGTAGTCAGCATATGCTTTTTCTCATGAGCTTTGTTTTTTTATGCATTTTTTTGCATAGTAAAATAAAACCTGCAGTTTGCCAAATAATACCTTTACCAAGTTTAGCACTTTGTTTTTCCTTCATAATTTTCTTCTATTTTAATTGTTTATTTGTAGAGTCATAAAAAAACAAATATCCCCTGCGGACATCACCTTTGGCCACTAATGTGTTTGTGTGTGTGTATATTTCCTTTTTTTGTATTGTGGACATTCTAATTTGTCATTGACTGTGTGCTATAGTATTGTAATAACTGTTCTTTCACTATCTCTTCAGATCAATTTCTACTGTGGTATCCTCACATTGGTCTGCATCAGTGTTAACTGCTACCTGTCCATCGTCCGTGGAGTACAGATGTTTTCCTGTAAAAAACGTGTGGTGGTTTACTGTTCCTGCCTGATTATCTGGATCATTTGCTTGCTCCTTTCCATCCCTGATTGGATTTATCTGAGGCCCACCAGAACAAGTCAGTATACAGCGGAATGTTATTATCCACCTGATACCTGCCGTCTTGCATCTCGTTTTCCACATATTGTGAGCTTTGTTCTACCAGCACTTGTGCTGCTGTTCTGTTGTTCCTCCATCCTGCTGAAACTATGGCACAACTCCAAGTGCCAGCAGAAGAAGAAGGGCCAAAGTACAGCTGTCATTGCAGCCCTTGTGCTGGCTTTCTTCATCTGCTGGACACCCTACAACATTACCTTCATCGTCAACACGGCTCAGCCAGTGGACAGTATCTCCTCAGCAGGGGCAGACGACTGTGTGGGGAGGCAGTGGACAGCTAGCAAAATAACAGCCATTTTTGGACTTCTCCATTGCATCGTCAATCCTGTTATTTACCTCTGTCTCTCCAAAGAGTTCCGGCGACGCACACTGACTATGATAAAGTTCAGTACTTGTGAAACAGATAGTAATGATGTTTCGCTTTGGGACTCTACTGAAGTAAACAGGAATGCTTCTGTCCAAGAGGAACAAGGTTCACTTCAACCTATGAATGACATTAACCAACAATAAAACCCCAGGATTATGATACCTGAAATCATAAAACATTGACTGCTGGTTGCTCTGAAACTCATAATTCCGTAAATGTATTTTATGAATACTTTATTTAACGTAAGCATTAGATTTGTTGATATATTACTAGTTATGGAATAACCCAATGTTGGATGATGAATTAGCGTCCTCCAAAGGGTTTTGTGCATGCATTCTGCAAAATTCTCTATTGTAATAGATGATAAAGGAAACATTATGCTCTTATTAAGAAAGAATAAAAAATGCTTAAAAAAGAATAAAAATGCTGGCCAACTCGTTTGCGCTTTAATTTAGTAAAAATATCATAATGGTGATTATTTCCTGTTGCTCTGTCAAATGTTATATTTATTATATTTATTTATTATAAATATATATTTATTAACATTTTTTTTTTTTCTGTGCTGTGCTGCAAGGCCCCATTTACACTAGTATATACGCCAGTATAGACAAGGATTGTTTTCGTTTTAAAACCACCTCTGGTAAAAATCATGTTCCAGGGGGTAAACCAGGTTCTCCTGGTTAAATTCGCATTCATGTTATTTGGGGTCGCTTGAACCCACGGACATGAAAAACAACCTGCTCAGTGTAAAAGCAGCCCAATTGACTTGGTAACACTGACTACAAGACTGAAAACGTAGATGTTACATGACCATTCATGCACACTGGGCATGCGTGTACAAGTGTAAACAGTTGCCTCTTGCGCATGTAGGTAGCTGGAGTTTTTTTTTTTTTAATGCAGAGTTTAACTGCACAATGGCCGCTAAAAATGACAACAAAGCCAGCAAAGATTGCAGTTCAGTCTCCATGTTATTGTTTACACGGTCGTCAAGGATACGCAGAGCTCACGTGGGCAGCCACGCCATCGTTTTCAAAAGTCTTCGTTTTCGAGGGTCAAAAACACTGGAGACGTGTAAGCGATAGGCGTAACCGTAGCAAAAGTTATGTGTTTTAAAACAAAAAGTGTAAACGGGACTAAAGTATTTAGGAAAAGTGTTCCAAAACAATATTTGGCATTTTGGCAGAGACTGTACTTGCTTGATAACGGAACTGTTCAATTGATGTCAATTCCAAAATCAGCCTTGTCAATGGATAATACATGTTTATGCATTAATATTATAATTGCATAACAGAGGAATGTCACATATTGTAACCATGTAAATGTCAAATCAATGTTTGTACAATACATTTATTTTTTATCTACTAAAGTCTGCAGTAGTTGGGAGAAATCGTTTTGAAATATGTGTCAAAATATCATCACCACCATCAGCTGTTGAGAAGTTTCTGTTCTCATGACAGGAAGTCATGACGGTGACATTTTTTTTTAAATGTCTTCAGGTCTGTGGTCTCTAGAAGGGTGTGTCCTGTCACACAAGAGTTATGAAGAATATGAACGAACACAGTGCTATTTTAATGTCCCAAATTCTTACCTTCACTTTGAAGTAGTTGAAAGCTTATGTTCTGCTAATTTTATTAAACTGAAAATATTAAGTAAATGTTTATGAAAGAGAAAAAAAAGTACATTTCAGTTGTTTAATAATTGCTCGTCAAATGAGAAAGAATGACTTGATGTTTTTACATTTTCCTGTGAAATGGGGTCATGAAAGATTCTTTCCCCTGTTGCATAACCATGTTTTCTTCTCAGACCTTTTGGAGGAAGTACTTTCTTCCTGTGCGATATTCAGAGGGTGAATTGGTAGTTGGGAAAGACTGTTGTTGGGATTTTCAGACTCAGACATAAATAATTTTTTGTTCACATGAGCGGAATATCCCCAATGACATGACAGCAGAGAGAGGAAAGAGGGGAATTGTATGTGCTCTTGTCTTTGTACTTTACTGCAGTGTCGTGTTCTTCTAAATACTTTAAGGATGCCATCATCTTGAACAACAGAAAGGCCTGTGTGTAGCACACAACATTTTACTTCTCTTTAAACTGCCAAACACATTTTAAAACATGTGATCCACCCAATGGCTTTGTCTACAATGACTGTGCATTTTGAATAGACTGGTTTCTTAGAAAGTTCTATGTAGGTAGTGATATTTAACCTTTCTATGGTAAGGCCTTCTGATGATATGCACACAAAAATAACCACATGTGTCTCACCCTCCTCAGTTCCTTTTCAGAAACAGAACATGTGGTGAGCATTGCTGTGAAGTGTCATGTGTTCTGACATCATCAATATTCCAACAGATATTTCCCATGGGTCACCATTACATTAACCACTTTCGTTATGTGTTTTTTGTTTGGCCTGACCAGTAGCGAAAAAGTAGTGTGTGCTATTGTTACCATGGTATATGGTGGTTGAGAGCGAGTGAATAGATTGAACATGACACACAGTATTGACTTAACAGACTTGTTTTGACATGTCTTGTTTTAACTGGTCTGTCAACTTTGGAGAGCTGAGTCATGTGTGAAGCTAATCACATGGACATTATGTGGTAAACAGATGTAAACTCAGTTACGTATCATTACTTAGCAAATTAACAAATATGACTCTAAAGGTTTTTGTAATACCAATAATAGTATGGCAATGTGTTCATTTTCATTTGCGCTCGTCAGCTGCCCCCTAGAGGCTTCAATGAAAAGGAAAGCATATTTTGAAGACCATATAGGGCCTAAAGCAGGGATGGACAACTCCGGTCCTGGAGGGCCAGTGTCCTGCAGAGTTTATCTCCATCCCTGATGATAACTCACTTGCCTATAACTTTCTACTAATCCTAAAGACCTTGATTAGCTGGTTCAGGTGTGTTTGATTAGGGTTGGAGCTAAACTCTGCTGGACACTGGCCCTCCAGGACCGGAGTTGTCCATCCCTGGCCTACAGGGTTGTTATACCAATTAAATTAAATCAGTATCAACAGTACATCTTAGCATTTATCAAAATCCATTTACACTGCAATTACAATTGCTTAAATAATATTATGAGATAAATAGGTATTCTAAATATAAAATTTTAAATATAGAAATATGAAATACTGTTATATATTCTAAACTAAAACCGCCAGTAGGTGGCGGTGTTACATCAAATTCTATGAGCACCGAATTGTGTGACCGTAGTAGAGGGTCATAATTATGAGCATCATAAATGCTAATTTGCTTGTCATATTGTGGATTAAACCTGTCCCTAACCTTACCCGTATCCACCTCAATAGCAGAAAAAGTGTTTTGCAATACAATATGAACAAATAAGTACATTATAGTTGATAGATAGTTGGAAAAAAAACAATTGGGACAGGTTTCATAGCAAATTCATAGCTGTTTGTAGATGGATCTTTCACAATTGTGAAGCAACTGCTGAGAATCTGCAACACAAGACTTTGTTTAAGCATCACTTGATGATGCACAGACATCAGTACTACAGAACACAACAATGGTGACAATAAACAAATAGATAAACTCTTTATTACAAAATAAATCAACAACAAAAAGGGCTAAAATAAATCCAACAAGTATCAAATATTCATGAAAATGAATATTGCATTGCATGCTGGGGACCTTTATAAAACATAGCTACTGTATGCACTGTATAATTTGCTAGCATGTTTTAACACAATGCTAACTTGAATTAGCATGTTGTTAGCATGTTTTAACACATTTGAAACATGTTTTAACAGGTTGGCATGAGAATTCATATTGCTAGCATGAATTAGCGTGTTGTTAGCATATTTTAACACAGACAGTTCTGCTGTACATGACAAGTATAGGGTTTTTTATTATTTAGGCTATAACAAATTGAAATTGATTTAAAATCACATTATCAACATAAAAAATAAAAACTATAATTAAAAAGTAAAATCAGGAACACTTCTAGACACTACATAACTTCAAAATGTTGTCTATATAAAAGTAAATTCAGCTGCTCACTCTTTTTCAAAAGTCTGATGCATTGGACAAATCTGCTAAGCATTAAAGCGTGATCTATTTTCTCAAAATAGACACTTGTTTTTATCTCTCTCTAAAATGTGTGAGTTGCAAGGAGTCAAGTATGCTTGAGAAATGCAAAAAATAACCTTAAGTAACTTCCACATGTGCAAACAGAAATATATGAAGGTAAGATAAAAGACTTTTCTATATTCATGCATGCTAATCAGCACAGTCATGAGACTAAAAACCTGTTCACACCAAGAATGATAACTATAAAATATAAGAATAAAGATAAATATTAGCATCCACACCAATGGATGATATTGTTCTGTTTATTATAAGTGGCGTGCTGCAGTTTTGTCATCTGTTGCTTTAATCCCCCAAGCTCTTTAAAATTGGTTGGATTCCAACTGGTTGTCAATCTTTTTATCATTCTTCAGCTGAAAAAAGTAATTCTGAAAGTGATTCCAACTATAAAGTTTCTCTGTCATTTTCTTTGTGGCATGGACTTCCCCATTCTTATAGAATTAAAAGGATTACTGAAACCATTTATCGTTTATAGTTATCAACAGTTAGATAAACTTCACCCCCACGAAACCGTAAAGCACTGGTGTGACACAGCAGTGTAAGTAGCCTAATGTGGAAGTAATTGTAAGAGCTAAATCCAATGCTGTGGTGCTGTAACAGAATGTTTGGTTACTGGGATCGATGATCTGGTTGTTTTGTATGGTGTCAATCATGAGGGAGATGTTGTATGGTGTCCAGCTGATGAAGAAGGCCAGTACGAGGGCTACGATGACACGGATGGCCCTCTTCTTCTGCATGCCCTGAGAGCCACGTCTCAGCCGCAGGAGGATGCAAGAGTAACAGAACAGCATCAGTACTGCTGGAAGAGCAAAACCCAAAATATGGTAGAGTAGACGAGAGTACAGATGCCAAGATTTGGAGGGGTAAAGTGGAATACATTCTATTTTATCCTGACGTCTGCTGTCTTCGACGGCCTCGAGGAATATCCATTCAGGAATGGAGAGCAGAAGGCAGAAGAGCCAGACCACCAGACAGCAACAGTGAATCACAGTGGGCTTTTTATGAGAATACATCTGCACCGCATGGACGATGGACAGGTAACGGTCAAGACTGATGCAGGAGAGCATGAAAATGCCACAGTAGAAATTGATCTGATGGAGAAAGATGTGACAATGAGAGACTGCAAACCCAAATCTGATTCTTAAAGCAATATTCCTGGTTCAGTACAAGTTAATCTCAGTCAACAGCTTTTGTGGCATAATGTTGTTTTCACCACAAAAATTATTTCTATTCCTTTAAATACACTCTTACATTTAAAGATTCTTTATCAGCATTGATGCTTCCATGAAGAACCTTTAATAAGAAACTTTCCATTGTACAAATGGTTCTTTACAGAGGAAAACATATCTTTAGATTATTAAAATATTCTTCACTAAGAGGAAAAAAAGGGTTCTTTTACGAACTGATCACTTAAAGTTTCTATGGGGAACACAAAATAGTTTTTCTTTGGCATTGCTGCAAAAACACCCTTTATTTTTAAGAATGCATTTCCAACAGAATGTAAACCCTATAGAATATTGTAATTAATATTATTCAATCACTGAAGATATACATAAAACAATAAAATAGTGAAGCAGTGGATCAAGCAGTGTACCACCAAAACTTCTTGGCCTCAGAGATTTTGCCCACCTTGAACAGAGCTCCATTCATTTTGCAGAGCGCTGTGCCGAAGATCCACCCCTTCACTGCCGCTACAGCCAAGAAGGGCAGCGTCAGCAGCAGCAGAGTGTTTGCTAAGCACAGGTGAAGGATGAAGATGTCTGTAACGTTCAAGCTCACCCTTTTCTTCCACATTACCACCAGAACCAGCCCATTTCCTACCAGCCCCACTACCAGCGCCAGAGAGTAAAGGATCGGAATGAAAATGGAATCAAAGTGCATGCTAGACTCCTGATCACACACAAGTCCTTCACCACAGCAGCCGTCTTCATAAATCTCACTGTAGTTTTCATTGTAATCAGCAGTAAAGTAAAGGTCTTCCATCATGAAGGTCACCGTTTTATCAACATCCATCTTCTGCAAAGAAACATATATTAGAATTAGTATCTATTTCTGTCATTTTTTTTCAAGACAGTATTTCTTCATTTTCAGCTATAATTTTTAAGTGTTCATGAGTCAGTGTTTTAAATGTGAGATGTTAAACTTTGAGTGTGCTATTTTGTGTGTGTGGCAGCATTTGATGTGAATGTGGTGGTTTAAAGTCTGTTTAAAGTTTAAAATGACTTTAGTTTATAGCTTACATTGGATGGAAATAGACATTTAACTTTTTTAAAGTCTTAAAATAATTAATCATAATTGGAAGTGAAGCTCTTTCATATTACATCAACACAAGGGAAGCAAAATGCACTAAACATTATATAAATAAATAAATCCAATAATAAATAAAATATGATGATTACTGATCATTTTCAAATCTAAAATTAGTACAACAATTAAACATTCATTTGAGCAATGATACACTCTAAAAAATGCTGGGTTAAAAACAACCCAAGTTGGGTTGAAAATGGACAAACCCAGCGATTGGGTTGTTTTGACCCAGCAGTTGGGTTAAATGTTTGCCCAACCTGCTGGGTAGTTTTATTTAACCCAACAATTGTTTACAAATTACTATATGTCTGGCTTAAAATGAACCCAAAATAGGTTGGAAATTAAAAATCAGACTCATAATTACTAGAGGCAACAATAATAATCAAAAAGATGAGCATTTATTAATAAGCAATTTAATAAATGTTTATTGTTTAAATATTATTCAAAAAATGTATTAATAAATGTTTGTTTATTAAACATATTAATAAAATGTTAATTTCCAACATATTTTGGGTTCATTTTAAGCAAGAAATACAGTAATTTTTTGGTTGGGCAAACATTTAACCCAACTGCTGGGTCAAAACAACCCAATCGCTGGGTTTGTCCATTTTCAACCCAACTTGGGTTGTTTTTAACCCAGCATTTTTTAGAGTGTACAATGGATGGAGATATAAAATAGATAGTTGGAAAAAGGAAAAGTTTGAAAGAAAGAAAACATACCTGTTTGTTTGTTTGTTTGTTTTTTGTAATTTTGCCAGGCCAGTAGTGTGTCCGCTGTAATAACCCTGGTAGATGATTATTGAAAGTGATAGAATAGCTTGAACATCTTGTTTCATTCTTACCAAACTGGGTCACATGTGTAAGCTACCCACAACAACATTATTGGTCTGTGTACTTTTGTGTTCATTCCTTTTCCTTTTTTTAAAAAAATAAAATGATTTAAGGAAGATGTGGTTTCTTCTTTCTTGATTCTACCACTAATGAACAGAATAAGCATAGGCTATAGAAACATTTTTTCTTATACAAGATTCTTATTTTATTAAAATAATATAGGGTGAAATTGGTTAACAATTGTCCAGGTGGATGATTAGTGATCCAATGGATCAAAAAACTGACATTTGCAACTGACTTTTAAAAGAAATAACTCCCTCTTATAATGTTAGATTAAAAGAAAAAAAACTGTAAAAATGTTTACTGCCATAAGACGTAATCATAATATAAATTGTGTATGGACTTATATTCAACTTTGAAATTTAGATAAATGTAAGCTCTTGCGTAAGTTCTGCCGGGAAGACTCTAACGTTACGTCATTCATTAGATCAGATCTAACCAATAATTATTGAACATTCAGGTATAAAGCATTGGTACTTACACTTATCTGAGTTCGCAGATGCTGATGCCAATCTCCACCTCCATCCTTCCCACCACCACCAGGATGGTCCCTGTCCATATCCCTGTGGGGGGTCGGCTACGCCCCTGCCTTTATTCCGGGCAGGATATGCCGAGCCTACAACCATTCGGATGCGTGCTACGGACGGGGCCTACACCAAAGAACTTTATCTTTTTGTTTAGCTTTCTGTTTGTTAATAAATTTCATCATTATGTTATTTTGCCTCCCGAGTCTTTCTGGTAGAAATCGCATGTCATAGGATGTCACAGCACAATTTCAAATGAGCGCATCATTTGCAGCTCAAAACTTTTATATATATATATATACAGTAGCCTATATATATTTTAATATGTGTAGCCTTCTAACCATTTAAACAGTGTATTTGTGTGAGCCGCTCAAACTCTAATGTGAGATGTTTTGTATAACAAACTAAAACTAAGTAAACACTTTAATAAAAAATCATGTAATATTTTCATACAAACTAAAATATTGTAACACGTATGTTCTGTTTTAGATTTGTTTTCTCTGTTTGCCTTGTTCCCCTTTGCCTGTTCTTATTAGTTTCCTTGGTAACTCCTTAGTTCATCAATCTGTAATGCTGTGACTGTTTAACTCCTTTTAGTCTGTGTATATATACTCCCTGTTTTTGTACAATTTTTTGTTTGTCTCATTGATGTTAACGGTTGTGTTTCCTGAGTTTCTCCTGCCCAGCTGTTTTAGAATATAATATATAAAAGAAATACTACACAGAACAAACTTTCATGTTCCTTAAGACAGGGCCCTACAGGTCCTACAGGTCCAGTTATTCTGCAAATGGTACAGCAGCGTCCTTGATAACGTCACTCAGCTCGCTCTGGCTACTCCAGGTATCTCTGTATATTTTAGCCAACAATAAAATGAAATATGTTATAAAACACCACTCTGCCACTTTTTATTTTAATTAAAAAAAAAACTTAAACATATTACTATTATCTTCGCTGCATGTATAGTATTTATAACAAAACGAAATATAAAACACAACCCTGCCTTTTTTCATTTAAATTTTAAAAATATTAAACATTTCTATGTGGTTCAGGCAATATGTGCATACTCTGATTATCTTCACTGTAATGAAATGAAATATAACAGTCTAAAACAAAACCCTGCCTCTTTTTGTTAAATGTCAGTTTTAATGATAGGTAATAGCTATCATAAGTATAAGTAAAAGGTATATAAGCTATACAATAAGAAATAGAACAAACAATTCAGTCAATTGTATAAAGTCAGCGCTCTACGCTACAACAGTAAAGTTAAATAACCTAAAAGTAAAAAGTTATGAAACTTCACTTTGCCCTCAGCCAAAACGATTTGCCAGTGAACAAATTATTGATTCATGACACCAAAGATCATCCGTTAGATATATAAAAGAAAAATTATATCTTGTGTTTAACCACTACAGAGACATCAGTGCCAGCCGCTAACATCAGAAGAATAAGCCAAGCTAAGGCTGTTCTCAGCTGGGTACATGAGTTTGCCTGGTGATCGCCTGGATCTCGCAACTCCAAAAACATCAGATCAAATTTTAAAATAGGCACTATATTTATCAATAAATCACAAAATTAAGCTTTAAACCAGTACTTTCTTGCCTGAAAAACTAGACATAAAAACAGTGTTTAAATTACGCAGGTTTTCTCCTTTATTATCGACGCTTGCGAGATACCTCGCTGTCTCAAGTCTGCACAAGTCACCTCTCGATGCATTCTCCATAAAAGGGGCGGATCAAAACACATCCAGGGATTTGAACTGAACTAGATGCGAACTTTGAATTGGAACAGTACTTGGGCAGCGACTGATGACATTTCACAAGTCCACAAGAGCACAAGAATCAGACGAGAACACATATTGAGAAATGGCTTAGGTTTCAGTTGGTCAATGGCGCAGTCTATTTCATTTGCCTCAAAATAGTAACGCGCCAACAAAGCACCTGAACACACTTAGTTTTCAGAACAGCACGCCCATGGGCGAACAGATGAGCGCAAATGCATTTGCTATTTAAACAACAGGGCGCAGGATGTGAAAATGATAACTGCATCGGGCTGAAACTAGCAAAAAACACTTGCGCTGTGCCTGGCTTCTCATTGCACCGGGTGTATGACAGGGCCTAGTTTGTTAAAGGTGCAGTGTGTAAATTTAAGTGGCATCTAGCGGTGAAGTTGCGAATTGCAATATAGAGAAGCAATGGTGTCCAACACAGGACGAATATGTCATCGTCTGAGGCAGCAGAGAGTAGCCAGTCAAGCAAACGCGCTGTGTAGAGCTGTTTGTCATTTAAGGGCTACTGTAGAAACATGCCGGCCCAAAATGGCGACTTCACATGGGGGTCCCGCAGTGTAGAAATGGCTCATTCTAAGGTAATAAAAACAAAACGGTTCATTATGTAAGGTCTTTATAAACAACTCTGAAAACATAGTTATGTATATTAAATTGCATTTTTGTCAATAGATCATCCTAAAATTTACATTTTGTACCTTTAAAAGCACATTTTTGCTCATATTCATGGTTGTCTCAAAATAGCACAGTTGAGTACACTTAGATGATGTTCTTAAGATTATCTTAAGGAGTACTAAAGAAGAATTTTTAGTATATTTAGAACAAAATTAGTGCATGAAATTAGAGCACTTTAAGTAATTTATGAAAGTTTTTTTTTCACCTGGGAATCAGCGCAGTCATGAGAATAAAGCACCAAGAAAGATAACTATAAAGATGAGTATGAAGATAGAGCATCCACACCAACAGACAATAATGTTATGTTTATTATAAGTGGCCCACTGCAGTTGTCATCTTTCAATTTAAACATTCAAGCTCTTCAAAGTTGGTTGGATTGTGATTGGCTGTCAATGTTTTTATTGTTCATCAGCTGGAAAAGGAGATTCTGAAAGTGATTCCAACTAATTCCTCTGTGTTGTTGTCCTTATAGTTGTGCTGTGGACTTCCCTATAGTTAGCGAAATTTCACCCCATTTAAGCATAAAGGACTGGGTTGACAGTAAGTAAGCCAATGTGGAAGAAGCTATAAGAGCTACATCCAACCAAGATGATTGGTTAATGGGACTGACGGTCAAGTTGTTTTGTATGGTATCAATGATGAGGGTGATGTTATAGGACGTCCAGCTGATGAACATGTCATCGTACGAGGGCTACGATGACATGGATGGGCCTCTTCTTCTGCATGCCCTGAGAGCCACGTCTCAGCCGCAGGAGGATGCAAGAGTAACAGAATAGCATCATTAGTGCTGGAAGAGCGAAACAGAGCAGACTCAACGACCTCAAGGAATATTCAGTCAGGAATGGAGAGCAGAAGGCAGAAGAGCCAGACCATCAGGCAGCAACAGTGAATCACCGTGGGCTTTTAACGAGAATATATCTGCACTGCGTGGACAGTGGACAGGTAGCGGTCAAGTGATGCAGGAAAGCCACAGTAGAAATTGATCTGATAAAGAAAGATGACAATGAGAGACTGAAAACCCAAAGTTGGTTCTTAAAGGGGTAATGACATGGAATTTTTCTTTTAATTTTGATATGTTCCTTGAGGTTAACTTATAATGTTTTGTAAAGTTTTTTTGTAGTATATTGTAACAGTCACTGCCTGTTACAAGGTTTATTGTATTTATGGTTGCAATGTTCTTCCTGGACTCTAGGGGGAGATGGAGCATACTCATTATGGTATATAACAGGAAACAGTAGAGTAAATGGTAGGGTCTGTTTGATGGTGCCTCATGGTTGTTTGCGAAACTGTTTGTTTCCTGCTCAAACGTAAGTTTAATGTTTGTATCATTGTGATGAACTTGCATGGAATGTATTTAGTTTAATTGGTATATTGTTTTCCCTTTATAGAGGATTTTGCTGTGATGTAGCTTTTGCTAATCACCTATGGCTACCTCTACATGTTTACATACACACTATGTTGCTGAAGCCACCCTTGGTTCACGTGGTGTGAAACACTGGAATTGACCAGACATTCAAGCATAGGACAACAATCGACCTCATTAACTTCTTCATCCTCCGTAACTATACTTAACAAAAGCTTTCCTTCAGTTCCTGAACTATTTAAGTTCTCAAACAGCTGTGCTGGACAATTCGATTCCCTATATGCACATACACTTGCCTTTGATGAAATTGTTGAATTGTATACGTATTGTATGTATATTTTTGATGACTTGTGGTATATTGGGTATTGTGAATATTGAATGTGAATTTTTTTTGAATACATGCTAAATGAAACTGCACTCTTGTTTGTTCAAGACTTTGTTTATTAATAGACCTTTCTTGCACAAAAGATGATTCCCCTTTAAACTCTTGTAGCTTGACCTGTGCAAAGTAACTGGGATGGTTATAATATATATATTTTATATATAATAACAATTATTTTTCAACCTTCATTCTGACCTGATCCGTTTTTAAGGAGCTTGTCAGTAAACAGCCAGTTATGATTGGTACACATAATGCACACATCTGTACATAAGTCTTCTGTTCCAGATGTGTACCTTATTATTGTTATTATCAGCCTATTTTTTTCCCCTTAGTCTTATTTAAATGTTCTTTCTAATCAGAATACAAAAAATTGGTTACTGTAATTCGTTACAGTAACGTCAAAAAACAAAGTAATCAGAATACAGTTACATTTGGAAAATTGGGAATACTATAAGGATGACAACGGTTTAATTTAAAGCTAAATAAGTTAGTATTTTGTAGCCTATATTAAAGGCGCTCTAAGCGATCTCACGCGTTTGTAGGCCAAAACATTTTTATGTCTCTATAGTCGCCACAAGCTCCGAAAACGGCAACAAAAACAAACTGGTGCAGCCTTTCAATAAGGAGGTTCAACCAACTCTGAGTTGAAACTTGAACTCTGAGTTGACTTAACTCAGACTTTCCCATTTCAGGGTTTCAGTTTCAGAACAGTTGAATTGAGTTAGTTCAATCGACTCTGAGTAGGTTGACTCTGAGTTAAGCACGTGCACCACGACTATGAAAAGCCATCATCAGTGGAGCTCCGATATTACGATTCACCATGGCAACAGCACGTGACAAAAGGACGTCCGCATATACTTCTGAGTCAATGCAAGTTTAATTCTTTCACTGTTATAATATCAAAGGTGAAAACTGGTAGAATGGTAAGTTATTGAACTAATATTTATTTTCATGGTATCCCACATGCAAAAAAAGCTAAATTTAATTTTTTATTTTAATAATTTAATATGCATAAAAAAATAATTTAACAGGATGCAATAATAAGCAATAATCATTATTAAACACTCGTTAGGCAATTTACTTCCACTTTTAGAACATTTTCTTAATTTTTATTGAAAATAAATGCCTTTCTGATGTGATGGGAACTAAGCTCGGAATAGCGAGCTCGGCAGAAGGCGGATTCGAACACGGTCAATCGCACAAGTTAATTCTCCGCGGCCAACACCACTATTCATAAGCAATGTTTTACACCTTGTGTGGCATTGGTGGTCTACTGTAAATGTGCACTTAGTAATAGACACTCCGAATAATCTTGTTTTCCGTTTGCATTAAGATTATTTTTATTACCACACTGGCAGATATTGATAATTTTACTTAAGTAAAATGCACTTAATTTAGAATTTCCCCCCCAGGAAAACAAGACTAAATATCTTATAGCCTATCATTTTCTTATATAGAAAATCCATCTTGATTTAAGAATTTTTAGATATTTGTACTAAAAAATACACAGTAAGAAAAGCAATTTTGCAGCTGTAACGGTCACTTAGAAGCATTTATAGTAATTTGAGGTAGAATGTGAACTGCGCATGTGCACAGTGTGCGCGCGTCTGTAAGAGAATGCGAACCATGCGAACAGTGCAGGAGAAGAGATAACCGCTCTATCGACTTTGTACTCTTTTCCCTTTTATTTTCCATTTTCTATTTGTGACCTAAGTTGAATGTTTATTTGTATCCTTTTTCTCTCACTCATCCCCATGTATGCGGACGAGTGTGACGATGTATAAGTCATTTTATTAAACCCGGGGAAAATACGCCAGCTCTTGCCTCACATGCATCATTTCCTCGAGCTCTACACATTTGTTTTTCTGGGCAACAACATTTCAACTCTGCGTTCCACAGCATGAACGAATGAATGAACTAGCTACTTAAACATCACTTGCACTTTAAAAAGGGGGAGGAGACCGAAGGAAACTCTGGGTTTACCGAAGAAAACCTGCTCCCGACCAGGTTAGGTTCACAGAGTAAGTTACCATGGTAACTGACTCTAAGTATAAGTTAACACTCTTTCAGAAACGGGCTTTACTTACCCTGCTTTCTCAGGTTTGACATACCTCCCATTCTGAAACGGAAAACCCAGAGTTTCCCTCATTTCAGGGTCAACATACTCAGTTCTCACTTAACCTCCTTTCTGAAACGGGCTCCTGGACCCGCAAGCTACTTACATTTTAAATGCGCGTTCATGACTGTTTCAGGAAGCACGGAGGGGAGGAGCAGGAGGGAGGGTCTAGCTAGCCTCTGTTTTGTTTCAACACTTCGAACGTCAACAGGAAGTTACTCCACCCTGAGGGCTGTTTCATAAAACAAGATTAGAAAACAAGCCAGGCTTATTTTACTTAGTCAGACTGATTGTCAGCGAATTCTGTTTCATAAAACAAACTAAAATTAGTTCAAACTCAGTTACTCTCGCAACTTATGCTGGGAAACTGTCAGGCTAAGCTGATCTCCTCTAACACTGACCAATAGGAACGCAATGATATTACAGCTGACTCTCTCACATACAATTATTTGACTTTATTAACACACACACATATACAGTGTGT
>RJVU01072388.1:3718576-3818113 GCA_003731715.1 Anabarilius grahami | reverse complement strand
AAAAAACGGCAGCACATATCGGCCATCGGCTGACCCTGACCTCTAAACATCGGCATCGGTTATAGAAAAACCCATATTGGTCGATCTCTATTTGTAACTGTAACGGAATACATTTTAAAAGTAACCCTCCCCATCCCTGCGTGTCATATATGTATATTATGTAGCCTATGTACAGTCACGTAAAAAAGTTAGGACACCCTATTGTATTCCATGCTTTTCTGTATCATGCAGGTCTTAAAATTGGAAAATAAAAACTCAGATGAACAAAACACATGACATATCATACCGTGTAATCATTTATTCATCAAAAAAAAAGCCAAGATGGAAAAGCCATGGCTGACAAAGTGACACCCTATGATTCAGTTGCATGTGGATCCACTTTTAGCAAAAATATCTTGAAC
Organism: Anabarilius grahami; assembly: GCA_003731715.1. Taxonomy (NCBI): domain Eukaryota; kingdom Metazoa; phylum Chordata; class Actinopteri; order Cypriniformes; family Xenocyprididae; genus Anabarilius; species Anabarilius grahami. The sequence continues at coordinate 3,817,712 of RJVU01072388.1, read as the reverse complement.
TAATAATTTTCTGTATGACTTCATCAGTCTCTCACATCATTCTGGAGGAATTTGGCCCATTCTTCTTTACAATGTTGCTTCAGTTCATTGAGGTTTGTGTGCATTTGTTAATGCACAGGTCTTGCCACAGCATTACAGTTGGGATGAGGTCTGGACTTCACTGGACCATTGCAGCACCTTGATTCTTTTCTTTTTCAGCCATTCTGTTGTAGATTTGCTGGTGATCTTCAGATCATTATCCAGTTCCATGACCCAATTTTGCCCAAGCTTTAAGCCCAGAACACACCAAGCCGACGCCAAAGAGTAGTGGCTATGAAAGCAGACTGCGGGGTTGGCTCAAGTCGGCAGCATCTGGGTCCAAAGTTGCCCTGACACACCAAACCGACACTCGACACACGACGGCCAAGTAGCACATCTGTTCTATGCCTGCATAAGAAGAAATGCCTTTCTGTACCAGCAGGTGGCAGTAACTGAACAGCCAATCAGGGGCGCGTTTCCCGAAGCGAACTATGGTCGCAAGTTCCGTCGTTACCAATAGAGTTCAATGGGACTTACGACCATGGTTCACCAACGATGCTTTCGGGAAACGCACCCCAGAATGATCAGATGGCCTGACTGACCGACGAACTCCGACGCCGATTCAACATGTCGAGGAGGACCAACTTCAACCGACAGTGTGGAGCACTCTGAGACGAACAAAACTTAGTTGGTCGACAAACAATAACTGCCCGACGGCTGACTGTCGGCTTGGTGTGTTCTGAGCTTTAGCTGTCGGACTGATGGCCTCACATTTGACTCTAGAATGCTTTGGTATACAGAAGAGCTCATGGTCAACCGATGACTGTGAGATGCTCAAGGCCCATGGCTACAAAGCAAGCCCAAAATCATCAGCCCTCCACCAGCATGCTTGACTATGTGAGGTATAAGGTGTTTGTACTGATATGCTGTTTTTGGTTTTCACCAAACTTGTCACTGTGCATTATGACCAAACATCTCCACTTTGGTCTCATCTGTCTAAAGGACATTGTTCTAGAAATCTTGTGGTTTATTCAGATTCAAATTTGCAAACCTAAGCCTTGCTGCCTTGTTTTTTTTTTTTAGCGAGAAGAGGCTTTCCCCTGACAACCCTTACAAACATTCCATACTTGTCCTTTCTTTTTCTAATTGTACTGTCTTGAACTTTATCATTTAACATGTTAACTGAGGCCTGTAGAGTCTGAGGTGTAGTTCTTGGGTTGTCTGAAATTTCTCTGAGCATTGCAAGCTCTGATCTTGTGGTGAATTTGCTGAGAAGTCCACTTCTGGGAAGATTTGTGTCTGTTTTGAATGTTTTCCACTTGTGAATAATCTATTTCACTGTAGAATATTGGACTTCAAACTGTTTGGAAATGGCCTTGTAACCCTTCTCAGATTAATAGGCAGCAACAATTGCTTCTCTAAAAATCATTGCTTATGTCTTTCCTCCTTGGCATTGTGTTAACACACACCTGAAGGCTCCAGACCAAAAAACTGCCAGAACTTCATCTTTTTTAGAGGTGATCACACTTGCTGCTGATTGACATTTTATTAGCAATGCCTGACCATTACTTACCCTCTTAATTCCTACGTTAACATTAAGAGTGTCCTAACGTTTTGTCACCCAAAGGGTTTTCCATTTTGCCCTAGTTTTTGTTAAATAAATAATGGCATGGTGTGATATGTCATGTGTTATCTGAGGTTTAATTTTCCAAACTTTAAGACCTGCCAAGGACCATATGATTTTATATTTCGCCCTGATACAGAAAACCATGGAATTCAATAGGGTGTCCTAACTTTTTCACATGACTGTATGTACCAAGAAATTCCTTGTGTTCTCACACTTGCCGAATAAAGCATTCTGATTCTGATAACTGTTCATCGATGTCTTGCTCTAGAGGCAGTCATATGTGCCTGTGTGACGTCAGATCCCGCAATTTCAAAATGAGCTGTTTTTGGAGCTTGATTAAATAAATGCTTTGTTTATAATGAGGAGGATATTTTAAGCTATGAAATTTGTAGGATGTTTTAATGGTACAGAGACCTCTTATATATCAAAAGATGAAGGCAAATATTTTTTATCATGTCATGTCCCCTTTAAAGCAATATTCCAAGTTCAGTAGAAGTTAGGCTCAATCAACAGCATCTGTTGTTTAACATAAATTATTTTCCACTTTTTAAAAAAGCCAAAATCTGGGTTATATTGAGAAATGAATGGGGCAGATTTGTAAAATGCTGTTTCAGTATAGTCACAAGATGTATTTTAACATTACTTTAGTGTGAAAATATCCCTTATTAACCATTTCTATGTAAAGTTATATAAAATGTTACAACTTTGTTACCATGAAACACTGTAAACCCTAAAACTGTGAAAATGATTTCAACAGCTGTAGGTATACAGCTCAAATAATACAGCTAAAGTTTTACAAAAACAATTAATGTAAGCTTTTATGAAATTACAAGCTTCATATTTCTGGTTTTGAATCCTACAAAAATATTCCTTTAATTCTAAATAGAAAAAGAAATAAAGGAATATTCCTTTACCTCCAATTGAATTGAATGTTTATCTATAGAATATTGTAATTCAATTCAGCAAATGAAGACATACATAAAACAATAAAATAGAGAAGCAGTGGATCAAGCAGTGGACATTTATTTTAAATAAAATTTAAAAAATATTCAATATCATGGAAATTAAGTGACTAACGGATATTTAATAGTGGGAATAAATTGTTTAACTGGGTAGGTGTAGGGGAAGGGATAGGTAAAAGTAATGTCCCAATAAACCAGCATCCATTTGTGATTTTAAAAAATATATTCATATACACAGAATATGTTGTTATTATTTCAAACTGTTTTATAATATACTACATTACACTAAGGTGCAAATAGTATCTGCTATAATAGCATGCGCCACCGCAAATGCTCCTTTGGCGCTAAAACTACTGTCAGGATTTACAAAAGATATGCAGTGAAAAATGTGTGCTGAAAAGGCGTGGACAGGGTTGTTTTTTTGCGGCTGACTTTATTGCATATGCATTTGTAAGAGTTTCCCTTTCAGATGCAAAATTTATGGGAGGAGAGTATTTAAATTAATCTTGCAAGATTATTTACTAAAGTTTGCGCTAGTCAATTTAGGCTAGTATTTGCACCATTATTTACCACCCCAAAAAAGCATATTTTAAACCAGACAATATTTTGCGCTGCTCTTGGTAGATTGGGTTGGTCATTATGGAAATGATCCAGCTGCGTTTGCATCAGTAGATCACGCTGAGAACTTTCCATTCCCATCAGCGCTTTTTTGGGATTGCGCTCACACGCTAATTTGCCCAGTTTAGTAAACCTGAAAGAAAATATTCAGAAGATATTCTTTTTTTTTTTTTTTAAATNCTAATAAAGTCCAATGGTTTTTATTTATTTATTTATTTATTTATTTTGGAGGGTTCATAGTACAGACAAAAGAGTTTAAACATTCATAAAAATATCTTCTTATTTGTTCTGCTGAAGGACATTTTTCGACAGGTTTGAAACAAAAGTAAATGATGACAGAATGTTAGGCCTATATTGCTGCATATATTAGGATATTCATAGCCTTTTCATATTCATTTTTATTTTGGAGCAAAATCCAGGATTATATAAGTGCAGTTTCAGCAGTTACAGTGTTTTCACATTCTGTGAATCACTCAGTTGAGCAGGTACGAGAAAATGTAAAACCACACTGGCCACATCTAAGCTAAATCACCTTCAAATTTGTTGTGTACCTAACACCTCCCTGAGTGTTTTCATTTTCTGGTAAAAGCACCACTTTATTGAAAATGAGCCTGTGGGTATTTACACTCTTAAAAATAAAGGTTCCTTATTGACATTGATGGTTCCATGAAGAAGCTTTAACATACATGGAACCAACAACAACAATTAAACATTCATTTGAGCAATGATATAATGTCCATCCATAATGGTAATATCATGGATGGAGATGTAAAATAGAATAGGAAAAAGAAAAAGTGAAGAAAGGAAGAAAACGTTCATTCGTTTTTTGACCGGACCAGTAGCAAAAAGGTAGTTTGTGTTGTAGTTTCCCTGGTAGATGATGGTTGAGAACAATAGAATAGCTTGAACATCACACGTTTCATTTTTACAGGATGTGTCACAGACTTGTTTTGACGTCTTGTTTTAACAGATTTTGAGATCTGGGACATGTGTAAGCTAACCACTCCAGCATTACATGTGTTAAACAGAGGTACCCTCTTAGCATTACTTAGCAAATCACAAATATGACTCAAAATTATGACTCAATGTGTTCTTATTCATTTACGCTCATCAGCAGTTCCATAGAGGCTTCAATGAAAAGGAACACTATAGGCCTACTATGTGTAATTATATCTGTGGGAAATAAGCTCTGTGCTCTGCATCCTGCAGGTAGTCCCTTGGACCTCATGGTTTTTTAGGGATCCAGGTACTGAAGGTGCTGGAACCCTAATGTGTTTGACTGATTTTCTTCTACTTCTTCTTCTTCCTTAATTTTCTGCCCAAACATCTGTCCGACACTAGGTGGCACTACAAGGCAATTGGCATTTTGGATCATAACTTAAATTGGAACCCTAAGGTCTAGAAACAAAATTCTTGGTTTCCCTGAATCCTTGGCCAAAACTATACAAATTGTATACCTCTGATTTCATTTCCGCCTATAATTTTTTTCCAGCCATTTACTACTCTGCAGTCAATAATTATATCCCCTAAAAATGACATTTAAAGTTTTTTTTTTTGGTGAAAATAATTTCTTCTTACCATAAAATAGCTTGAATGTAACTAATTTAGTATATGAAGATATGCAAATATGCAAATTAGTCCCTGCCTCCACTCAATCACACCAGTTCGGACTACTTGTTTGACTAGGTCAACTTTAGTAACTGCTACACAATGGCAAGTGGAAATAATAAATAAACCAATAACACTATAAATTACTTGTCATTTGAGGTGTAACATAAAGCTTACATAATAAAATTTTGATAATACTTGTGTCACAGTGACCGGGACATGTCCGATCACTTAGTTTTGTTGTTGCAACTCGTGGGAACGTGATAATATCCATCCATCCATCAATCAATCAATCAATTAATCAATCAATCAATCCATCCATCAATCCATCAATCCATCAATCAATCAATCCCATCCATCCATCCATCCATCCATCCATCTAATCCCATCCATCCATCCATCCATCCATCCAATCCCATCCATCCATCCATCCATCCATCCATCCAATCCCATCAATCAATCCATCAATCAATCCCATCCCATCCCATCCATCTAATCCCATCTATCCAATCCCATCCATCCATCCATCCATCCAATCCCATCCATCCATCCATCCATCCAATCCCATCAATCAATCAATCCATCAATCAATCCAATCCCATCCCATCCATCCAATCCCATCCATCCATCCAATCCCATCCATCCAATCCCATCCATCCATCCATCCATCCATCCAATCAATCCATCCATCCATCCATCCATCCATCCAATCAATCCATCCATCCATCCATCCATCCATCCATCCACCCACCCATCAATCCAATCCAATCCAATCCAATCCAATCCCATCCATCAATCCAATCCAATCCAATCCAATCCCATCCATCCAATCCCATCCATCCATCCATCCATCCATCCAATCAATCCATCCATCCATCCATCCATCCATCCAATCAATCCATCCATCCATCCATCCATCCATCCATCCACCCACCCATCAATCCAATCCAATCCAATCCAATCCAATCCCATCCATCAATCCAATCCAATCCAATCCAATCCCATCCATCCAATCCCATCCATCCATCCATCCATCCATTGTTGTGTTTATTTTGTTATTGTGAGGAAAGCATACAGCTTATACTGTATTTAAATACTCATCTAAATGCATTCAAACTACTTTTTACCCTTAAACGAAGAACAAAAAAAAAACTTCACTTGGTATATCATGACCTTTATATTGAAGCTAATTTGAAATAAAGGTTTTATTTTATTTATACAAAGTTGTACATCAAAATATAAGACAGTAAGCACCAAAATACACATTTGCAGTTTTGCTTTACATGGCAAGTAGGCCTTTAAGATGTTTTAATAATGTATTTACAGCAAAATGAGATATTTAAAAACATCATCGTAAAAAAATAAAAACATAAGACAATTAACAAATACATTTAAGAACAATTCTAGACACTACATACAATAACTCCAGAACTTCAAATTGTATAATTGTATTTTCAAAAGCGATCCAAATGAGAATGCAAAAATGCAAATGAGAAATGCAAAAAATGACCTAAAGTAACTTACACATGTGCAAATAGAAATATATGAATGTAAAATAAAAGATTTCTCTATATTCATGCATGCTAATCAGCACAGTCATGAGACTAAAGACCTGTTCACACCAAGAATGATAACTATAAAGATAAGAATAAAGATAAATATTAGCATCCACACCGATGGATGATAATATTCTGTTTATTATAAGTGATGTGCTGCAGTTTTGTCATCTGTTGTTTTAAAAGTGAAGTATGTAGTTTGTGCGACACTCCGGCTAAACACCCTTTGGCTCTGCCTGCTACAGTAGCCACGCCCCAAACTCACGCTATAAGTTGAGCTGGAAAGAGATTGATGGATCTGAGCAGAATGTTCTCAATGTTTTAATGGTGCCTGAGAAGCTCAGTGTTTACACTTTTGGGGGAAATAAACCCATGAATGACATACTAATAGTAATCAATGAACAATAAGAGAATGCTTTTTACATACTTCATCTTTGAAGTTGGGTGGATTCTGATTGTCTGTTAATGGATTTATCGTTAATCAGCTGGGAAAAGTCATTCTGAAAGTGATTCCAGTGATATCGTTGCTCTGTGTCATTATCTTTATAGTTGTGTTGTGGACTTCACGATTCTCAGAATGATCATTAAAACTAGTTATAGTTACCATCCTTGGTGTGAACGGAAATGCTTGCATACTTAAAGCCATACTCTTCTGACATAATACAGATACAGATGTTAAAGGTTGCAGAAAAAGATGACATAGTTCCTGACTGTACATAAATTGGTTTGATGGCATATGATGTTTCAGAAGGCAGATGTGTGAGAGGTGTCCACTGACTCTGACCATACAGAGCTTTTCCGTGACACCACGCCTGCTGGGCCCTTCAGCGTGAAGCCCAGCGGTTTCAGCATATCCAGCAAGTGCTTGCGAAATTTCACCCCTACAAAAGCATAAAGGACTGGGTTCACACAGCAGTGTAAGTAGGCCCATGTGGAAGTTGCTGTAAGAGCTACATCCAATGCTGTTTTGCTGTCACAAGATGTTTGGTTAATGGGACTGACAGTCACATTAAAAAAATCACTTTGTATGGTGTCAATCATGAGGGTGATATTGTATGGTGTCCAGCTGATGAAGAAGGCCAGTACGAGGGCTACGATGACACGGATGGCCCTCTTCTTCTGCATGCCCTGAGAGCCACGTCTCAGCCGCAGGAGGATGCAAGAGTAACAGAACAGCATCAGTACTGCTGGAAGAGCAAAACCCAAAATATGATAGAGCAGTCGAGTGGCCAGAATCCAAGATTCACGATTAGAAGAGTAAAATGGAACACATTCTGTTTTATCCTGACGTCTGCTGTCCTTGACGGCCACAAGGAATTTCCAGTCAGGAGTGGAAAGCAGAAGACAGAAGAGCCAGACCATCAGGCAGCAACAGTGAATCACAGTGGGCTTTTTACGAGAATACATCTGCACCGCATGGACGATGGACAGGTAGCGGTCAAGACTGATGCAGGAGAGCATGAAAATACCACAGTAGAAATTTATCTGATGGAGAAAGATGTGAGAATGAGAGAAGTTGTTTCTTAAAGCAATATTCCTGGTCCAGTACAAGTTAATTAAGGTTGGAGCTAAACTCTGCAGGACGGTGGCCCTCCAGGCCCGAGTTTCGACACCCCTGTGCTAGACTAACTGGGACTTGACACAGCACTTACATATTGGTGTACTATTGTTGGTTTGATAGCTTCTATTAGTCTCTTCATTTGTAAGTTGCTTTGGATAAAAGTGTCTGCTAAAGAATTAAGTGTAAATGTAAGAGTGTTCCTCCAACTGTACTGTACAATGTGGTAGTCTGCAATTGTTACCTTAAAGAGCTGTTTTTTTTTGTTTGTTTGTTTTGCTTGATTTAACCCATAAAAATTCATTTTGTTAGTATAAATTCATGCATTTATGTTGATTCAGCAATATTAAATAATATTTCTGACCATTTAATTTAGATGTTATAATTTTTAGGTTACCAGTGTGAATGCCTATATTAGAATGTATTGTAATTAATTCAGTTCTATCACTGAATATATGCAATAAAATTGAGAAGCAATGGACCAAATGATTTTATACATGTTACTGACATAAAAAGTTCTTGGCCTCAGAGATTTTGCCCACCTTGAACAGAGCTCCATTCAGTTTGCAGAGCGCTGTGCCGAAGATCCACCCCTTCACTGCCTCTACAGCCAAGAAGGGCAGCGTCAGCAGCAGCAGAGTGTCTGCTAAGCACAGGTGAAGGATGAAGATGTCTGTAACGTTCAAGCTCACCCTTTTCTTCCACATTACCACCAGAACCAGCCCATTTCCTACCAGCCCCACTACCAGCGCCAGAGAGTAAAGGATCGGAATGAAAATGGAATCAAAGTGCATGCTAGACTCCTGATCACACACAACTCCTTCACCACAGCAGCCGTCTTCATAAATGTAGCTCTCATTGTAATCAGCAGTAAAGCCAAGCCCTTCCATTGTGAAGGTCATCTTTGTATCAAAACTCATAATCTGCAGAGAAACATATATTAGAATTAGTATCTATTTCTACAATTTATTTTCAAAACAGCATTTATTTATTTAGCTATACAATAATTTCATGAGTGTCCATTATTAGTCAGTGTTTTAAGTGTGAGATGTTGAACTAGTGAATGTGCTGTTTTGTGTTTGGCAGCATTTTGTTTAAACGTGGGGTTTAAAGTCTGAGAGTACAGTTTCAATTTAGCCATAGTTTATAGCTTACGTCTTTTGCTGAAATAACGTGTTTTGACCAGAAGGGGGCAATGATGAGATATCATGGCAGGCACAAGCTCAAATTAAAGGGGTCCTTTGCCCAAAAATAAAAATTCTGTCATAATTTACTCACCCTCATGTCGCTGTATGACCTTCTTCTTTGTGTTGTTTTTTGCTTTTATAGAACACAAAATAAGATGTTCTGTCTTTTGTTTGTTTGTTTGTTTTGTCCATAAAATGAAGGGTCAAATGTTTTTTTTAACCCCTCTGACCTTTATTGTATGGACAAAACAATTTAAACATTCATAAAAATAGCCTCTTCTATGTTTCTCTGAAGGAATTTTTCTACAGATTTGAAACAAGATGTAAATGATGACAGAATGTTGTATATTGCTGTATATATTAGGAATCATTCATAGCCTTTTCATATATTAATATCTTTGCAGGAGCAAAATTCAGAATTTTATAAGTGAAGTTACAGCGGCTTTTGCGCCTGATTTTTTTCAAATCAGGTGTTTTCATATTCACAGAATATGTGAATCACTCGACTGAACAGATAAGAGAAAATGAAAAACCACATTGGCCACAAAGCGCATTCATCGCTGATGTCTATCTGTCATAATGCAATTCAGATTCTCATCATTGATGAAACTAAGCTGAATCAACTATGACCTTCAGGTTTGTTGCTGACATAACAGTCTAACACCTTCCTGAGTGGACATTCCTGGTAAAAGCACCATTTCATTGAAAATGAGACTGCGGGTAGTTTGGGCACGCTCTTAAAAATAAAGCCTCTTTATTGGTGTCAATGATTCCACACTCTAAAAAAAATCTGTAAAAATAGGGCACAATGTACTGTAATAATATAATGGAATTTTCCATATTTATTTTTTACAGGTGTAGAATTTTGAACTTCATTGCATTGTGTTTAGGGTAAAAGGAAATGTCCGTAAAGTTACTGGATACTGTCCGGGTAATAAGCTGCCAGTAATTTTCTGTTATTTTACAGGTATATTTTTGGAACCTTTGCATTCCCCAAAAAGTTCTTTATAGTGAAATACGTTTCTTTCGATTTTTAAAATGTTTTTCACACTAAGAAAAGATGGCGCTTTTAAGAACTGTGCAATGAACGGTTTTTGGGGACCCTAAAATGTTTGCGAAAACCCCCCTTTCAGAACTTATAGTGTCCTGAACCTTACACTTTATGCGAAACCATGTTATTTACAATAATGTTCTGAATGTCTGTAATTGAAACCTGAAAACTCTGGAGGTGATATTTGTCACCCCCTGGTATTTCCCCTCATGTATCATCATGCAGTTGCAATAATGTCAGTCTGTTTAACTTTTAATATCATTAATTGTAATTGTAATCAATTGTAATCATTTAAGTAATTGGAAGTGAAGTTCCTTCGAAACACACAAAAGCGAAATGCACAAAATATAACAGCGAGAAATAAATCCAATAATAAATAAATAAAATTAGATGATCACTGATCATCTTCGAATGTAAAATTAATACAACACTTAAACATTCATTTGAGCAATGATACAATGTGACCGATCTATGGTTATGATGGATGGAGATGTAAACTAGAAAAGAACAAGTTCTGGAAGTAAGAAAACGTACCTGTGTGAATGTAGGACTCACAGTGGTCGAGAGGCACTGAAATGATTGACACATTGAGAGTTACACATTAAGAGACCTAAAGGTCACGGCATGCAGATGAGCAGAAGAGAGATAGAGGAGGAGACAGTGGCAGGGAGCACCAGGGTTTAAAGAGGAAATATGATAACGATCAGTTGTACTCATTCACAATTCTATTTCAAATGTTCATTTTGCCTTCTCAATGAAATGTGATGCTCTGGGAAATGCAGAAATATGATGTATGTTATGTTACAGGCTGACAAACATTGATTGTTCATTACATTAGTTATTGTTTGTCATTCTTATAGATTATGTTGTCTAGCAAACTACAACTACAGAGAAATTGTAATTGTATGCTAATTGACAATATTTCAGTCTTATGTATTTGTAATTTATGTCTTTTTTCAACATTTCAATCAGAAAACAATCAAATCAGGCCAACTTTGATATTTTATCACCAGTTATCTGTTTTTGTATTACAAATATATCAAGTGTGTTTATTTTCCATCAGTATGAAGTTGCTGATTTTGTAAAAGTAATTCTTGCAAAGTAAAACTTCATTTGTTCCATCATGTTTCATCCTTATGTCACAGATGCTCATGCAACGGGATGTTTTTTTTCACACCTTTACACCACGTCCTGTTCTTCAGTTTTTTGTCATTCTCACTTGCACACATCGCTGCTCACGTATATTCATTTGTACTTTTTGTTATCTGGTTTTGGTTTTCTACCTTAGGTGCAGAGATTTTGTTAGTGTCAGGTTACTTGTCACTATTAGTCAAGTGAAAGCTACAAATGAAAAAGTTTGAAGGAGAATAGAGAAGAGAAATCGGACAGAGTACTTTTAAGTAAAAGAAAAGGGAACTGGGAGACAATGAGCATAGATATAGAGAGAGCTAAAGACAGATCAGATGTGCAGTTCAGATAAAGAAAGAAATCTTGACAAAATATTCAATTCTTAAATAGACAGTAAGCCTATACGTCAAACGTTGCACTTGGGATAAGAGGTACCACCTGTCAATTTTTGTTGTATACTGGCAAACCTCATGACCATAGAAAACAGCCTCAGACCTTAAAATACCAGCCCACACCAACCAAAAACTTCTCATTGGACTTTCAGGGCAACATTCTGTGATGTAAGTGACATAAGAAAATGTCACCTCTGTTGAAAAAAATTAGCATATGCTTTTTAGGCATGTTTTGAAGCATGGCAGCTGGTTTGAACTGGTTTATCCCCTTAGCGTTCTACTGTACCACCCGTGGTACAAATATCATTCAAAAAGAGACCTTAGGAATGCTTTAAGCTGGTCTTTAGTTGGTCATGAGCTGGTTATAAACTGGTCCTGAGCTGGAGCCAGTTGCACTGTAAAAAAATGGCTGATATTTTAAAAGTAAAAGACTGTAAAAATGCTACGGTGAAAACAGTTAATTGGTTTACAGAAAGTTTCCGTACTATATACGGTGAATAACTATAATAGATCTAACGGTACATTTTAAATACCTTTAATTTAATACATTTAATACATTAAAATACCGTTAAATTTACAGTTTTTGGAAGTGAAAAATAACAAGTCATTATATAATTTACAATGAAAAAACGTAAATTGACATTCCCACAATGCCCTGCGTGACACTTCACATTTGATGTATTTTCGTTGAAATAACTGTTTCTTCTTAGTTTTTCTAATCAGTTATGTAGGGTTTTATGTTACATCTAATGTTGTTAAATTAATGTTTATTGCATTTTTAAAATTTCATGTGTTACCATGATGGTGTTTAGTGTTTGTGTGAATGACACTGTTCACCTTCTATATGTTAGTATTGTCCTTCTCAGCTTGTGATGAACTTTGATTCATCATGTGACTCTCATCACCACTGTGTTTGGTGGTTGTCAGTGTATTACAAAGGTACAAAACAAATAATAGTACTTCATTAGATTGATAAATTAATATTACATCAGTTAACAAAATAAGTTTTTTTTACTGTAAATTTGACAGATTTGTTTTTTTCTTTAACATTGTTACAGTAAAGTTCTGGCAACCATAGCTGCCTTTTTTTTTTTTACAGTGTGCTTAGGACCAGCACTAACATACCTAACCAGCATGTGCTGTTTTCTTTCAACAATGACTTTTGAAACAAATTTTAAATATAACTCTAATGCTGCAGTTCCTGTAGACAACAAAGCCGAGATGCCTGCAGGACATCTGAGTGTGTCTCTGGCCAGAGAGCCATTCTTATACCTTTTTTTATTTTTTGTATTTTGCAATACTCAGCCACTTCAAAGTTCACCACATCTGTTCCAAACAATCACCTGGCTCCTTCCCAGAGGAGGAAACCCTCCCCATGATATCTTCACTTCATTTAATGATAATTATTTTATTCTTACACCTGCATTGTCCTGGAAATACCCTAACTTGGCAAAATACTCAGTGGGTCACACGACTTTCTCCAATGCTCCTGACCTTGTGACAGTTGTTACAGTCATGCATAGGCCATTAGGCCTACAAAACACATCTGGCTGTTTTATTATTCAAACTATTTCTACAATGGTTTTCTTATATGATAAAACATTCCAATATGTTCAAAGCCATTTTAAAAGACTCTTTAAACATACACCGTCTGTCCACACTGTAAAAAATTACTTTCATGATTTGTTGTTACCACAACATTTTTCTTTTGTCAAATCAACTTCAATAATTAATGTGGTTCAGATAACATAATATTTTGAGTTTCTGTTGATTAAATCAATCGGCTTCATTGTATTAACTCAAATTTTTAATTTCAATGAACTCAAAATTTTAAGGCAACCAGGTAACTTACTTTTTTAAGTTAAACCAACAATCCTTTTTTACAGTGCACTGGAGAACGTCAGGTAAAAGTCACTACAGTGATGATTCATTTTCAGGATTTTCAGGGGATCTAAACCGTTCACCCAAAAATGACATTTCTATCATTTACTCACCCTCATGTCATTCTAAACCTGTGTGATTTTTTTCTTCTGTGGAACATAAAAGAAGATATTTTGAAGAATTGTTAGAAACCAATGTATTTCATTTACTTCAATGTAAGGGAAAGTGGGGTACAAAGTAAGGATAGTTGTAACAGACAAAGCTTGTACTTACTTAGTTGTTGTTCCTGCCAGTATACTGAGACTTGAACCCACAACCTTTGGGTTACAAGTCCGATTCTCTAACCATTAGGCCATGACTGATCAAAATTCCAAAATATTTGGAAGATATAGCTGAACATGATAGCAAAAGTAAATATCTTATTTGAAGTTAATTTTTCATCTCAGTTTTTAGTGTTTATTTAAAATGACAATTCTGCTATCATTTTAATCTCCAACCACAGATAACGCTTAGCTAACTAGCAGAAGACACTATCAGGTTAGCAATTAGCAACACTGGCCACTAGCTATGCTATTCTAGGACATTAGTGATGTCATTCACATATAAACTCAGCAAAAAAACTATTTTTTCCCCAGCAAATTTCTTAAAAAGTGTTAATATTTGTATGAACATAAAAAAATTCAACAACTGAGACATAAACTGAACAAATTTGATAAACAGAAACGGAATTAGTAGCAGTCAGATTTGCAGTCATAGCAGTCAGATTTGCCAGTTCTTGCTGTGAGATGTGCTCTACTCTCTCACCAAAGCATGTGTCGTGCAAGTTCTCGAACACGTCTAGGGACACATTACACGTGGTTTGGAACTGCAAGGACGATCAGCTGTCCTTGCTGTCTCCCTTTAGCGCTGTCTTACATTACAGACCTTGCAGTTTATTGCTCTGTTCACATCTGCAGTCCTCATGCCTCCTGCAGCAGGTCTATGGCATTTTCTCACAGGTGATCAGAGACCCTTGGGCATCTTTCTCCTGGTGTTTTTCAGAGTTAGAAAGGTCTCTTTAATGTCCTAAGTTATTAGAACTGTGACCTTAATTGTCTATCTCCTGTAAACTGTTAGTGTCTTAAGGACTGTTTCACAGGCGCAGGGTGCAATAACTGTTTATGGTTCATTGAACAAGCATGAAAATTTTTTTTTAAACCCTTTTTAATTATCTGCGGAGCCCCGGACATGACATGCAGGAAAAAAATAGTAGGCTAAATTGTGCGCACTCTTTACTAATTCGTTCCCTCAATTTACTAAATCGCGCGCACGATTTACTAATTCATTCCCTCGATTTACTAAATCGTGTGTACGATTTAATTTTTTTTCTTGCATGTCATGTGCGGGGCTCCGTAAATATCTGTGAAGCTCATTTGGATTTTACAAAATTATCTTTAAAAAATACAGTAAAAGGAATGTTTTTTTGTTTTGTTTAGTTTAGTTTATAACTTTTATGAATTTTGTTGAGAAACCATGGTGAGGCTGAGAGTCAATATTCAACGTTCAGAAATTTAAGAAAGAAATGTAAAGCATTCTCTTTGTGTCCTGTTCTGTGAGAGCTGTGTGTGTTGGTGTGGAGGGAGGTGTGTGTCGTGTTCAGCTCTGTGTTTTTCTGAAGGTGTAAATGTGTTTCTTCACCTATTCCAATTTGACCACATTGTTTTGAATTATGCTATAGCTGCGTTTTGCAGTGTTCATTGTCAAACTCCAAAATTTGCTTCTTTTTTTATTAATAAAAATGCCATTATTTTATATGGAAAAGTTTGATAATTTTATTTTTGACCAAATATTTTATATTCTCTTGTATTTTTTTTTATTAGATCATATAACAAGTTACAACATGACTCTTAAATGTTACAACGAGCCCTGCCAATGGGGAATGTCATAACATGCTTTCCCCTACAAAACAGTGGCATGCAGAGGTGTTCTGAAATGAGGAGGCCTCACTGCTTTATACATTTTTTTTAATCCAATGTCAATTCATGGTGCAGTTACACTTACTGTTCACGTGTTTTCCAGGTTAAATAAATAAATTAAGAACAGTTATATTATTTTGTATTTTTACATTAACAATATTGTTCTATTTATTAAAACCAATTATATTTCTTATCAAGTTAGTGCCTTTTAAGCATTTTTACATTTAATCCAATATAACTATAAGAACGCAGTAGAACATTTCATATTTCATGTATGTTTTATTTGTGAACTGATGTTCAGCTGTTCTTTTTAATAGTCAGATTATTTTTGTATCATCAGTGATCAAAGCTTGGTAAACACTGCAAGTGTTAATGATCTTGGACATATAGAAGTACCTTTAATTTCACCAAGGTGGTTCCTCACTTAAAAACCTCACAGATCATGTTTTCAAGTAATTTCAAGTGATTTTGACGTGACATCCAGTGGAGATATTTAAGTAAAAAATTGTTTACTTACTTTTGAATTAGTCTTCACCATTATTTGTTAATTCAGACTGATTTGCAGACACAGAAAGTGCGCACAAAAACAACATTTATTGCTTGAACAGCCAAGAGTAACTTTTGCCTATTCATTCTCGATTACCCCCCCAACAAACCCACGGCATGCAAAACTTAATGGGCTCCTTGGGGGCAAGAGAGATGCTGCTTCACGCTGTAACTTCAACTGCTGGTGTTGCTTTTGGACAGTGTCACTTTAGAAAAACAAGTGATTTATACATTTTGTAATATCATATTTTCTAATAATTATGTTCTTTTATTTTTGTACTGAGGATTATTTTCATCTAATTTGGATGGCACTGCATTCTGTGAGGAAACTGCCCTGGTACAAAAAAATAAAAAATAAAAATATCTTATTGTTTCACAGGAAAAAAAAAAGTTATACAGGGCTGGAACGGCAAGTAAATGATGACAGAATTTAAATTTTTGGGTGAACTATCCCTTAAAAACGGTAGTAGAAACATGCTCAGATGAGACATAATTTAGGCCTACTGTACACAGGCATCTAACATGGTGTTTGCTAACTGACCTCTTTAGCAGTAGCAACATTTGAGTAATTAAACCTGCAGTCAGAGGAAGTCTGACCTAGTTTGTAGCTGAAACCTTTCAGTGACAAATTATGGAAATCAAATATGTGTGTGTTAAAATGTTTGTTTCTATTTTTCTATTGAATTAAAATACCAAGGATATATGTGGTAGTATTGTCTATACATAAAACAAATAAATGTTAGTAAACTGAAGGCTACTCATGACATCTATTTTTGGATTGTGATACTGGCAAGTCAGTACTTTGCTTCTGTGTCAGTAATCTCTGTGGTGTTTGTTAGATTAAGAACAAGAATAGAAACTAAAAATAGAAAATAACTTATCCCGTATGTGCAATTCAGGGTCTCTTTGTCCCTTTTTTATTTCAAATCTCATTCACATAAACGTGACTTTAACTTTATATCTTTTTGGACTGTTTGACTTAGCAAACAAAAAATGAGTGAAATATGAACTAGGAAATTAGTAATTATTAGGTTAATATTTATGATCAATTGTTGGGGGGAAAATTGGTCAAATAACAGCGAGACTTGACTAAGACTATAGGGAGGGTTAATAAAAATGTATATTTTTATTTCTTGTGAATTAATATATAAAGCAATTTCACTTCATGTTGTAGTTTTCTATATATATTCTTGTTTTCCAGTAACAATATCATGTCAGTATGGGTTGTTCTGTTAATATGTAAAACAAAATAATATTGAATGCAGCAGGTGTTGTTGCCATGGTTTTGTTTCATTTGAGGAACTGAGAATACTAAGACAAAAAGTAACTTTCATGACACTGCACTTCTTCTATAACAAGACTCTCATGTTGTTACTCTTGTTTATCAGTATTTTCATGGTATCCTGCAGAAATTACCCTTTTTTTCTTTTGTGCAGCTCAGAGAATAATGCTGTTTTTATAGTAGTTGGGCACATGACAAAAGCTGTAAGAGGTTGGGTGCAACAGCAAAACCCCTGACAAATTATGAAGAATGGCTTTTTAAAATAAAGATTTTAGGGAAGTGNTTGTGATACTGGCAAGTCAGTACTTTGCTTCTGTGTCAGTAATCTCTGTGGTGTTTGTTAGATTAAGAACAAGAATAGAAACTAAAAATAGAAAATAACTTATCCCGTATGTGCAATTCAGGGTCTCTTTGTCCCTTTTTTATTTCAGATCTCATTCACATAAACGTGACTTTAACTTTATATCTTTTTGGACTGTTTGACTTAGCAAACAAAAAATGAGTGAAATATGAACTAAGAAATTAGTAATTATTAGGTTAATATTTATGATCAATTGTTGGGGGGAAAATTGGTCAAATAACAGCGAGACTTCACTAAGACTATAGGGAGGTTTAATAAAAATGTATATTTTTATTTCTTGTGAATTAATATATAAAGCAATTTCACTTAATGTTCTATATATATTCTTGTTTTCCAGTAACAATGTCATGTCAGTATGGGTTGTTCTGTTAATATGTAAAACAAAATAATATTGAATGCAGCAGGTGTTGTTGCCATGGTTTTGTTCCATTTGAGGAACTGAGAATACTAAGACAAAAAGTAACTTTCATGACACTGCACTACTTCTATAACAAGACTCTCATGTAATTGTTACTCTTGTTTATCAGTATTTTCATGGTATCCTGCAGAAATTACTCTTTTTTTCTTTTGTGCAGCTCAGAGAATAATGCTGTTTTTATAGTAGTTGGGCACATGACAAAAGCTGTAAGAGGTTGGGTGCAACAGCAAGACCCTTGACAAATTATGAAGAATGGCTTTTTAAAATAAAGATTTTAGGGAAGTGGAAAGAGAGGGAATTGCTGAGGCTAAGGGAAAACTGCTGTTTATCTGTCTTTATAGGAAATGGGTTTGGTTATTAAATATTTTATGATGTTTATTTGATTGACAGCTGAATGATTCTGACTATTGTCAGGAAATGCAGTTTCAGACAAATTTAAAATACAATCATAGAAAGAACTGCAACAACACTGTCACATTGATAATTCAAAACCCCTTCACTTCCTCGATATACAAGAGGAATAGAAGATGCACACCACCACATTACCACGTTCTCACCCATTTTGAGAGGTGGGATGGAGAAACTGTGGCAGTGAGTATGACCGCACAACTGTTTCTCCACATTCTGACCTGTATTTTAAACCTCTGTCAAGTGATGTGTGTATTTTGTGTGTCTCTCAAGGTGACTGTTACTGTGACAAAAGTGACATCTGTAAAAAAAAAACAAAAAAAAAAAACCTTTGAGTCTTTCTTGAGTTTCTATGCCCGCTACACCTCTGTGGTTTTCCTGCGCTGTGCTAGAAAAGAAAAAAAAAACCTGCAGACAGGAAATATCACTTTTCTTCTTAAGCCTCTGGCCCCTTTCGCAGAGCATACGGTAAGTATGTTAACTCTTGAACTTCCTACAAATACTTTGCATAATGAATTTAATGTATTTCTTCTTACTGAAGTAGTTCCCATTTGACTCAAACTAAATAAATAAATAAAATCAAATACAAATATTCAGCTGGGTAGATCTCCATTGAGAAACCTTGATATAAAGTACAGATTTACTCAAATTCATTACTTGTAAGCATGTTAACAAAGGTTGGTATCATCGTAGTATCATGTCAAGGGAATATGAGTGTTGATGGATCTTTTCCCTTGAAGAAAATCTAAAGTTCACTGAGAATCACATAAAGATATCAAGCACTATTACTCACAAACACAATATAGACAAACCCAGTATTTGAGTGTGTGTGTGGGTGGGTCAAAGGTGACATGTCAAGGCCAAGTATGGTATCCTTTGCATTTAACCCATCCAGTTAGTGCACATTAGTCATTTCCTGCCGTTATTGAGAATTGAATCGGGTTACCGATAGGCCATGACTTCCCTAACTGTGGTCTTTATCTGTGGTCTAATCTGTGGTCTTTCACTAGTGTTGCACATTGATATTTTCAAAGGAGTATTTATTCCAAAATGGGGTTGAAGATTTTGGAATGATAAATGGTGAAAGATTTTTTGGATTGAGAGAATTTTTGTATGCAATTTATTTAAAAGTACACTACGAAACTTTTTTTTTTGCTCCAAATTAACAAAATTTAAATAATCAGTCAATACAACATCAATCCCTCTTCCAAAATGTGTTTTTGTCTTACACTGATTTACTATGGTAAGCCTTTCATAAGTGTTTATAATGTAGAGCTGTCAGGATGGTTTCTCAGGAAATTGCGTATAATAATATCCGTAAACAATGCTACAGAGCTCATAATAAAATGAAAATTAACATTGGCTTGGCTTTTCTTAGACAGGGAGAACTGAGGGATTTGTAATGTTGTAAAAGCAACGGTGTTTTTATTAGGCTACTTAACAGTGTTCATTGTAAAGCATTATCTATATTGTGAGGGGTCATTTCATAATGGTTGTTGTAGAGCTGTGCTGGAAAAAAAAATTTTCAAGGAAGTGTTGTGTCTTTTAATGGTAATTATAGCTACAGTAACGTCATCAGCTAGTCAGCTTGAAATCCTTTCCATCCTGTCCATCTAAACTGAATGTTTTATGAGCAGTATAATAACCATATTCATCTGCACAACCACCTAGAGACAAAGCACAACCAAAGCAATGTTCTTCCACAAAATGCATGCAGAAAAAAATGCTGCTGGCGCCATCTTCTGGTCAGACGTGGGAATTCATCCGGTGCCCGATTCTCACAGTGCATTATGGGTATTCCTTAGCTGTTGAGCACCAAGACACATAAATACATTAAGAAAAAAATTATGTCTAGGGTTGTGCATACCATACGTTGCTTGTACACTTGTTATTGCGATGCTTTGTGGGATTGAATGAGTGCACTTGATAACATCCACTATGGTTTTGGACACCACTACAAACAGTGCCATATTTAAAGGATTAGTTCACTTTCAAATGAAAATTACCCCAATATTTACTCACCCTCAAGCCATCCTAAGTGTATGACTTTCTTCCTTCTGATGAACACAATCAGAGTTATATTAATAAATATCCTGACGCATCCAAGCTTTATAATGGCAGTGCGTTACCAATATGAAGCTGAAGAAACTGCATGCATCCACATCCATCATAAACGTGTACTCCACATGGCTCTGGGGGGTTAATAAAGGCCTTCTGAAGCGATGAGTTTGTGTAAAAAAAATAAATAAAATAAAAAATCCATATTTAACAAGTTGAAGTAAAATATCCAGCTTCTTTATTCATGTTATGAAAAAAACAGAACTGGCGTCGTGTCAGTTAAGCTTTTTCCATAAGTTGAATAGGGAAAGCATAGGAGAGGCGTTGCGCTTTCTTCATAAGTTGAATAGGGAAGGCGGTCTGGTGGAAGCTAGATATTTTACTCCATAACTTGTTAAATATGGATTTTTTTTTACAATAGTCAATAGATACATGGATCTGCATGTAAAGTCAGATTGTCTTGATGAACTAGTGGTAGAATCTTTGTTCAGCATGCCAGAGGTTTTGTGTTCTAATCCACCCTCGTATAATGTATTTTACTTTTTTTTATATTAAAACCAAAACCTTTATTAACCCCCCGGAGCCGTGTGGAGTACGTTTATGATGGATGGATGTGGATGGAGACACTTTAATAAAACACATTGGTATCGCTCATTGCAATTATAAAGCTCGGAATGTGTCAGGATAATTTTTCAATTTAGATTTAACAAGATTGTTCATCAGAAAGAAGAAAGTCATATACACCTAGGATGGCTTGAGGGTGAGTAAAGCTTGGGGTAATTTTCATTTGAAAGTGAACTAATCCTTTAAGGGTATAGGGGGAGATTTCAGCTTCTGAACTGACTTTTAAGATACTAATATGTTATTAGCTGGCTATCTTGTGTGGTACTTTTTGTAGATACTTATTTGAATAGTTGAAGATAATTCAATACAACTATAATACTGAATTTAATGGAACATATGAAATAATAAGTGAGGTTGCAGGTTCTGTAACTGATGTTTGTTTCAGGATGTGCCAGCATTTCTCTCCAAACCTCAGCAATAAAATGAGTTTTATTGGCTCTGCTGTCATCTAGTGGAGAAAACTAAGAGTTACCCCGTTTTACATATATGTTAAAACAACAATAGCTAAAAGAGAATAACTCTTATTTAATGGTGTTCACCAAGCCAAACATGAACAAACAGAAAATAGCCAAAGTGTTTTATTTTTAAGGCAAATTTTCCAAAACCTTTGACATAGCTTTTCAGTTTAGCATTCATTTATTTATTTATTTAATGCTGTCTGAAACGCTTGCAATTCCAATTTTGCGTAAAAAGGTGCAAGTGAACAATATCACAAAATAATTTGGTACAACTAAATGAATGGTATAATGTCAGTTTTCCTAGGCCGGACATCACTTTAGCCCATACTGTACATGAATACAAATGAGAACAAGCATGGAAGTCACACTAAAATCAAAATTGACAATTCTTATTTTTTGTGGAATGCTGCAGCATTTATTATAAATAATTTATTCATGCACATCATCATGTTTTTTTATTAATTATTTTATATTTTATTTATTTTGCCCTCGTAATCTTTAGTCACAATAGGAAAGAAAAGATCATCCCTTCTTCTATTTCATGTTGACTTTAAATGAAGACATTTTGGAGTGAGAATGATCATACAATTTTGTTTTTTTATCAAGTTTTTATTTTACATTATTAATATTTTTCAATTGCTTTTTTCCCTCAAATAAAGATATACAAGCAAATCAGAGAAAAAAAAAGTTAATTTACAAATGTAAAAGAGCATTCGGAAAATAAAGAGGTAAGTGAAAACAGTAGATGAAAAATAATAGCACATTATAATGAGGAACTCTGGGCAATTGTAATATAAAATGTACAGATAAAGATTCCTTGTTTTAGTACTATACTATGTATTAGGAAATAACACATAAATCTTTCACACTTTTATCATCCAGACAAGTTTTATAATACAGTATGTCATGTTATTTACACCCCAAAGGGATGCAGCATATTGTTTGAGTTGCATATTTGCTTTCTATCAAGCATGTTCATATAGCGTGGTTATGAGAGTTTTTGACACAATAATAAAAAATACCAGCATCATCTGCACAATGAAGACTGTCAGTTCTGGCACTGAGAGGCTTTGTTGAGACAACTGTACATTTACATATACATGATTATTTAGGAAAACAAAAAAAGCTGAGGATCCTCAGGTCTTGTAGAATCCCTTTGGCTGCGGACTGAGACAGAGAGAGAGAGAGAAACCAAACATGATGATGAGGATGATGCAAGGCTTTGCTCAACTGTATGTAAATGTGATTTCAGTGCATTAGCAAAATGTGTCATCTGCAAACCAATTATGCTAGGCATTTCTGAGCAATTTTTGCAATTATTTTAAACCAACTTGTCTAAAGTTCTGTTCCAAATTATTATGC
The DNA here is from genome assembly GCA_003731715.1 of Anabarilius grahami. Taxonomy (NCBI): domain Eukaryota; kingdom Metazoa; phylum Chordata; class Actinopteri; order Cypriniformes; family Xenocyprididae; genus Anabarilius; species Anabarilius grahami. The sequence goes on along the minus strand of RJVU01072388.1, from coordinate 3,794,654 downwards.
ATGTGACATCAATCGGAAGAAACATTCAAATTTAATTTTTTTCAAAGAAAGTTGTTTGTTTGTTTTATTTCTTCATATCTTTTTAGATATCAATCTTTGTTAAATAGTTTGCCAGGTCTACTTAGGTAAATGGAAAACCTACTTAAAGAGGTTGTTCCACATTATTAAGCAAGTCACACTTTTCTTATGCAATATGGGAAGGAAGAAAGATCTTTCTGAAGATGAAACGCATGAAATGGTGCAATGTCTAGCGCAGCGGTCTAATCCTGCTCCTGGAGGGCCACTGTCCTGCAAAGTTTAGCTCTAACCCCAATTAAACACCTGAACCAGCCAATGAAGGTCTTAATAGGCATAGAAACTTCCAGGCAGGTGTGTTGAGCCAAGTTAGAGCTAAACTCTGCAGGACAATGGCCCTCTAGGACTGAGTTTGGACACCCCTGGTCTAGCAAAAGGCATAAAAACAACTAATATTGTGTGAAAACTGAATGGAGATTTGTGAGTGATTTACAGCACAAGAGAATTAAGTCAGATAAAGGCTTATTAAAGGGTTAGTTCACCCAAAAATTAAAATTATGTCATTAATGACTCACCCTCATGTCGTTCCACACCCGTAAGACCTCCGTTCATCTTCGGAACACAGTTTAATTTTAGATTTAGTCCGAGAGCTTTCTGTCCCTCCATTGAAAATGTATGTACGGTATACTGTCCATGTCCAGAAAGGTAATAAAAACATCATCAAAGTAGTCCATGTGACATCAGTGGGTTAGTTAGAATTTTTTGAAGCATCGAAAATACATTTTGGTCCAAAAATAACAAAAACTACAACTTTATTCAGCATTGTCTTTTCTTCCGGATCTATTGTTAATCCGCATTTACGACTCCGCAGTGATGCTGCTGACGTAAGACGCTGCTGACGTGTTATCTGGTGCGCCCGAGCTTCGTTTACAGACTGAGGGAGACGCACGCTGTAAACAAAACAACCTTCGCGAACATGTCTAAGGATTTCAACACAGAGGAAGACTTTGCATATTTATTTGAACCCGAAGCTCGGGCGCACCAGATAACACGTCAGCAGCGTCTTACGTCAGCAGCATCACTGCGGAGTCGTGAACGCGTATTGACAACAGACCCGGAAGAGAATACAATGCTGAATGAAGTCGTAGTTTTTGTTATTTTTGGACTGAAATGTATTTTCGATGCTTCAAAAAATTCTAACTAACCCACTGATGTCACATGGACTACTTTGATGATGTTTTTATTACCTTTCTGGACATGGACAGTATACCGTACATACATTTTCAATGGAGGGACAGAAATCTCTCGGACTAAATCTAAAATACCTTAAACTGTGTTCTGAAGATGAACGGAGGTCTTACGGGTTTGGAACGACATGAGGGTGAGTCATTAATGACATAATTTTCATTTTTGGGTGAACTAACCCTTTAAGGAAAGTTTCTGTTTAAAAAGATTAATTGTATTAAAAGGATAACAAAGAGCCACTCTTGAGCAGCAAACAGGTATTTGAAGCTGCTTATGCTGGAGTTTCAAGAAGCTCTCCATGCAGGCTGGCAGTTGTGCATAAAGTTGCATTTCAGCCACCCTTAACCAAAAATCGCAAAGAAAAATGTTTACAGTAGGTGTAGAATCCACAAAGACTAATTTTTAAATAGTTTTATTCACTGACGAATGCCGTACTACAATAGATGGTCTAGAGATGGATGGATTTCTGGATGGTTGGTGATTGACCACCACGTTCCAACAAGACTGCGACTCCAGCAAGGAGCTGGCAGGTGATGGTTTGGGCTGAAATATTGGGAAGTGAGATGGAAGGTCCCTTTAGGGTCTCTGCAGACTGTTCTCCAAAAAACCCCGACCCTATAGGTTGTTTTTCAAGAACCTTACTACGACCTATATTTACTTTTTAAAGTCATGCGCCCTCTAGCTGGCCTAAAAATAATGACAGTGTCGTGTTACGTCTGTCATCATGAAATGACGTAAACTGTCGTTACCAATCAAAATACGTGTTCATTTAAATGCAATACGTGGACTTTTTTTGTCGATAGGGGCGCAACTTTAGTAAACACTCCTATGGGTCGTAGTAGGGAAGTGACCAACGACCTATATAGGCGTATTGGGTGGAGAACATGTTGTTGCCCTGTCTCTGAGGGTGTCGAAGTGACTACTGCAAGATATGTGGAGTTTATAACTGACCATTTTATGCTGTAGTATAAAAAGGAGGATAGTGCCTTTTGAAATAAAAGTATTTTCATTCAGGAAAATGCACTATCCCATGCTGCAAAAAACACCACAGCAATAAAACTGTTTGAAAATGTATTTCTACACGCACTGTAAACATTTCTCTTTGTGTGCTTTGGTTAGAAGTGGCTGAAATGCAACTTTACCCACAACTGCCAGCCTGCATAGAGAGGTTCTCAAGACTGCAGTGACACCAGCAGCTTCAAATACCTGTTTGCTGCTCAACACTGGCTTTTTATAACTGCCCTTTTAATACAATTAACTTGTTTGACAGAAACTTTCCTTAATAAGCCTTTATCTGACCGAGTTCTGCTGTGCTGTAAATAGTTTGATAATCTCCATTTAGTTTTCACACAATATTAGTTGTTTTCATGCCTTTTGCTAGACATTGCACCATTTTATGCATTTCATCTTCAGAAAGATCTTTCTTCCTCCCCATATTGCATGAGAACTGTTACTTGCTTAATAATGTGGAACAACCTCTTTAAGTTTTCCATTCACTTAAGAAGACCTGGCAAACTATTTAACAAACCAAAGATTGATGCCAGTTAAAATGCCAGACTGGCGCAAAATGGGCAGCAGCGGCACTTCCGGCAGCATTTCCAGCAGCCATGGACTTTCTTCAGCAGCTGTCGCTACAGCAGCATCTCTAGCAGCCAGAGAATTTATTCGGCAGCACCTGCCGCTGGCCATTTACATAATTTGATGTAATATTTTTTAACTTCATTTCAGCAAAATAACATTATATAGGCCTACCACAGGACTGTGATTTGTATAGCAATTATCATAATTTTGTTAAAAACATTCTGATGCTCCACATAAGAGAAAGCTGAAATTGTTGCATGTCTGTGCCTATATAGTAAATCACATGCCTTAATAAAATATAAATGCAGTGTCATTACATATGAATATTAACTGTTATTCAGTAAATACCGAAATTAGTTTCTGATATGCTGCACAAAGCTGAAATTGCGGCATCTCCAGCAGCCACAGACTTTCTCCGGCAGCTGTCGCTGTTTGTAGCATCTGCCGCTGGCCAATTACATTAATTTTATGTAATAGGCTATTTTTACTTTAAAAACTATATTTGATCAAAATAATATTATATAGACCATGCAGGACTGTCATACCATTATACAGCCTACCACAAGACTGCCATTTATATATAGGCTACACGCGCAGTATAATTTCAGCTTTCTCTGATGTCTGCAGCATCAGAAACTAACTACTGTATTAACAAAATTTATGATAAATGCTTACAAATGACAGTCCTATGGTATATAATGCTATTTTGTTCAAATATAGTTTTTTTTTTCAAATAAGAAGAACGTCCGTGGCTGCTGGAGATGCTGCAATTTCAGCTTTGTGCAGCATATCAGAAACTCATTTCTGTATTAACTGAATAACAGTTTATATGCAATAACATTTCAAAGCCATATATAATACACTGCATTTTTATTTTATTAAGGCATGTGATTTACTAATTTTGTCAGCACTGAAACAACTGTGATATTATTGACACTTATTGCTGGATATATAGCCTTGTAGGCTATATAGGCCTACACACACATGCAACAATTTCTGCTTTCTCTTATTCTGTGGTGCATCAGAACTTTATTCACAAAATTGATGATAAATGCTTTCAAATGACAGTCCTGTTATTTTGTTGAAATGTAGTTTTTAAAATAAAAAAATTACATCGAATCATGTAGCCTAATTGGCCAGTGGCAGGTGCTGCCGAATAAGTCCCTGGCTGCTGGAGATGCCGCCGGAAGTGCCGCTGTGAGATGCCGATGCTGCACTTTGCGCCTGCTGCATTTTGAAAGCATCATATAAAATAATAATATATAAACATCATACATAGCCGTCGCATCATCCAGGTGGATGCTGCACATTGGTGGTGGTTGAGGAGATTCCCCCTACTATATGTAAAGCGTTTTGAGTGTCCAGAAAAGCGCTATATAAATGTAAGGAATTATTATTATTATTATTATCATATAGCAACCACCAAACTCACTTTTTGCAGCAGCAGTATCTGGTCTTGCGTCGTCTGAACATCATCATCTGTTAAGAATGAAAAAAAAATTTGATTTTCACCTTTCAAACACTTAACGAATGACAGTGTGCTGAGCTACGAAACCACTCTGAATCTCACAACGAACATTTACCTGTTTGTGTCTGCGAATGCCTATAATGGCGATAACAAGGAGCAAGATGAAGACCACAACTCCACTGCTTATGGCAACACAAAGCCAGACGTCCACTGGAGCTTTCTCTGTGAAACAATTTATTGACAGTGTTACACATTTTATTGCACATGTATCACTCTCTTCATCTTTCCTTCACTTCTCTTACCAATCTTTAATGATAGCGCAGCATATGTCAGCATCGTCCCGTTTTCGAGCAAGAGTTGACATTTCCATTGGCCATTGTGCTGCATTGTCACTTCAGGGATGGATATCAAATGTTGAGGATTGGGAGGAGGGCAGGAAGGAAGAGGACATTTCCAAACCACCTTTAGGTCAGAGGCAATTGAATGTCCCAATGTGCATGTCAGATTCACGCTTTGGCCTTCATATACTCGAGAACCACCAGAAGAGTTAACTAGTAGAAGGAGAAGTGTACAGAGTTAAAAACAAGTAAGCCATGAAGTTTGCATTGTAAGAAAAGTCTAAGAAATGTACACTCAATATCAAGAGCTGCATGATTAATCGTTTAAAGATTGCGATCTCGATTCAAACACCCACGCGATATTAATTCCTAAAAGACAATGATTCGGCTATGTCACAGCGAATATTCAAATCTGCGTTGGCACTGCTGCTAATCTAGTTCACGATTCGCACTTACATTAAGTAGAGTAAAGGTTATGTGTATTTGGTGTGCTGTCCAGGGGAGGGCTCCGTCCAAGCTCGGAATAATGGCCTGAACCCAGAGTACTCCCCTGGTTATGATAAGAATAGTTAGGACTAGAAGTGAGGAGATGGGGTGGTGGAGGGATGCTGATAAACTGTCAATGAACAGAGGTAAGTCTGCTGTATTTATTCCTCTTATAGTTAATTGAGTTGATTAACTGAATGCACTCCTCTCATGTTAATTATATGAATGCGCTTCTCCCGAACTTTGTTAATAAATCATCATAAAGAGTCACTAAACAGTCTTTTCAAACACACATATCGTTATTTCTGTTACAATAATTCAAATTGTCACAGAAGTACTGTGATAAAATGTCATGGTTTGAATATAGGCTATAGGATATAGATAGCGATCAAAACCTTTTGAAAGTAACTTGAAGCTTTAAATAATGATTGTATTACATCACTACACCAGTATGTGGCAATAGGTGACTGTTAACAAAAAAGTATTTGTCATTGAATCATTCATTCAAGAGATTCATCTAGACTGATTCGTCTAGTAATGAAACAAGTGAAGTCTATGAGTGAGTCATTGAATCATTATTTCAAACAGATTTAAATAAATAAATAAATCTAATAAATTAAATATTTTTAAATAAACTGCATCAATTTTATCAGAACCTCTTGTAAATCAAACATCATTTTGTTTAGTTGTCCATTTATAATTGTGGGAGAATCATTAACTCTATTTTAAACAAAAAATCATGATTCTCAATGTATCCAGAAACACGCAGATCTAGTTTAATGCCATTATTATTTGTAATAATTAATGCACAGTAATGCTTTATTCTTTTAAAATAATTTCAATGTCCGTGACAATTCTCTTGGGAAAACAACTTTGCTTCAAACTACAAGTTACTTATCATGTAAGGGGAAACTCTTTTTCTTATTAAAAAGTTTTACTTTGAATAACATTTTTGAAAATATGTTTAAATTATGTAGACTCACATATGTGGTGATTTATTTTATATGAGATCACATGACCAGACTAATACTAGTGGCTTTATCTCCATAACTTCCTGTTACTGGACACTTTTACTGCTGGAATAAATTATTAATAGTAACTGAAAATATACAACTTTTTTCAGGCCGCTAGGTGTCAGTATAAGTCCAAGATTACTGCAACGTCATTTTAAGTTTAAATAATTATAAACATATTTTAAATTAGTATCTTTTGTGTGTACTTTTTTATAACTATTAACTCGCTGATTCTTGAGATAAAAGACAAAACAGGTTTTAGATGTTAGTTTTTATTTTTTTATATTAAATTATGGATTTATGTTGTAGACAAAGATTTCAGCTAATGGTCCAGGATGGTCCAGCTATAAAGGAACAGGTTTTTATGATTTTTTTTTTTTTCTAAAATTTGGTTTTTATTAGTTTTATAGCTTAATTTGTGTCAACTCCATTAGATGCACTCAAAAGCATACTATTTTAATTTGATCCAAAGTGCTCAGTAATGGCACTAAGTGATAAAAAATTTTTTTTTTTCAAACTGTTATACAGTTTCTAAATTCCTGAATTCTTTACCCTCCTTTTTAATTTCAAACATTCCTGATTTGTCTAGACAACTGCATTAAACCTAAACCAATTTCACTAAATGCAAGTAAATTTTTATGACCTAATGTTCTCAAATTTCTCAAATTTGTATGTGCCAGCATACAAATATACATTATGTTATAAAGAAAAAAACTATTATGTCACCATAATATACTTGTGCAGTAACAATCTGCAATGTTTCGTGTTTGGTGGAAAATGAAGCTTGTCACTGAAAAATATTATGGAAGTGCTGTCACAATATTGACTGAAAGTAGTTAGTAGTGTGGTTAGTTACTAGACCCCCAACACTTGTCATTCACCTACCCTGCAGAACCTCCACCTTGACTTTCCTGCTGAGGGTCTTGCTCTTGAACGTCAGGCTACAGCTGTACTCCCCCCTGATCTTCTCTGATACAGGCAGATTATGAATCGATAAATCTGTGTCTTTTAACTCTCTTCCCTTGACCCTGCTGTCTGTGTCCGGTGTGACATCCCATCTGACCACGGGACCAACACTGAGGCTGAGGAGAGGCTGCTGCTGGTTTTGATCGCTGAGAGGAGTGAAGCTCCAACTACCACCCTGGAGGCCTGTCTCATTTAACACGGACCAGGGAATGTTAGAAGACAGGGAACATGGAATTTTGACTGTAGATGACGAGGAGAGAGAGGTATAAATTGGATCTGGTGGAGAAGGGGAGAGGTCTAGAGGAAAAGGGATGAAAATAAAGGGAACATTATTATTATTAGCAATTTGTACCAGCTTTGGACATAAAAAAATAAATAACAGAATGAATGACATAATACAAATGAAATAACAGGTGAATACTTATCATATTATATTATATTGTAATTATATTAAATATTGTTTATATATTTACATTTAGCATTACAAAAAGTGAGAGTAAACAAACTTTTATCAGTGCTCCATTATTTTGCTAAATTTGACATATTTCACCATATTCGTCATTCTTGTAGATCTTGACTGTAATCATCGTCTATGTTTCTTGTGTATTTTCATTCCTTATTGCTTTGTAAACAACTCTCAGAATGTGAAAACACTAATAAATGGATAGATACATTGAACGTTTAACAAATGCGTCTCACCTATAACAAAAACAGTTGTTGTTGCTTCAGCTTCTCTCCCGTCATAATTCACCTTGCATGTCCAAACACCACTATGACACCTGGACACATCTTTGACTGAAATTGTGTTTCCATGACGCTTGATTTGATGACAACCTGAATTTTCAGGTGAATTCCAATTTATACTGGGCGTCGCTGAACTAGACTCCGTTTTACATTCCAGAGACAGAGAGTCACCAAACATCACGGCTGGCACTTTCTTTATAGTGACTGAAATAAAGAAAATGGTGTTGAAAGTTGGAATATGCAACATAAGATAATCTTATCATGTAATGTGTAAAGTTGTAGTCAAAAATATCAAAGTGTATGTGAGAGTGGAGTGACCCATTTAATTCTGTTCATACTGTCAAATATGCAGCGTAGAATTAAAATTATATGACTTAATCATCGCCTTTATGAGTATAGTAAGATTGATGATTGTAAAATATATTCATAGATACATTTTTCATGTATTTTTTCTTTTTTGCAGTTCAGCCCTATGACACAGGGAGGCGGACTACTTCTGCAGTGTTCACATCCTGAATCGAGCTCAGCAGTAGGTGTAGTGTCATTCAATATTAGAACTAATCGAAAAACTCATTTTAATTCTCACCTTGAGTGTTTTTGGAAAATATATGAGAGCAATTAACAGAATAGTTCACCCAAAATAGAAAATTCTATTATCATTTATTTACATTTATCATTTATTTATTTATGTAACATTTTGACTTCTGGGGAACGAGGATTCATTTATTTATTATTTTCATTATTTTTATTTATTTATGTAGTTTACTATTTTTTATATTTTTTGTCCACAATGAAACTCAGTGAGGTCCAGTGCTGCTTTTGGAACCCACTGATTTCCATTGTATGAACAAAAACAGCTGAAACATTCTTCAAAATATCTTCTTTTGTGTTTCACAGAAGAAAGGATGCCATAAGGATGAAGCAATTTTTGAGTGAACATTCCCTTTTGATTTTGTGGCTGTAAACTTTGGGTTTCTTTTTTACTTTTTGTTTCTCACACACTTTCTGTACTTAGTCTTACCATGGTACAGTTTGTAGGCCTTGACATAAGTAGACGTTAATACGTGTTGTTCACAGTGCCAAACTTCAAAATCAGAATCCTGTACTGGTGAGATTTGGAGATCGTAATTCGATGACAGAGAGACATGTGTTTTAACATCTTTCCCTACAAAAGACAAACATACATGTGCAGTTATATCAGACATGGTAGCCTGATTATTATCGTGGAGTAAAAAGACATGAACTCAGTAAAAACATGCATCTCACCCATTTGGATCCCACCCTGAGGGTTCCTGCTGATAACTAGTCTTTTATCTGAGCCGTGGAACCAGTTCACATAAACATTTGCTGCATTTACTGATGAATCTCTAGGTATGGTAACGGTCCCTCCAATCTGTGCGTAAATTACTATGGGGCTTTCTGATGATAGAAGAACACATCGGTCAGAAGAAGAATGCTCATACAGACTCCATGTCATGCTCTTCGCCATATAACAACTGTCAAGATATTTGCAACTTACCTTGCGCTTTTAGAAATCGTACAAGTAGCGATATTAGTATCCAACAAAACATCATTCTGTCCTCAGAGCAGAACCAGAGAGGATGTTTGAAGGGTGATCTGTAAGACAGCCATAGAGAAATGTATCATCACACAGCATAGAGGAAGGAAGGGGCTTGTGGTGGGCTCAGATTTTTTTTGAGTGATTGAGAGAAACAGTAACAGAAACAGTGCAGGATGGTGAGGGGGAGACAGAAGCTTTGTGGTGGGCTATGGGTTACAGACATAAAGGAAGACAAGAACCAGTGAAGAAACATGAAAAACAACAGCTAGAAAGACGGCAAGACAAAGACGCAGAGAGGTGTGTCTGTGGTGGGCTGAGATTGTGCGGGGAGTATATTCGTATCCCTCTCGTTTTTCACCTCTTCACCTCCTCCTCCAAAACACCCCCTCTCTTCCTCCCTTGTTCCACGAAAGGCGGATCTCTCCACGCTTACACACAGAAAAAAGAACACCACATGGCGCTGCTGGTGGTGTCGCTGAGCTTGGAGTGCGGTGTGCGTTATATCTGTTATATCTGATCTTGGCTTTTTTCTCTTTTTGTGCATGTGATTCACACAAATCTCTCCTTTTACTCTTTCTGAAGAGGTTGACAATTCAAACTGCAGACTGATTTGTTACAATATGCACTCTGTAAATCCTTTAGTGTTTGACTTTAACTTGTAAAATAATTTATATTTCTCATATTTAGATTTCTAAATTAGCAACGCCAAGGTCATGGCTTTGATTCCTAAGGGATGCATGCAAATGAATATTCCATATTGCTAATTATGCATTATTTTGAACTATGTGTTGTAGAATTTTTAGTACTTTTAATAAAAATGTAACTGGAATGAACAAAAGGTCACAAACTGTTCTATGCAGTATACTATTGCGTACTCAACTATATTGGTGCAAATTATCCAATGCAGAACATTTACTTAAAAGAGAAAGTACATTTGTTACAAGAAATATATACGTTAAATGCAATGTAAATCACTTAGGAATAATTGTCTGCCAAAACGTAAATGTAACGTATGACTATTTTAAGATAAACAAGCTCAAACATAAATGCACAGTTAAGAAAATTGAATTATATACTGTGAAATTATATTGTTCCAACTTGATTTTTTTTCAGTTTTGGTTTTAAAATGATGTTCTATTATTTTATTTTTGATTTATCACTGATAACAAAAAGTGGCTGTTTAGATTCAGTTTATCAAGATTCATAGTATGAAGCATTGAATTTATATATAAAATAATACAAGATAATGCTATTATGAAAGAAATAGGACTTTCTTGTAACAAATGTACTTTCTCTTTTAAGTAAATGTTTAATAAATCTAAATTCTGCTTGGGATAATCTGCACCAGTACAGTTGAGTACGTAATAGTATCCCGCATTGTGACTTTTTGTTCATTCCAGTTACATTTTTATTAAAAGTACTAAAAATTCAACAACATATAGTTCAAAATAATGCGTAATTAGAGTTGGATACTAAATATTTACATGGGCCTCGTGGTTAATGCTATTTATGCATATATGATATGGCTTAAATTGGTTTATTTCAGTGTAAAAAAGTGCAATTTTATACTGAAAGAAAGAAAGAAAGAAAGAAAGAAAGAAAGAAAGAAAGAAAGAAAGAAAGAAAGAAAGAAAGAAAGAAAGAAAAAGATTTACAGGCACACTGTTTTATCAATGGCTAATGAAATCATTAATCAGCAGCACTCAATGATCGTGGTTGCATCCTGGAAATGTAAGATTTTTTGGGGGTAAAAAACATCTGCTTTATGAATAAAATATAAAAGTAAATTTAAAACCAGTAGTTGCGACATACAAATATAACAAGTATAACAAATATAACCATTATTGCTCTGATTCTGAATTAAAATTTCCCTTTATATTGCTGCCATTTAATACAAAAATGTCTAATGGTGAACTTAGCAATTGTAATCTGATTTAAGTTTTAAGTCTCTAGTGGAGCAAAGAAATGAGGGAAAAGTTTGTGAAGAATGAGAAACAGAACAGAGGAAGAAGAAGCACACAAAGAAACACAAACGACAGATGTAGAGATAAAGACAGCCAGAGACTGCACCTGAACATCTAACCCAGAAAGACAGATGATCAGGGCTGTGGTCAGGATGGAGGTTAAACAGTAAACAGACACACAGACATGGAGGAGAAGGGAGGGGAACATTAGTAAGACCAAGAAATTGAAACAAAACTTTCAGAAAAAAGTAATGGACTTAATTAAGCATGTTTTGTTGTTGTTGTTTTAGATTGAGATCAAATTCAAAGCTATTTTAATGCTCTACTCAAGTGCTATTTCTTCAGTTTAGTACTAAATACAGAGGAAATACAAAAACTGATGTTCTAATCTCATGATATATATTATAATAGATCCGAAGACAGTCCTTCAGTTCATTTTCACAGCATTGCATTCACCAGATAATATACGTCTGTTTTACATCCCTTGTTCATCTGATGTCTTATGTTATATATTGTGAACGTTTTCTTGTTTCTGTATGAACCAAGTTTTTAACCATGTAACATATGTCGTCAGTATAATCGAACCGAAAATATAGAGTGCAAAGTTTAATTCCAGTTAATTTTTTTTTGTATTGTAATTAATCCATTAATTTCTATAGTATTATAGACTTCACAGTAAACAGTAAATTAGTTTTTTGTTTCTAAGGAAATATAACTTGAAAAAGGAATTTATCCCCTATTCTGATCTAGAGAAGCATAATAACAGATTAAATGAAATCATCCATAATTAAAACTGATTAAAGTTTATAATTAAATGTACATCTACTAAATATACTCACCTTATGAGCAAAATACTTTATCGTTCCTCTTCAAAGTTGTGCAGCGGATGTGTTCACTTTCAGGCCAAAATATTTCTATTTAACCTTCGTTGACGCCTCCCCTCTGTCTGATTGGCCTGAGAGGTGAAAGAAGACGTCCGGTTATTGACATGAAGCTGTTGAATTAAAGAGATTTTTTAAAGAATTTGGTTATACATTTTTCCCCTTTTTCCATGGAAAATCTGAGTTGTCGCTAGAAAATAAGTACGATAATTACTTTTCAAACCGCATTCATTTCTCCCTCTAAAACATTATTGTTAGACCATTATAATAATTCATAATAAATATCTAATTCGTAGGGAATTTTACATTCAGATTAATGTTGAAAAGTTTAAATGACAATAATTAAATTACATAAATTTTTTTAAAGTTTTGTATGTTTTCCAATGATAACCAGAAAAATTGAGACATTGTCGTGTTGCGCCCCAAAAAGTTCTGAGTAGGTTTTTAGTCTGCAATAAATAATGACAGATATATTTTATTATCATATAAAGACCAACATGTTCTCTGAAACCCTTATTTTGAATAGCCTAGTTTTATAAATTAGGTTTTTCTGTTTTTGAGGTTCATTGTTTGTTTGCCACATCATTGTTTAACTGATCATGTCCATTTATAGTTATAAATGTTAGTGCCAGTACCATGAGCGTTATAGATGTTATCTAATCCTCTCCGTTTAAAAACACTCTTTATGACGAATGAACATCTTTATCAGCACATGACCCTCCAAACCCGACAGAACAAATTCTTTCTATTCCTCTGTTGTCATTCAGTTGTTCCATTTTCCTTACTTTTCTGAATAAAGCATTACAAACAATTTTATCATCTATCATCCGTTTAAAGAGATCCTAATTCTACTATTAACCTGCACTTGGCACTCGAGTGCGTATGCGGCTTGAGCGAAAATGAGTGGAATGTTACAAACATATAATGACTGTACTATGAACAGATAATTCAGTGTAATTTGTATAATAACTTAAATAACTGAAAGTATACAGACTTTAAAATGGTAAGTTGTACGTTCACAGATCAATTTGATTTGACAGAGAATTTGAATAAAACGTAGATGCCCAGTACAGGAAATATTTTCTTGATTTAAATGTTATTTTTAAAAACACACACAAAATCACAAAACAAGAACAGAATTTGAAAAGTATATGAAAGTGCAAATGCGACTCATTTCATTTATACTTATGTAATATGCAATTATGAGATCATATCCTTTAAAGAAGCCATCATGGGTAAACTGAAGATTACGTTTCTTATATTATTGAAATAAATTAGCACAACTCAAGTTCCTCTAAAAATGGACTGATCTCATAAAGGGTGTATGTTAACTTTTTTTTCCTGCAATGTATTACTTCTGCTTCAAGACGAATTTCAAACCAATGCAGTTCCTTTGTGGAAAATAAACTAAACAAATACTGAAATGAAAGCTAAAGAAAATTATCCGAAACCAAATGATGTTTAGGATAAGAGAACAAAAAAGAGACAGATAAAAATTTCATGTCAAGTCAGCGTCTTTCTGCACAACACTTCTCTTTAGAGCTCCTCTTCTCTTTAGATTTATCTCTTACATTTATACTTTGTAACTCACCAAAAAAAAAAAAGTTCATACACCCAAATTCACTGACTTCTGATTCTTATTCTGATTATTGTGTTAGATTTGTATTTAAGAGGATTTAGAAGGCCAGATCGATTCACAAGTCTTCTTACACTCCTATTTTACCAAGCTGCACTTTTTAAAAATGAAGGTTCTTCAGTCGTTCTTTGCAGCACTTTGGGTTTGGCAAAGAACTCTTTTCTTAATAAGAACCAACGCTGTAAGGATTTTGAGTTGCTATATGCTTCTTTGGTGATGAAGAAACATCTTCATCTTATATTTTCAGTTCTTCAGCTCAGCATATTAGTTTCTGTGTTCATGAAAGCACAAGTGCACTGATGTTGTTCAGTTTTGTTAAGACACAGAAAAAGTTCTTTTCAGAACTTCGAAGATTATTCAACGACATCAGTATGTAAAACAGTAACATGTTTAAGAGTGAATAAAGCATCCTGCAGTAAAAGAATAAATACATTAAAGAAAAGCGAGAGAGGGGCAGGTACTCTAGCATCTTTCAGCGCTGTAGGACAGGAGTGGTTTGCTAAGGGGAACCACATGAAGGTTGAAACAAACATGTTGCCTGCCTCACATCTGTGTCTGAGGTTTCACCTCTCTGTCATTCTCGCTCTTCCTGCCATGCCTCTTGTTCAAAAAAATACCTTTAGCTTCATGCAGATCTTTACTCTTAAGATCACTATCTTATCAATATATCTATCTCTCTGTCTGTCTGTCTATCCACATTCTCCTTGATTCTCATTTTTCTCTGGGAGGTAAAAGGAAAGACCCATTTTAGAGGGATCCCTCATTACTCACAGACTGAAAGGGTGTCGAGACACCAACATAATCATTACCGAAAGAAAGAAAGCAAGAAAAGTGGGCGATTTATTTCAATATGTCCCATACAGATTTTCATTACGTGTTTCCCCTTCAGCAAGTCATTTCTGTGTGTACTCGACTGAAGAACCAAAGACTGATATTGTCTTCATCTCCCACACATCTTACCTTGTAACTTGTATAAAGGAGTCTTTAGGACTTTTTGGAGCAAATAATCTACACTTTTCTTTTTTCTTGCCATTTTATCTACAATCTTTGACTGGTTTGATAAAATGATGCTATAATTATGTATATATTGTGAGAAATTTCCTAAAGCAGCGTGATTAACAGGGGATCCCTCTACCAGATCTGAAATTTCAGAAATGTTTAGTGATTCACACATACATCTGCTTAGACTGTGGGACGTAGGAAATGTTGAAGAAATCTGAGGTGTACAGAGTGCTGAAGAAAGCTAAGATGGACGCCATTGCAGGCAACAGCTTCTGGGTTTTCTAGAGTAAGAGTTTCACATGGTGAATGAGCTGTTTTGGAAAAGGGAGTGGAAATTACATAGAAAGACAAATTGCATTTGTGTCTTTCGTTCTTGAGTTTTCAGTTACAAACCTCCTCCATTTAATGAGGTCCTGTAGGTTTGAAATGCAAGTATGGCTAAATGTCAGTGGAAAGAGATGTCGAGAGAAAGAGAGATTACTGACATTTGGTCTGAGGCTTACGTAAATGTGTATTTTTAGATTAATGTACAGAAGATTAGATCATATTTTAGACTGCAAATTTCGAAACCTCACAGTATAGATGATGATTCTGTTCCATTGCGTTATTGTTGTGTTCACGTCATTTTATTTCTTGCACGCTGTGTTTTTCTGCTGATGGGCCTATCCGTAAATGGCCTGTTCTATTAATGTATTTTGACAGAAATGCTTAAAAAAGTCATACATATTTTCAGAAATCTGTCATGTCATTTCCTATACTTGTTCTCATTTTCGTTGTCAAGTGGAGTTCATTTGAATTCAATTAACATCTGGTTAACATCTGGTTAACATGATGCTTGTTTACTCTGCTGAGTTGAATGAATCACTTGAACGTCCTCGGTGTCTTCTGAAAGAAGTTCAAAAAAATGTAACATTAAAAAAAAAATACTGACTAGAACTTATTGAATGCTTCTTTCAGCAGACCCAGATCATCCATAAAGGATAAAGGTCCACATTTGTTGTTTTCTTTCTCATGAATACTTTACTGTTCCAGAATGAAACTACCGTCAGGTAGGAAAACACTCTGACAAAATGTGTGGGATGTGTGTGGGACAAAGCTGAAGTGAGAGGATGAGAAATAGAGAAAAATGTCTGTATGACACACTTTGTGAAAGAGGGAATCCTGCTCTCATTATGAAAATCGCTCCCTCCTTCATAACAGCAGCACTCTAAACACCAGAAACAAACACAGATGCACTCTCTATTTTTAAACTTGTTAAGGTCACTGTTTCACACTCATTGTCAAGTGCTGCAGTAATGAAAATTAAGGGTCACCCCATCACATAACACTGGACTACCCAAAAAGGATGTTTCCTTGACTATTAAAGCACACTTATCCTATTCTTTTAATTCCTCATCCAATTGTGATTCCAAATCCAGCGTAGAATCTATGAAACACATATGTATTCTGGAATCAGGATAGAGTCAGAGAAGGATGTTTTGCTGGACTGAATTCTCAGAAGATCAAGAGATGTTGTCCGGTGATTGTATTTAAAAGTACATAAAAAATTGTAAACCAATCGTGACTTTCATTATATTGATAACACCTAATGACTCTAAAAATCCAAGCTACTAAAATAATTAATATAAGGTTAAGAACTTAATGTTCATTAGATTTTAATTAAATTAATGCTCTAAAAATGTTACATCCTTGTGCCGTTAACGACTCGTTCCACATAGTTTGTCTGACTGATTCCTTTGATTTATGTTGAGTCCTTAAATTTTGTGTCCATACATCTGCTGACTGCTACTTTAATTAATGTGCCACTATATTAAAGATTAATATTCAAGTGTGGCATATTGCATACGTACATTGTCCAAACTCTCCTTCATAAGCTGACAAAACGCATGTATGCGCAAAGTTGAACTGTATGCATGTATGTATACATTACAATTTCTAATGGCATATTGTAAAAAAAGGTTTAAATGATGAACAACATATATTTTATGGATACTCTTAAAGGTAATGTAATATGTTGAGTTATTATTCTGTTATTGGACAGATTATACGTTGTGTATAACAGATGCATGCGCAAACAGCTGATACTGGATTTTATGATTGTGCCCATTTAATAATTTTGATACAGATTTTTTTCATTGAGCTACTGTGTCTTGAAACATTTTGTCTGTCCTCCACTTCAAAGTTTTGTTTCTATCAATGAACGAAGTGCCGCTTCACAACTACAGGCCGCTGCATTGAACAGCAAACCCTAGAGATAAAATACACTGTTATAATCTGTTGTTTTATACTGTGATAATTAATACTGCTGTATCTACAACCATAGACAACACAAGTTAAGGTAACACTTTATTTTAAGGTGATTTGTTTACAAGTTACATGTACTTACTATAGTAATAAATTATGCACAATTAAAAGCAACTAACCCTAAACCAAACCCTAACCCCATAGTAAGTACTTACTTAATTAAAGTTCAGTACTTATTTATGTAATTAAACTGTAACAATGTCACCTCAAAATAAAGTGTAACCCGAGGTGATTATTAAAAAATGTCAATATGTTTATCGTTTTTTCACTGTGCTCCATGAGCTGCATCTGAGGTCAAAAGCGCTCTTGATAGGTTGAATTTTGGAAAGATGTTTTGATGATTTGCATGTAAACCAATTTTTCAATCGGGCGGTACATCAAGCCATGACAGAACGAGACCAAGTCGCCAAAATCTATTAAAGCTTCTACAGTACAGTTGTCTCTGCATGCCGTGCCGCTACACGAGAATAGTTTATTGTTGCATAAAGTCAGTTATGCTGGAATGATATCTTCAGAAAATACTTAGCATGATATAAAAAGCATGTTATATAACCATACCCAGACATTTGCAAGTACATTGCTATACCCTAACAAACAGAATGTCTACATGACATCTTCGACATGCTTGCACATTTTGCTAAGTTTTATTCACCTGAGGGAACACAATGTGTTGGACTCTTGAAAAAGTATATATACTTTTATTGTTTTCACAAGGGATAGCAGACCTACTTCTAAATTTTGTTTGGGATCTTCAACAACAGGCAGTGATGTCTGATAATTACGCAGCATCTACGCAGATCGGGCATCTGTATTTCTGTCGAAACTCATTGGCGTCAGAACGTATTTGGACACCTAAGCCACACTTAAACATATGAATATCATTGCATTAGTTAACAAAATAGCATATCAAATGGTATTGTTATTGTTGTTTTTAATCTCACAATTTTTAAGCATACTATTTGACATTATTTGACATTAACTACTTGAGGTATTGTAAGTGATAAAACAACAGATTAACCCCTAGTTTCACAGACAAGGCAGACTAATGCATGTTTGAGCTGATTTTTGACTGAAAACAATGTGCACTGACATAACTTAAAATATGTCAGTGCCATTGTTTTGTCTCAAGATACACACCAGTATTTGTTTTTTTTCTAGGGCACGTTTATAAAAGCTAATTAAATGTCCTGGCTTAATCTAAACCCTGTCTGTGAAACCAGGCCTCACTGTTCAAATGAAGACTAGAAGAGTATTTGGATACTTGGGTTGTCAGACGAGTTCATGTAATGAACTACACCTGTGGTTACTCTGGTTGGACACCTGTGTGAACTTGGGAACTGACTTCTTACATCCACTAAAAAGCATCTTAATACCAGTTTTGAATGTATACATTTGGCAGACTCTCATCCAAAGCAACTTGCATTGCATTCGATTGCATTTTATCAGGTTCATGCGTCACCTTAAAAGCAAACCCAACAGCTTGCCGTTGGTAAAAGCATGTTTGAGCTACAAGAATCAGAAAAGTTAGTTAGATGACGAAAGCTCTAGCAACATTGTGGATGGATCTTCATTAGTAAAATTGGGTGGAGGATGAGGATGGTGTCTATTAAAATTAATAATTCATAATCCAAAAGCTGTCCACAGACTTTGTTCCCTGCACAGACGGAATCAAACAGGGAAAGGTCGGCATTTTAAAGAAACCTGTACCTTGAAATTTTGAACCAACATATCCAAATATTTTCCAATTTATGTAAAAATGATCTCATTTTGTGAATTATGTTTATGAGAATGTGTTTTTTCTGTTCAGTATTACCTAAATGTACACATTTTTTACTTTTAAATTGATATCTCAAGAACCTCAATTCCTCAATCAATGATTTAAAGTAAATGTAGCAAATACAAAAAGGCAAATAAAAAAGTATTCAATCGCACTGATTCAGTGTATCCGCGTGAACATTCAACGCATTACGAAACTGTTTAAACTTCATAAACCTTCAGCTTATTACACAAGACTACAAAACACTAAGCCTGAAAACTATTTATAGGCATTGACTTAATCTTCACTCAGTTTATAAGAGTTTGTCTGTTGAAAACAAATAATTGTGAATTTTCAAGTAATGGTCCTTTCTGAGGCCTTGGCCTACAGAACAGCTAGAATTAAACACAAGTGACTTAATAATACAATAATAATACCTAATATCTGTTAATATTCTGCACATTGAAAGCTGACACTTTTAAATCTTGTATGTCTACAACAATAGTAAAAAAACATAATCTACAAATGCACATTGACAAACAAAAACGTATGCAATAAGTTAAGAAAAACAAACAAACAAACAAACAAATATTTAGTATACTATGTCTATATATCAATACACCTAAAAATGTTTCTTAAAATGGTCATTAATGTTATCATTCAGCTATTAAACTTTTGTTTATCATTCAGTTCCACGATTACAGACATCACACCAAAAACGTCAGATCGGCATCCGAAACATTTGCGCAAAACTTCACACTACAATACAATTTTAAAACACTATATAGGCCTATGGCCATATTATTTTAATGAACAAAACAAGCTGCTTGTAAACATCATTAGGGATCAAACACATCTCCACCACTGTCATTTTGAATGAAATATTTTATAGCTCATCGTTTGTGTCAGACATTTAACTGCAGACAAATCACCTTTGGCTTTATACAACAAAACACATATATCAGAAATGCAGACTAATAACAAAAAAGCAGCATAGTTTGTGTTTGTCATAGTAACAAAGCAATACTTACAGTTCCGATGAAAAGTGTGTGTGTGTGTTCTGTTTAGGAACTCAGAGCTACACTGACATTTTCTTCCAAACACACTCAGTCACACACACTCACACAGGACAGGAAACTGCAACGTGGTTCGCGAAGCTCTACGCTCATGTGTCTGTGGTATCATATGCCTTTGTTTTTACTTTGACACTTCAGTGCTATTTGCCTCTATATCATTGCCACACATCATTCATCACACCAAGGGCCTTCAGTCTTCTTCAGCGAGCCTTTCCTAGAGCTCCTTTCGCTTGCATTCCAATGTCTTTGTATTTTTATACAGTGCATTTTTATGTTATACTATGCCAGAACACAGACACACTTTTGTACTCAAAATCAGATGAATTTTCTTCATATGAAAGTATAATTTATTAATTGCTGTATATAATTACATAAAAAATAAATATTTGAGTCATTTGTTCTGTTTGTTTTGATGTCTGTGAACAGCTGTGCACATATGGACACCTGTGAACTAAAACAATTCCAGCTGCACCAGTTTAATTCTGCTCATTAAAGCTATAGTGCAAATGTGGGGAAACACACACACACACAGCACCCACCCAACACATGTAGAGGCATGTTAAAAGAATATTGCATTTTTATTTTTGAAAGAAAAATAGAAACATTCAACATTCTTGTTGTGAAAAAAATTATATTATATAATCAGCAATATATACATGATGTTTTAAAGGTACAGTAACCATGGCATATTCATTCATCTGAAGCAAAAAGTGCATGTCTTATTTGTTGGCATCATTAAGCAAAAAGCACATTTAAAAGCACAGGCCCAGTGTGGCATGATTTTTTTTGTCAGTAGTCTTGCGCCCTGCTCTTCTCGATTGTATGGTTCAGGCCTGCTGTACGTGTACGCGAGTTGCGCTGTTGTCTGGGCACTGGAAGCGGCCTCTCTTGCTGTACCAACTCCACCTCACTCTCAGCTCTAAAAACAAACAAATGATGTGAGACATCTGTATTACTCTAGTAGTATTGTTTTAAAACTTCATTTGTGCTTTAAACTCATATGAATTATTAACTACGAATAAGGAAATATCAATAACCAAATGTGTAATTGTGTAAATATAACCAGTGTTAGGGGTGATGCATTACAAATAATGAGTTACATAATCAGATTACTTTTTTCAAATAACTAGTAAAGTAACAAATGACTTTGTTATTAATAAACAAGCAAGCCTGGCCCAAGTGAGAAAAAGTAACGCAAAAAAAAGTGACTTTACGCATTACATTTTTATATAAAAAGTAACCAAGTAATGTAATTAGTTACTTTTTTTAGCGAGTAATGCAATATTGTAAAGCACTGCTTTTAAAAGTAACTTTCCCCAACACTGAATATAACATCCCTTTAGTTATCCATTTTGTACATTACTACAATATGTTGTAAACAATAGGGATGCACAGATATAAAAATTATATTTGTTTTGTATAAATGGCAGATTATTTAAATTCCACACTATTTTGTCAAAATAGGTTCACATTTCACATTTTAAGTTCACAAAAAATCACATTTAAAACATTATAATCAGTCTCTTAAAATGCTTGAAAGTGAATTTAGGCAAAATTATGAACAGTATGAAAAAGGCAATGGTAATCTAAATGTAACAATAGGGAAATGAGCAGAAACAGTTAAATACGTAATATCAACCAATGCTGATGTCAAATTAAATTAATTTGAACAAAATATATAACGAAATGGCAGCATTTGAAAAAGGGATAAGTTCATTCAAAAATGAACATTTTGATATCACTGACTCACCGTCATGTCATTCCAAACCTTTTTGACTCTCTTTTTTCTGTAGAACACAAAAGTAGGTGCTTTGAAGAACGTTGAAACAACTTTTGAACACTGACCTTCATTGACAAAAAAGCTGACACGTTTTTCAAAATGTCTTCTTTTGTGTCAAAATGTTTATTTTGAAGTGAACTATCCCTTTAAAGCAATATAAAGGCCATACAAACTTAAGCCTAACTGTGAGTAATACAAGTTTCACTGTATTACACAGAGTAAAGGAAGAGGAGGTACCTGCATCTGCAGTAGTCTTTGGCTGTAAGGGGCTGCCGCATGGATCTCAGCTTTTTCACTCTCTTCTAGATAAAAGAAAAAAATGAGCCACTTCCTATCTTGCATGCATGCTGGCTTTTTTCTTTTCTTTCTCTCACCTTCATTCGTTTGTTCCTTTGCCGGACGAGAACAATCACAATGATAAGTACGATCAGAACCACAGAACTAGCTCCTACGGCAATCCAGATCCACAGCTGTAAGCCAAACACTTCCTTTTTCCATGTTCCACCACCTGCAGGTGTTTTCCCTTTCTTTTCAATGACTTTCTTTCCACCCGTCTTCACTAAAAAATAAAACTGAGCTGTTGAGCTGGGATTTTGTTTAGTGCACATAAAGGGCATCATTTCAATTGAGGAATTATATTAATCCTTGTAGGGGTGCATCAAAATTAAACATCTGACTGATGAGGCCAAAACCTTTTTTTTTTTACAATTTTGTCTGACAAGAAATCAATCTCTAAAAAAAAATAATTTAAATGTAACAAGAATTCAGGTATCAACTAATGTACAGTATGAAAATATTGTTTTTAAAGTAAGAGTTAGATGACAGCTATGGTCTAAATGTAAAAACAGGGGAAATAATTATACACAATTAATATCTATTCAATATTGACTAATCTCTAGCATCGGCTGCAGATAATTGATATGGTTCTGATATATGATGTAAAGCTGTGAAATGTAGATTTGTTTTACCTGAAGCTTTGGCCACAACTGTCAAGTTCGTCTCTGCAGTTAGCTTCACTCCTCCCTCAAACTCCACTGTACACACATACTTCCCTTCATCACTAGGCTGCGCCTGAGAGAATAAGAAATGACTGTCAACTTACACTCTTAAAAATACTGTAAAGTTTCTTTATTGACATACATGGTTCCATCATGAAGAACCTTAAACATCCATGGAACCTTTTCAAATCACAAAGGTTATTTAGATTATACATTTTATACAGTCTTCACACACACAAAAAATGGGTATTTTAAGAACTCTTCACTGAAAGGTTCTTTGAGGAACCCAGAATAGTTCTTGTGTGGCATCACTGCAAAAAAAAAGAAAGAAAAAAAAAGAAACGTATATTTTAAGAATGTAACATGAAAACCAAGTTCAGTGTAAGGTATTCACATTTGTCAACATGACATCATAGTTGATGTTGAGTTGGTCACTAGTAAATCTGACTCTTGCTGAACTATCGCCACTCCAGTGTAAGCCTTTGCCTTCCGTGTTCTTCAAGGTTGGGAAAGAGACCGTGGGGAGGTGGTCAGCCGTCCATTTCCCACCCACAACACGTTGAGATACACTCCGAGGAAGAGAACAAGGCAGTGTCATGTTTTCCCCTTCAGGAACTTTAACAGCTGTGGTCTGGAGACCTGCTGGAGACCCAGACAAATGCCGTTGATAGTATGAAATGTGAAATATAATAAAAATAATAATAATAAAACACTTTTATGTTGAATAATAACTACGGAGGGACACTAACCAACAACAGTCAATGTTAAAGTGAGCTTCAAATCCTTGAACAGACATGTCCACTGGCCATCATCATTTGAAGTCACAGACTTCAGGTGAATTACTTTTTTATCCTTTATTTGATCATTAGAAGGACTCTGCCACTGTACTTCAGTGTTTGGGTTTTCACCAATGTCACAGTGCAGCTCTGCTCTACTAGACTGCACCAGCACTGGGCCTGGTTTAGCAAAGACTGAGGGAGAAAAAAAGTGAGTAAATATGAAATATATAATAATTCTAAAAATAAATCAATATATATAAAAAAAGACAACTGCTGTTTCTCGCCACTGCTGTCGTCTCTCACCTGACACAACATGCAAAGTGTATCGTTTCCTTGAACTACAGGAATAAACTCCAGAGTCTTTTGTCTCCAGTCTGGGAACCTTCAAAACTCCTCCATTTACACTTACTTTATCCTTAATATGGGAAGGACCTTTAAAAATAAAAACAATTATAGTGTGACTTCTCACAATACTTCATATTTAAATCATTTTTGTATCAAAAGGTGAAGAAACTGATACCCTTCTGTTTAGTTCCACGTCTGCCATTAATTTTAACGATGAGGTTGTCATTCAATTTCCATTCTACATCCCTGTTCTGAGGTACTTCACAATCCATGGTAACCTCACCCCCGACTTGACCATACTTGTCGGACACATCACATTCCCCACACGATGTACACAGTGCTGATGGAGAGAAGAACGGGGAGTTAAAGAAAGCAAAGTTTTGCAGGCAGAGTAATTACAGACTGTTTCAAATAAAAGGTACTTCAGTACAGTGCACTTCATGAGTTTATTTATGCTCACCAAGAAGGAGAAAAAAGAGGATCTTGCAAGCTGGCATTCTGTTCCTCCTAAAAAAAAAAAAAAAAAATTAATGAAAAGAAAAGGTTTAACTCAAAAGCCCAGCGTTATACTGATTTTTTTTTTCATTGAAAAACATCCTATCTGATAAATGTTTGCATATGAAAAGAGGCCTATGCTTGTACAACTAAGAAAAAAAGAGCAAACAGGAAAACAACGTATGTGGCTATGACCCACAAGTGCAACAACTTTCGGTAATTTTGTTTCATTCTCTCTTCATCTCTTGACCTCAGTAAATAATAGTCCTAATTTCAACTGATTAAAATTCAATTTGAATAATTTACGATAAATATCCAATACACTTGTATTACTATTAGGCTAAACACGTTATTACCAGCAAAATATATAATGCCTTCAAATTGTAGACAAACAGTTAGACAACAGGTAGATACAGGAAAAAAAAGAATAAAAATGTTTATTGTTCCCTTTTTTATATGAAAGCTTTATAATGTATTATATTATACAAGGTTCATTTCCCATAGAGTGTTTGTGGTGCAAATTAGCATTTCTATTTCAATCTGTTAAAACAAAATGTTGTTATTACAGATTATTATGACCAGCTGACAAATTTTCATAAATCCTGCAAAATCCTGTGGTTACGTTATAATCTTGTAATCGTTTATGTCGTTTAGGCTACTTTTAGATTTTTAAAACAGGCAATTATATATCCTACATTTGATTTTTTTTTTATTTTATTATTATTATTAAATTGTTTTGTTACATTTAACATTAGAGTAAATTAATCCTTATAAAATGTATAAACAGAAAAGATAAAAATTATAAATGAGCATCATGATCGAGTGTTAAAAGAAATACTATCCTCTTTTGGTTGTTAAACACGACATCTTAATTTCACCAAGAAATTTAAGACAAATGTATCTTTTCTTATATCACATGCAGCAAAATTCAGTTAAATGTTTTTGTTGTTTTCCCCCCCGTTTTTATTTAAAACCCTATTCAAGGCAAGTAAGGTAATATATTTTATAGTTGAAAGCTCTGCTGTTTATACTCACGTTTGAATGCTGTTTTATGTTTTGCTGACAAAGTTTCAAAGAAATTCTGCACCTTTAGTCCAACTGGCAAACCAGCGAGTGTGAGAAACCAGCCGACACGAAAACCTGAACCTGCACTAGAAACTAAAATGAGGTAAGAGAGCGGAAGAAAAAAAAATGTTTTTTTGGAGAGCAACAACCAATGTAGGGCAGAGAACGCCTCTCACATGCACTTTTCAGTGGGAAATCCTTGTTAGATTTGAGAATTAAGCTTATAAACAGGGTCACAATAACGGGATATACATTGTTAAAAATGAATCGATGCTAGTATTTTACACCTAACAAGCCTAAATAGCATGTGCACACTGATGCAAGGATTGACGTCTCAGTACAGACGTTTACGCCATGCAGATGCTCATAAGATACCAAGAGCTTTG
This sequence comes from Anabarilius grahami, assembly GCA_003731715.1. Taxonomy (NCBI): domain Eukaryota; kingdom Metazoa; phylum Chordata; class Actinopteri; order Cypriniformes; family Xenocyprididae; genus Anabarilius; species Anabarilius grahami. The sequence goes on along the minus strand of RJVU01072388.1, from coordinate 3,768,770 downwards.
ACTTCATAATTTACTTAGTAATGCTCGACAACAGTAAGACATAATCGACGCTTTCCATTGTTAACCAGATGTGCTTAATTGAATGTCATTCGTGTTGTTTACTCATTTTTACATTCATACATTTAATTATATTTAATTATTGCTTTTACATTTATCAATCTTTGCACTTTCAGTTTTGCCAGTAAATGCATTCATATCAGTTCCTTCCTATAAAATGATCATTACTGCTGACACTGCATGTGGCAGAAAATTCCTTCATACACACCATAATCACAATACACAGAGTCAGAAGAAGCAAAGAGACGCATTTTTATTTTAAAGCAAAAAGAACAAAAGAAATTCTTTCCTCCCCCCAAAAAAGGAGAACAAATCATAAGGAAGAAATTGAAACCGCACAATACCTTTTGCATTCATTTTTTTAAATTTAAAATTCCAATATATAATATTTAGCTGTTTTTGTGATTTAGTGATATTAACTTGTCATTAAACATTTTGCAGAAACATTCTGGAACACATGAAGGGAAGGAAGGTGGAGCTTAGCTCTAGAAGCAATGATGTCACAACAGCCACAATCCAATCAGGGGGAGGCACGAAGGAGACTAGAGTGTGTGGTAAGGCGTTGTACAACATATGGGCGTTTCGAGTAAGAACACTCTAATCCACACAACCAACATCTCATTTTTTTTCCCTTCCATCTTTATTATGTCCGATTTCTCTCGGTAGTGAATAAATTCAATGAAGAAGTGCTTTGACTTATTAAATGGCGCATCGGTTCAGAAGCAGGAGTTGGGCCTACTTTTTTCCAGTAGATCAGATAGAGAAGTGTGTGAGTGTGTGTGTCTGGGTGAAAGAGAGAAAGATACTATTCTAGTTTACTCTATTCCACCACTCTCCTGTAAAAGTACAGGTAGCCCAGGTCCTTAGGTGGTTTCTCAGAGGCACAAACTTTCTGATCGTTAAAGATTACCCACCTGAAAGAAACAAAGACAGTAAAGACAGTCAATATAATAGTACTGAGAAGAAAATTAATACTAAGAAAATGATGTTGTACAAGAGCTGCATATGAATAATGATAGCGGGAGTAGAATCAGTTGATGGACAGAGAACTTCACTCACTGTTGGTCCTTCTTGATGTGGCAGACATAATGACCACACATTGTGCTCGATCCCATGTGACTGATGAACGCAAAAAGCTCATACTCTTCAGGACAAAAAATGAGGAAGGGTTTGAATCATTAGAAGAGAAGATAATATTTAAAAAAAAAATGAAAAATTGATAAATGCCACACACACACACACACACTTACTTCCTGGTCCATCACGGACACGTGGTCCTGGAGGAGGTTCCCGACTGGCTTCACTTCCTCCCTCTGAGCGTCCACCCTCAGACACATCCATGGACTCCAGATCATCCAGATGAGAGAAGATCCAGTCCACCGCACGCTCTAGAACATTATTCTGCAAATACAGAAATGCACAAAAGAGGGCTTAAAAAAAATAATCAACAAATGGTCTATGAAAAAGTGCGTAGCCTTCATAACACACTGACTTTGAGAGGTTTTATTTTCTGTTCACTTTATTTGAGGTTTGCAATTTTTGTAACCTGTTACCAAAATTTAAGACCCTAATTTGTGTGATTTTGTGTTTTCTTTCTTTCTTTTTCTTTCTTTCTTTCTTTCTTTGTCTTTCTTTCTTTCTTAAAACATTAACTAGACAATCCAAGTGATGTTATTTCTTGGGTGTCACAATTTAAAAGGAATATTATATTTTTGGTAGTGACGTAAAAACAATGTGGTAATTAGGTTGCTTGCAAAATTGGGGACAATGTTATGTTTTTGGTAATTTAATTAACTATGAGAATGATTTTTACTGCAACAAATCATAGAATATCAATATCATAAGATTACACAACTGTTCAAAAGTTTGGGGTCAGTAAGATTTTTTTGGTGAATGCAAAATTAATTTTTATTCAGCATAGACATGTTAAATTGACCATTTTAAACAAATTTTGTTTTCTATTTACCAAAGAATCCTAAAAAAAAAATGTAGGTTGTTCTACAAAAACAGCAAGCATTTGCAATATTAAAAAACTGTTTTCAACATTGATAATAATAAGAAATGTTTCTTGAGCAGCAAAACAGCATAATGATTTCTGAAGGATCATGGGAAGCCCACTGGAGTAAATCCTGGTTAATAAAGGCCTTCTGAAGCAAAGCGATGGGTTTTTGTAAGAAAAATATCCATATTTAAATCTTCATACTTTATATCTTTATATCTAGAACTTCCGGCAGACGGCCTACACAAATCAGTTTACACCAAAAGAGTAACTTCTGACCTGACACATTGACAAACAGAAAGTGTACGCGTCTAAGCTTACAATACTCATACATCTCTTCAGAAGTTACTCTTTTGGCCCAAGTCAATTTTTATAGGCCGTCTGCCAGAAGCTAGTTATTTTCTCAGTGGGTGTTGTGCCTGGAGCAGAACTAGAGTCATGCAACACTAAAGGTGTGGAGAAATCTGCAGAAAATCACACACAGAATTATTACTCTAAATCTGCACACTGCCTTAAATTCTCTTCACAGCTGACACTCACTGATGAATGCATTTACCAGGGTCTTCCATGTGCCCCATCACCCAGTTCATAGTACCGTCGATGCCAGTGTTGCCCGTGTAGTACACGGCCTTCCGGCAAGCCTCCAGAGGAAAACCCATCTCACACAGCTGAGACACTGTGGAGTCATCCAACACTGGAGCTGAGAGACAGACAGAGAGAGAGAGTGGTCTACACACATCTTTTGATAGAAGGAATATTTACTCAGACTGAATGCTAATCAAAATTAAATTAAAAAAATTTAACCAATGCTAAAATCTGAGATAAATTCAATTGAATTTATCTTCTCCCCTGGTTGCTGTCCCAAGGCACGGAGCGCACTCAGCGTGTCAGGAATGTCACTGGTCACATGATCATATTAGTCTTCAAACTATGACTGTCAATCAATTAACTGTATTATTTAAATGTATATATTTAACATGTTATAGTATCAAACATGGCCAAAAAAATGTATAATTCACCTAGTTTTTTAAGGAACCCAATCCAAGCCAAAGGTACAGGTTCTTGATTTGGATAACAAGATGGTCAGGAAACGAAGCAAAGCGAGTGGTCCTAAGACACAAAGATACATAAACACACAGAAGAAATGCAAAGACTGACTGAAAAGAAAGTAAGTATTATTAATTACTTTGTGGCAGTGGTTTTGGCCTGCACTGCAGAGCTCCAGAAATCTGTGAGTGTTTCTGGTTCACTGAGAGCAGCCAAACAGGCAGCAAATGGGATTTGAGCACGTGTCATAGCAGGGGGAGGGGCTCCAGTTGACTCCGCCTCCTCACGACGACGCTCAGCTTCTTGTAGCTCCTCTGATAAACAGGAAGAGAAGATGATAAATGAGCAGAAGGATAAAACAATGGATACACAGATGCATACTACTGTTATTTTATCCAGTCTTCCCGGTAAGTTCTCAATGTAAACTACATTTCAACAAGTGTCTAACCCATATTAGTTGCCTGATCCATGGGAACGGGCAGCTGGACAATGTAGTCCACTCGTTGGGTATACTTGGCTTTTTGTGACTGCTGGCATACGATCTTCTCTTCCACCAGGAAGCGGAAAGCATCTGATGGATTTATGCCAGACCAGTTCCTCTGTCCAACATAAAGAAAAGCTGAAATGAGTGAATGTACAAGTAGAGAAAAACAAGAACAGCAAGAGAAAGTCATCATCATTACCTCCACCATATTTATAAAGTGAAGAAGAAACCCCATCCACATCCTCGAGGTGCTATGCCAACCTGGTCACCAACCTGTTATTAACAAAATCATATTTATAAATTGCTTTTTCTCAACAACTGAACAGAATGAATTTCTGTACTGTCTTGCATAAATTGTCACATTCCATTATAATCAATTTATGAATGATTTATACATACCCTGGGTTCGGTGGAGATACTGGGGTCATCTCCAGGGTCGCTGCTCTTTTTTATCTTCAAGAATAAATTCATATTTAATTCATACAGTGAAGACCTGTATTGATTCTTTTTCACATTTGATTATTCAATATCTGAGTATCAGGATCACACAAACTAATCCGAAGAGCACCCTTTTTTCTTTGTTGGATGAATACAAATCAAGTTGTACAGAGAACGGAGATGAGATGAAGATCCTCCTAGATCAACTTGATCACCAGGTAATTATTTAGCACGTGATCATATATCTCTGGTTAAAGGTTAAATTGTGCCAGCTGTTTGTCAAGCTAAGTCCCATACTTCTCTTTGGATATAACATGCATTGTTTCATATTTGTTATTCTGTCTTTCAGACAGAAACTCCAATGTTCTTGCTCAAAGAAAGGCTATAACTCTCAAAGGTCTACCTTTGTTTATGAGGGAAAAGTCTGGAAACATCCTGAAGATGTGTGCCATCAGCATATACACTCATACCTGTTCACCAGATCCTGTTAGGAGATAAGTTTTGTCTGGTATACAATCATCAGCTCTCTATCAGCCAAGGGGCAGAGTAAATGGGAAAAAAATGTAATGTAATATGAATATAGAAGATATAAACAAGAAGAATTGAAGTGATTTACATGCCCCTTATGTTGTCTCAAAATCATAATGAACTTTCTTCTGGTGAACACAAAAATATTTTGAAGGACTGAAGGATTTTTTCTCCACAAAATTCAAGTCAATGCAGCAATATTAAAATTCTGGCTGATATGAATTAGCTGAGGATGGTTAGAGAGTTAGACTTGTAACCAGAAAGTCACAGGTTTGAGTCTTAGTACTGGCAGGAAATGTAGGTGGGGGAGTGAATGAACAGCACTCTCTTCCACTCTCAATACTCACAACTGCAAGGCACTAAACCCCCAATCACTCCACGGGCGCCACAGCAAAATCTCAGTGTGTGTGTTTGTTCAAAACTCACTGCTGTGTGAGTGCACTTGGTTGTGTGAAATGCAGAGCACAAATTCTGAGTATGGGACACCACACATCACTTTCATAATTATTTTCCATGTTATGGCCAATAACTTTTTTACAATTTTGTCTAACTAAATAAAAAAATAAAGCACAAAAAAATAATTTTAAATGTAACAAGAATTGATGTACAGTATGAAAAAAAATATTTTATTGAATTATAGTAAGTGTTAGATGACAGCAAACATAATCTAAATATAAAAACAGGGGAAATGAGCATACATCATTAAATGTCCAATTCCAACATATTTTCAATATTGACTGATCTCTAATATTGGTCGCCAGTAACTGATATGGTTCTGAAGGAAAGATAAAACATTGCATTGACACACACAAGGTCTACAGTTGAGAGGACGATTGGACCACTTAAACACAGATTTCACTGTCTCCACAGTGAACTGAACGTTGAGCCTCCAAGGGCTTGCAAATTTATTGTCCCATGGGTTGATCTTTTTAACATTTTGAAGACATATTCTGCCTTTGAAGAGGAGGATGAGCTTGAAGAAAAGGGTCATGAAGAAGATGAGGCTCACGAATCTTCTGCAACAAGATTCGAGGCTGGATTTGCTGTCAGAGAGGCATTCTTTAATGAGTAATATAGCCAAGTATTGCAGCAGTATAATATTAAAAATAAAATGTATTAGTAGTAGCAATATTAATAATAAAATGTATTAGTAGAAATAATGTTAATGACAAAATTTAGGCTAGTAGTTGCAATTAAATGTAATGTTATTTATTAGTAGTGCTATTTATTAGTATTATTAATATTATAAATGAATGTATTAGCTATATATTTATTATTGGTGTTTTGTTAATATATATGTTCTTAAAATTACATAATACAAAACTTTTCAGGTCTGTCATAAAACGTATTTTTAGTCAATTGATGTGACTGTTATTTTCCCTTCAATTTGTAGCTGCAGAAGTTTGTTGTTAAGAATGAAGTTTAAAGGTCTTGATTTTCCTCCTCCTTTTTGAGTTTTTCGATCTCTAACTGCAGTTTTATCTTTTGTAGCTGTAGGACGTCTCTCTGTAGTTCCAGCAGTTCTTCTCTTGTAGTGGCTGGAGAGGGTAATGCAAGATAAATGTTATTTTCTTATTTGTATTCAATCAATGCTACTGCTTAAACATGATTAATTTTGTTAATCTTACATGAGTTACATAGATTTCCTTACATGATTTTTGCATAACCTTTAAATTATGTTTGTTGACATATAGATATACTGTATGTGTGTTACCATTGCATGTACTGAATTTTTTTTTTAAGATATGTTGTTTCTGATCGAGGGAGTTTCCAAAAGAGTGCTAACTATCTAAGAACATAAGGGGATGAACCAAAAGTTTCAAGCAGGTCGCAGCCCAGTGGTTATGTCGTACATGTAAGTCGTTCGATTTTGATTGATGAGCACAGAGAAATACATAAGTCACCTTTTATTTTTATGTTTAAGTATTGGGTTACTTTTCTGTCATACATTTGGTAAAAAAAACTAAAAGATATTGTTTTGTATGCTTTTCAATCTTTCTTTGATGTTGCAAAGCTAATCTACAGTTTCTGTGAGAAGCAACTTGAGAATAATGTCAAGGTCAGATAGCTGGGAAAAAGTTTAGGGAGTTAGATAATTAAAAAAATTATTTACACACGTCAGGTGAACACAACTATTATGGGATGATGGTGATGATTAATTATGGGATGTCGATGAACTTATGATTTAAGGAAGTAGGATGGCTTCATGATAATTTACTCATTTGTTTATCCAATCAATTTTGAAAGTCTTTGTTTGCTGAAAAATTAATATGTATGATTTGACTGAATAAATAGTCTGTTTTGTTTGGAGCTCACTTCGTAGCTCTCTGATGTATGTTTTGGTTGCAAGAGAGACTACCCTGAATTTCGATTTTCAGAAATAAATTTCAGTCCTTCCAGGATTTCGCGGGACTTTTTTCTGATTTTTGCGGCCTAAAATGACTGAATTTGCAGCAGCTTTCCTCAAAATTTGCGGCAATATTTACAGCATGTTTCGATGGTTTCACAGATATTATCGCCCCCAGTGTGAAACAATTAAATTTCGAAACGTTTCAAAACACTTATGACGTAACGAAGTCTTATTTACTGGAATCACATGACTTTGAAAGTTTGATACACGTTCCGAACCATTGATTCGAAACAAAAGTTTTGGAAAGCTGCAAATCTTCATGAAGCAGTGTCTTGAAATCACCCATCACTAGATATTCGTTATTTTGGGTTTTTTGGCGCACGGAAAGTAGGCCTATTCTCGTCACTTCATAACATTAAGGTTGAACCACTGTATTCACATGAACTGTTTAAAATATGTCTTTAGTAGCTTTCTGGGCATCTGAAAGTGTAAATTAACTTTCTGTCAATGGACACCTCACTGAGCCATCAGATTTTATCAAAAATATCTTAATTTGTGTTCCAAAGATGAACGTAGGTCTTACGGGTGTGGAACGATATGAGGGTGAGTAATTAATAACAGAATTTTCATTTTTGGGTGAACTAACCCTTTAAGTTCTGGTGGCACCAGACCCTGATTTGGCAGTGCTGTGAGGACTGACTGAGCTTGAGTTGAGATGCAGATTGAATTAACTTTTTTATTATTATTAATAAATATAAAAAAATAAATACGAGGTTGTGGAAATGGATAATAAGGCAATAAGTGGCCAATAAGTGGCTGCAGCATCTACTACAGTGGTAATTTATTCTTTTTTATTTTTAAATAAGTGTTTGCTTTCCTACATCGTGAAACCTTTAGTTTTACAAATGGGGACAAACTATGAAGTATAAACAAATAATGTTTTGGACATCACATTAATGCTGGGAAAAGTTGTGTGAAGCACTTAAAAGCAACCGAAAACAGACCATTTCTGCCAATGTTTCTCATGGTTTCCAGATTACACGTGCGCTGGGAAGAAACTGCTTGAATTCACCACAGAATTAATAACATCGCTGTGAAATCTTGTGAAAAGCATTTATGTTAAATTCGTTGCAGAATTCTCTGTTAAACCAGATATCCAATTAAATATCAGATATCATATCAGATCAAAGTGTCCACAGTGGCACCTTTTGATCTGATATCTGTGGTTTAACAGAAAATTCTGAGACGAATGTGAACGCTTCTCACAAGATTTCACAGCGATTAAATTAATTCTGTGGTGAATTCGAGCGGTTTCTTCTCAGCGTACGTGTAGAAATTGTTGTGTGATTGAGATCGGCCCGCTGCTCTGAACTCCAGTCGCGACGCGTTGTCTGACTCCTGAGGCTGTTAAGGAGCTCAGACAGGCTACTGACTTGTCGCTGAAAGCTACAGTAACAAGCATACTGCCCGCGCAATAGACAGGTCCATGCTGGAATGGTATCAGTAGAGTGCCACCTTTGGCTTACTCTTACTGAAATTAAAGAAAAAGAAAAGTCTTTCTTATTGGACACCCAAACTCAAGCGTATTCACCTCTCTCATTGTGGCCTCTTGGCTCCAGCCTTAACTGTCCCGCCGCTAAGTGCGCCTTGGGCAGTTTTAGGTTGGGCCCTATCGACAAGCATCGCGTCAGATAGTCTGTGCGTCCCAGCCTTCAGAGTTCATGTGTGTGGCCCATTTATGGCGGCGTTCAAACCCCCCACCCTCCCACCGCCGTTGTGGGTGGTCAGCCTGATGGGGCGATTGGACAGCTCCCTGCATTAGAGGTCTCTGCCACTCTCGTGCCTTGGGGCCTTGGGGTCGTAGGCAGGTAGACCAGTTTATGACAAAGAGCTCATTATCACCAAATGTGTTTCCTGTTTCCGCAGAAACCAGAGGCTTTTTGCAGTTAGGAAATGTATTGGTGCCCGCAGTTCAGCAAGTCCCAAAAATAGAGTGGTTAACGTCCCTAGAGGAGTACTGGGCCGCATGGCAACGCCTGCCCGAGATCTCGCATTGGGTGTTACGTACCATCTGACACGATTACACCATCCATTTCCAGAAAAGTCAACCTCTTTCCAGTAGGGTTCTTCCCACGATAGTGCATCCTTGAGAGGCCCCGGGTTTGAGGCAGGAGATTGTGTCACTCTTAGAGAAAGGGGCTATAGAATAGATACCCCCACTCAGATAGAGTCAGGCTTCTACAGCCGTTATTTTGTTGTGCCCAAAAAGGATGGTGGTTTGCGTCGTTTAAATCTTGCGCTCAGAGTGAGCAAATTCACAATGTTGACATTAAAGTCCATTCTGTCTTGGGTTCAAACCAGAGATTGGTTTGTGACCATCGATCTAAAGGATGCGTACTTCCACATTCAGATCATCAAGAGACAAAGGAAGTTCCTCAGGTTCGCTTTCGAGGGCAAAGCTTACCAATAACGTGTTCTTCCATTCAGACTGGCTTTGGCTCCTCGGATGTTTATGAAATGTATGGACATTGCTCTGGCCCCACTGCGGCTCCAGGGCGTCCGGATCTTGAACTACCATGATGATTGGCTGATATTAGCTCAATCGCAGGATTTGGCTTCATCGAGACTTAGTTCTCTGCCATTTGAGGAGCCTAGGTTTATGCATAAACCTTCAGAAGAGTGTCTTGCTGCCACATCAGCAAACAACTTTCCTGGGTGTGGACCCATATTCTGGTGTAATGCGGGCACGATTGTTTCCCGCACACATTTAGTCTTTACAAGACTGTCTGAGTCACTTCAGGATAGGTTGTCTAGTCCATGTTGTGGTCTATGTCACGGACTGATGGGCCTTATGGCAGCAGTGTCCCCTGTCTTTCAGCTGGGCCTGCTCCACATGAATCCATTCCAATCGTGGGTCAAAAGCCAAGGGATCTCACCTCATTGCCACCCTTTCCGCTAAGTCCTGGTCAATCACAGAGGCTTTCATGCTCTGCGTCCATGGATGAGGCTCCCACTACTCCGCAGAGGAGTTCAGCTAGGGGCTTGTTGTCATTGCAAGACTAACACGACGGATGCATCCCTTACAGGCTGTGGGGCCTTCTATGAAGGACACTTGACCTTTGGAGTCTGGAGCGAAGTGCGTCTTGGCTGGCACATAAATCGTTTGAAGTTGCTGGCAGTGTTTCTGGCACTCAAGGATTTTCTTACCCTATCTGAAGGGGTGTCACATATTGGTCAGGACGGACAACATAACTGTGGTCTCGTCAGTGTTTGGGAGTAGCTAGCTACAAGTAGCGATGCTACTAGCTTAACTACATTTTTCAGTAGCTTGTCAGTAGCTCAGTTACTTTTAAAACAGTGTAGCTTTTTCAGTAGCTAACTACTCTGACGAGCAGGGCAGGCGAGAGCCGTGAGGGAATGGCGCAAGGCCGGTGACGCAAGTGATAATGAGCATCATGAGAGTCTGTCGGCATTACTTTCATTTTGTATTTGTTTATTTTATATTAAAGTTATTGTTTGAATGTTCGCCGGTTCCCGTCTCCCTCTTCCCGTACATACAAACTGTACTTGGTGCTGAAACCCGGGAGGAAGGAGGGACATGCTGTCGGAGAGCCCTCGCTGCTGAGGGGGATCGCGGTGCTGCGGAGGTCGGGCAGCGCGGGAGTGTGAAGACCGCAAGTGGCTGCCCGAGGCGGTGGTGCTGGAGCGATTTATCAACAGGTGGGACGGAGAGCTCGCTGCCATGCTCCTGGGACGAGGTGGGGTGGCTGCCGTCCAAGAGGGAGAGGAGTCGCCACAGTGGGCCGGAGCCTGCTGCCGTCCGCCATGAAGGGGAGGAGCAGGGAACGGGGGACTCGCTGCCAGCTTCCCTCAGTCGGAGGAGCCATCGCCGGCCACCAGGGGGCAGAGGAGGATCGAGTCGTCCACCGAGCGTCCAGTACCATCGCATGGCACCGCGAGGAAGAAAGCATTTATAGCATTTATAGCAATTTTCCACTTTGACAGCCAGTTTGAGATATAGTCTTTATTTGAGTAGTGTGTGTATCGGATAGTTTACAAAATCAAATGATTGGGACAGTTTTTGCCATTGAAATGATTGGGAAAAAGTGTCCCAATCAACCTGAATTCACCCTACTCTTTGAAATCATTGCATATTGTTTTAAACCCCCAAAAATGTACTTAAAACATTCTTCATTAACAATTATTCAGTTATTTGTAACAATGTTATTGTAAAAAAAAAGATAGTTTCAATGTAGCTAGCTGTACTTTTTGATAGTAGCCTCTAGTGTAGATAACTACTTTTTCAGAAGGGTAGCTTAAATGTAACTTAACTACTGTAGCATATAAGTAGCTTGTAGCTTGTCAAGCTACAGTTTCAGAGTAGCTTCACCAACACTGGTCAAAACTACACTATTACACTATTCACAATATTGACTGAAAGAACCTAAGTTAGAAGTGTGGTTAGTTAGACCCCTAAACACTTGTCATTCACCTACCCTGCAGAACCTCCACCTTGACTTTCCTGCTGAGGGTCTTGCTCTTGAACTTCAGGCTACAGCTGTACTCCCCCCTGATCTTCTCTGATACAGGCAGATTATGAATCGATAGATCCGTGTCTTTTAACTCTCTTCCCTTGACCCTGCTGTCTGTGCCCGGTGTGACATCCCATCTGACCTCGGGACCAACACTGAGGCTGAGGAGAGGCTGCTGGTTTTGATCGCTGAGAGGAGTGAAGCTCCAACTACCACCCTGGAGGCCTGTCTCATTTAACACGGACCAGGGAATGTTAGAAGACAGGGAACATGGAATGTTGACTGTAGAGGATGAGGGGAGAGAGGTATAAATTGGATCTGGTGGAGAAGGGGAGAGGTCTAGAGGAAAAGAGATGAAAATAAAGGGAACATTATTATTATTATTAGCAGCAATTTAAATAAAATAAACAGATAATAAAAGCATAACTAATGACATAATACAAATGAAATAACAGGTGTATACTTATATTGTATTGAAATTATATTAAATATTGTTTATATATTTACATTTAGCATTACAAAAAGTGAGAGTAAACAAGCTTTTATCAGTGCTCCATCATTATTCTGCTAAATTTGTCATATCTCACCATATTCCTCCTACTTATAAATCTTGAATGTAATCATCTTCTATGTTTCTTTTCATTCCTTGCTTTGTAAACAACTCTCAGAATGTGAAAACACTAATAAATGGATAGATACACTGAATGTTTAACAAATGCGTCTCACCTATAACAAAAACAGTTGTTGTTGCTTCAGCTTCTCTCCCGTCATAATTCACCTTGCATGTCCAAACACCACTATGACACCTGGACACATCTTTGACTGAAATTGTGTTTCCATGACGCTTGATTTGAGGACAACCTGAGTTTTCAGGTGGAATCCACTTTACTCTGGGCGTCGCTGAACTAGACTCCGTTTTACATTCCAGAGACAGAGAGTCACCAAACATCACGGCTGGCACTTTGGGTATAGTGACTGAAATAGAGAAAAGGGTGTTGAAAGGTGGAATATGCAACATTAGATAATCTTATCATGTAATGTGTAAAGTTATAGCCAAAAATATCAAAGTGTATGTGAGAGTGGAGTAAACCATTTAATTCTGTTCATACTGCCAAATATGCAGAATTAAGATTAAAATTATTCTAGAGGGTAAATTATATGACTTAATCATTGCCTTTATGAATATAGTAAGATAGATGATTATAAAATATATTCATAGATTCATTTTTCATGTATTTTTTCTTTTTTTGCAGTTCAGCCCTATGACACAGGGAGGCGGACTACTTCTGCAGTGTTCACATCCTGAATCGAGCTCAGCAGTAGGTGTAGTGTCATTCAATAGTAGAACTAATAGAAAAATTAATTTTGAGTGTTTTTGGAAAATATATGAGAGCAATTAACAGAATAGTTCACCCAAAATAGAAAATTCTGTCATCATTTATTTACATTTATCATTTATTTATTTATGTAACATTTTGACTTCTGGGGAACAAAGATTTATTTATTTATTATTTTTATTTATTTATGTAGTTTACTATTTTTTTTAATTTTTTGTCCACAATGAAACTCAGTGAGGTCCAGTGCTGCTTTTGGAACCCACTGATTTCCATTGTATGGACAAAAACAGCTGAAACATTCTTCAAAATATCTTCTTTTGTGTTTCGCAGAGCAAAGAATGGCATAAGGATGAATCAGAGTGTAATATCCCTTTAAGAGATTTTGTGGCTGTAAACTTTGGGTTTCTTATTTACTTTTTGTTTCTCACACACTTTCTGTACTTAGTCTTACCATGGTACAGTTTGTAGGCCTTGACATAAGTAGACGTTAATACATGTTGTTCACAGTGCCAAACTTCAAAATCAGAATCCTGTACTGGTGAGATTTGGAGATCGTAATTTGATGACAGAGAGGCATGTGTTTTAACATCTTTCCCTACAAAAGACAAACATACATGTGCAGTTATATCAGACATGGTAGCCTGATTATTATCGTGGAGTAAAAAGACATGAACTCAGTAAAAACATGCATCTCACCCATTTGGATCCCACCCTGAGGGTTCCTGCTGATAACTAGTCTTTTATCTGAGCCGTGGAACCAGTTCACATAAACATTTGCTGCATTTACTGATGAATCTCTAGGTATGGTAACGGTCCCTCCAATCTGTGCGTAAATTACTATGGGGCTTTCTGATGATAGAAGAACACATCGGTCAGAAGAAGAATGCTCATACAGACTCCATGTCATGCTCTTCACCATATAACAACTGTCAAGATATTTGCAACTTACCTTGCGCTTTTAGAAATCGTACGAGTAGCGATATTAGTATCCAACAAAACATCATTCTGTCCTCAAAGCAGAGCCAGAGAGGATGTTTGAAGGGTGATCTGTAAGACAGCCATAGAGAAATGTATTATCACACAGCATAGAGGAAGGAAGGGGCTTGTGGTGGGCTCAGATTTTTTTTGAGTGATTGAGAGAAACAGTAACAGAAACAGTGCAGGATGGTGAGGGGGAGACAGAAGCTTTGTGGTGGGCTATTGGTTACAGACATAAAGGAAGACAAGAACCAGTGAAGAAACATAAAAAACAACAGCTAGAAAGACGGCAAGACAAAGACGCAGAGAGGTGTGTCTGTGGTGGGCTGAGATTGTGTGGGAAGTATCCCTCTCGTTTTCACCTCTTCACCTCCTCCTTCAAAACACCCCCTCTCTTCCTCCCTTGTTCCACGAAAGGCGGATCTCTCCACGCTTACACAGAAAAAAGAACACCACATGGTGCTGTTGGTGATGTCGCTGAGCTTGGATTGCAGTGTGCGTTATATCTGTTATATCTGATCTTGGCTTTTTTCTGTTTTTGTGTAACAAAATCAGATCTCCTTCTGAAGAGATAGAGACAATTCAAACTAGAAAAATGCAGACTAATTTGTTACAATGCGCTCTTTGTAAATCCTTTAGTTCCCTTTTAAGGGAACTCACGCTGTGTCAATGACACTTTGGGAACGCCTCTGTGTGAATTCGTCTGAAGCACGTGTGTCAACCCAGGTAACAGGGAACGTTTCCATAACTTTCACTAACGTTATGTAAAAGTTATGTAAATGTTAGAAAAAAACATTTCTAAAATAATGTTTCAGGAACATTCTCATAACGTTGAGAGGAAACATTCTTAGAACAACATTGTTGGAACGTTCTTACCTTGTTATTTGTACTTGACTGATGTTCTCATAATGTTGAACAAAAACGTTCTCATAACAACGCTCTTTAAACGTCTTTATCACGTTATTTGTACTTGACTGATGTTCTCCTAATGTTGGGTGAAAACGTTCTTAGGATAACATTCTGAGAACATGCTTTTAATGTTATTATTATTTGCTGAATGTTTTCATAATGTTATTATAATACGTTCTGAGTACAACGTTTATAAAAAGCGTCCTTACATTGTAATCTGTACTTAATGAATGTTCTCATTATATAGAGAAAACGTTCTGAGAACAACGTTCAAGGAACGTCCATACAATGTTATTTTTTACTAAAACAACATTCTCATAACATTGAGAGAAAACGTTCTTAGAACAACGTTGCCGTAGCCGTAACGTCTTTATGATGTTATTAATATTTGCTAAATGTTTTTGAAGTTCAATGTTTTGAACGTTCTTATGTGACCATAAAATTACCCAAATTGGAATGTCCCCCTAAAGTCATATAAGGAACCTTGAACTGCAGCACTTTCATTACCAAAAGAGGACGTTTATATCACAAATGTTCTGTAAAATGTCAGAATTTTTGTCACTTTTAGAGAACTTTTAGGTAAAGTTGAACAAGGTCACGAGAATGTCGCCTTCTACGTGTGTTTTTATAGAAAATAATAAAGTTTGAAGTCACCGTTATAGAGGTGAGCATTTGCTTTAGATGGGCTCTTGATTCTTGACATATAATGTTAGTTTTTTTTTGGCTGCTTTAACTGTGTTATCAAGACATGTTCGTTATTGCAAAAAGCCCAAAAGAAATTCTAGTCAGATGAATTGGTTTGTTAAGTGTTGGTGATTCAATCATCATGGAGTGTCCTGATTTGCAGATCATCATTAACCTCAAACTGTGAATGTATTAATTGTTAGTTTTATTAATGCATTTTTTATTATTGAATTTTTTATACAGACAAGAGTTTTAAGCAGGGTTTTTCTATCTTTAACACAGACATCATGAATCAGGGTACGATCCTCAATGATGGTGACACTAAACAAAAATCTTTTTTGTGACTTTAGTAGCTTGTTTTGTGATGTTCAGAGTTAATCTGTTTATCTGAAAATTTTGTCACCATTGTTGAGGATCATACGCATTTCTATTTCCTCACAATTTCTTTTGCAAAAAATGCTTTAAACACAATTGCAAAAATTGGGGGAAATATAATAAAAAATGTAAAGGGTCAGGAGCCCAACGGTAAGCAAGAGCTTACCTCCATAACGGTGACATTTATAAATTTGATAAAACATCATCACATCATTAAGAAGATTTGTATGAAAGAAACAAAGTCAGAGTGGTTTGTAATAAGTGAAGATGCAGATATCTAGAGAGATCTGTTAGCGTTTAATGTTGTTTCTGTTATCTGAGTTTTGTGGGTCACCATTGTGCAGGAGAGTAGAGACTGTTCTTCAGTCAGTGATGATCCTTAAACACTGATGTTCTGCTGCATGTTGCTTTATTTAAAGACAGTAACTGTGTAGTTGCTGATGCAGTGATACAGCAGTTACATTAGCTCATGCATGTGCTGTTGTTTTTTGTCTTTTGTAAGACATTTAAGAAAAATTTGTTTTTGTTTGAACAGATGCTTTTATTAATTGACTTTTTTGACAAGAGCAGCTTGGATGTTCCCTAAAAAAATAAAAAATAAAATATAGTTCTTTAAATGTTCAGAGAACGTCCTGAATGTTCCCTGAAGGTCCACCAAATAACGTTCCCCAAACCTTAAAAGAGCTCCGCATCGTGACCGTCTCTGAACGTTCTTAACACCAGTGGGGATGTTTTGAGAATGTTCTGGGAATGTAAAATTTCTAGCGGGGCAGGGTGTATTGAACGTTCAGAAAATAACGTTTTCATAACATTTCCAAAATGATAGAAGGGAATGTTCCTCTAACGTTAACATAAACCAAGAAAAAACATTCTTGATACATTAAAAAAACTGGATGTTTTGAACATTTAGAAAACATTCCAAAATAACGTTTTCATAACTTAAAATTAATGTTAACAAAACGTTCTGACAACTCCTTTTTGTTAGCTGGGAACTAGTCCAATGGTGAGAGTGAACGTCACAGGCGGGTGACGTCACAACCAGGAAAGCATAAAAGCACATCTGGAATAGTCAGCGTTTAGCTTCTGTGCCTCAGCAAGCATTCTGTATCATACTGTTTGTCTTATTTATTGGTGCCAGTGCTGATCTAGTACAGCACAATCACAATATTTGTAATAATGTCGAATAAGCAAACATTCAAGCAGTGTGTTCCTTCCTGCCCTCGTTTCCTAACAGGTGCGGATACATGACTTGTGTGTTATGTGTTTGGGAGCAGAACATGCCCTGTCAGCCTTCGAGGGGAATGACTGCATGCACAGTGAGCGGTTGCCGCTTCGCACACTCCACTCCTGCCTGTCAGTCTTCAAGAAAGGTGTTCAGGTTAGTGTTCCTCATGGTTCTGGCCCCACTGCTGCCAAGACAGCTTGGAAGCTATGATCGTGGGATTCACTAAAGGATCTCATGGAGGGGTTAGAGATGGGCGCTGCCCTTTCTCTGCCTTTACCCGTAGGATCCAGCACTCTCTCGCTAGGATCGGGAGCCCACTCTGCGGCTTCTTCCACCCAGGGGTAGAGCCAGGTGCTTCATTTATCTGATTCTGAGGGGTTAGATATTATGAGAATAGAGGAGGAATCGCCACCTCTTTCTCCAACATATGAGGAGCTGTTTGAGGTGAATACTTGCGCTGTGTCTAAGTTAAATATTGATTGGCCAGTGGAGAATATTGGCGCTCATCCAAAAATCAAACTAGACGAGTGTTTACAGGACAGGCTGGTGTGTGTCTGCATGTCTATTTTGCAGGTGTATCAGGCCAATTACTGAGGGCAAGGGGGTGGGGCCTGACGCGGTTCGAGAATTGCCATATAGCTCCTCACACAGGGCTCAACAAAACGAGAGTGTTGCCTTTCGTGTCCCCCTTCAAAAACCGTGGGGCACAGGATGACACTCTTAGCTGAAGCCTCCTAAGCAGAAGACAGATCTGAGGAACTTTCTTCTTGCGAAGAAGGCTTTGACTAAAAAGAAGTCCTGAAGCTATCAGTGTCAGACTTCTGAGGGCAGCCCCCTCTGGGGTGGAGCAGTGTACACCTCACTTTACGGTGCCAGTGCTACCTCGGTGCCCTCAGGGGGCCATTCTGCCAACCCCGCCACCCTTGGTGCTTTGGGGCGCAGCAGTCTCCAGCGAATTTCTGACTCAAAGTCAATCACAAGACACTACGTCAGTGACGCACCCTCTGAGGAGGGTCAAAAAGCAGTCAATTCGGGTGTTTCCTGCCAGTTCGCTTTAGGTCACAGAAGTGGCTGCTCTGAGTACACCAGAAGTCAGCCTCAAGAGGCTGGTTCCCTTACTGGAATTTCTGGCAGAGTGGACGCTTCTGCCAAATATATCTCAATGGGTCCTGCATATTATAGAAAAAGGTTACAGAATCCAGTTTGGTTCTCGTCCACCACGTTTCAACAAGGTGTTACATACGGTAGTACTTCCCGGGCAGGCTCTGGTGATGGAACAAGAAGTAAAAACCCTATTAACAAAAGCAGCTATAGAACGGGTTCCCCCTTCTGACAGAGATCTCGGGTTTTAAAGCCGGTACTTCATTGTTCCCAAAAAAGATGGAGGGCTGCGTCCTATTTTAGATCTTTGTCTTCTGAATCATTCAGTCAAGAAGCTCAAGTTCAAAATGTTGACATTGAAGCAGATTGTGACTAAAATCAGATCTGAGGACTGGTTTGTCACAATAGATCTAAAGGACACGTACTTCCATGTCTCCATTCTTCCACAACACAGGAAGTTCCTCAGGTTTGCTTTCGGGGGAAAAGCATACCAGTATCGGGTTCTTTCGTTCGGCCTAGCTCTATCACCCTGCACGTTCACGAAATGCGTAGATGCAGCTCTGGCGCCACTCAGGCTGCAAGGTATTTGTATTCTGAACTATATAGATGAATGGCTAATTCTAGCAAAGTCAGAACAAATGGCGGTTTGACATCGAGATGTTGTTCTTGTGTACATAAAGAAATTGGGGTTGAGACTGAATGCTAAGAAGAGCTTTCTCCAGCTCAGAGGAACACTTTTTTGGGCGTGGTGTGTGATTCAGTAACGATGCAGGTACACGGCCTTTGCAACTTACCACAACCCTGTGAGTGGTCTATCTTTTGGGAGGGACCCGTTCATAACATGTTTCCTTCATGGCACTTTGAGGCTAAGGCCTGCAAGAATCTCTTTCTGCTGCTCCCTTTGCAATGCGGCAGGCTTGTCCTCTCCGCTTACTTTCATAAGATTTTACAACCTTGACCAAGACGCTGCTGCAGGTTCACGGGTGCTTATGTCCTAATATTGCTCTCAGTATTCCACGGACAGACACTTGTAATTATGTCGTTTGGGCATTCTTGTTCCCAAAGCACCATTGACGCAGAGTGAATTACCTTGAAAGGGAACATCTCAGGTTACGTCTATAACCATAGTTCCCTGAGAAGGGAACTAGACTCTGCGTCACTTTGCCATACTTCCTTCGCCCCTGTGATCGACTTTCTTCGGCCATTTAAAGCTAACGCCAGCTATTCTGGATGTGCTTTTATGCTTTACTTGTTGAGACGTCACCCACCTGTGACGTTCACTCTCGCCATTGGACTAGTTGACACACGTGCTTCAGACGCATTCACGCAGAGGCGTTCCCAAAGCATCATTGATGCAGCGTCTCGTTTCTATGGCTACAGACATAACCTGAGACGTGTTTGACTTTAATTTGTAATATTCTTTATATTTCTCATATTTAGATTTCTAAATTAGTAACACCATGGTCATGGGTTTGATTTCTAAGGGATGCAATAAAATGTAAAAACATAAATGTAAGTTTGTGGCTTTTTGTTCATTATAGTTAAATTTTTATTAAAAGTACAAAAAATACAACAACATATAGTTCAAAATACTGTGTAATTAGCCATATGGAATATTCATTTTCATGCGGAGTGGGATACTAAATATTTATGTGGGCCTCGTGGTTAATGCTATTTATGCATATATGATATGGCTTAAATTTAATAATTTAATTCATACTGGTTAATTTCAGAATGAAAAAGCGCAATTTTCCACACAAAGAAAAAAAGATATACACTTTTATCAATGGCTAATGAAATCATTAATCAGCAGCACTCAGTGACCAGTGGTTGCATCCTGGAAATGTAAGCTGTTTTTTGGGTAAAAAAAAAAACTTTTATGCTTTATGAATAAAATATGAAAGTAAATTTAAAACCATTAGTTGTGACATACAAATATAATAGTTTCAACCATTTGTAAGTAAGGTCCAAATGTTTTTATTGCTCTGATTCTGAATTAAAATTTCCCTTTATTTTGCTGCCATTTATTACAAAAATGTCAAATGGTGAACTTAGCAATTGTAATCTGGTTAAACAGTAAACAGACAGACAGAGATGGAGGAGAAGGGATGGGAACATAAGTAAGACCAAGAACTTGAAACAAAACATTCAGAAAAAAAGTAATGGACTCATTTTTTTTAGATTGAGATAAAATTATTCTAATCAAATTCAAAGCTATTTTAATGCTCTAAAGTGCTATTCCTTTAGTTTAGTACTAAGGACAGTGGAAATATAAACACTGATGTTCTAATATCATGTATGTGACTAATTGTTCATGTTATAATAGTCCTTCATAAATGTATAAAAGTCCTTCAGTTCATTTTCACAGCATTACATTCACCAGAGAATATAGGTCGGTTTTACATTCCTTGTACATCTGATGTCTTATGTTATATATTGTGTATGGGAATGTACTCTAGTTTCTGTATGAACCAAGTTTTCAACCATGTAACATATGCCGTCAGTTTAATCAAACCGAAAATATAAAGTTCAAAGATTAATTCCTGTTCATTTCTATGCAATTCATCCATTACTTTCTATAGTATTTCACAGTAAATAATGTAGGTTCGTTTAGTTTTTAGTTTCTAAGGAAATATAACTTTAAAAAGGTAGAAAAAGGAATTTATCCCCTATATTGTTCTAGAGAAGCATAAAAAACAGATTAAATAAAATCATCCATAATAAAACCTGATTAAAGTTGCCAAGTGTAATTAAACAGTTTATAATTAAATGTACATCTACTAAATATACTCACCTTATGCGCAAAATACTTTGTTCCTCTTCAAAGTTGTGCAGCGGATGTGTTCACTTTCAGGCCAAAATATTTATATTTAACCTTCGTTGACGCCTCCCCTCTGTCTGATTGGCCCTAAGAGGCGAAAGAAGAAGCCCGGTTATTGACAAGAAGATGTTAATTAATTAATTAATCTCAGCATTAATTTCTCCCTCTAAAACATTATTGTTAGAACAATATAATAATTCATAATAAATATCTTATTCATAGGGAATTTTACATTCAGATTAATGTCGAAAAGTTTAAATGTCAATAATTAAATCACATAACATTTTGAAGTTTGAATTTTGATTTTTGAAGTTTTCCAATGATAACCAGAAAAATTGAGACATTGTCATGTTGCGACATTGTTCCATTTTCCTTACTTTTCTGAATAAAGCATTACATACAATTTTAGCACCTATCATCTGTTTAAGATCCAATGCCTAATTCTACTATTAACCTGCTCGACTGTGTACTCGGCTTGAGCAAATATGAGTGGAATGTTACAACATATAATGACTGTACTATGAACAGATAATTCAGTGTAATTTGTATAATAACTTGAATCATTGTAACCCGTACAAATGATCTCAGTGTGCTAAATCAGCATATAACACCTTAAAATGATTAGCTGTACGTTCACAGATAAATTTGATTTCACAGAGAATTTGAATAAAATATAGATGCCCGGTACTGTAAAGTACAGAAAATATTTTCTTGATTTAAATGTTAGTTGTAAAAACACACATAGACACATGCAAAAATACAAAACAGGAACAGAATTTGAAAAGTATATGAAAGTGCAAATGCGACTCATTTCATTATGTAATATGCAATTATGAGGCAAATATGAAGATCAAAATGCATTCAAATATAGATGATATAATTTAAAGGAGCAATGTATTGGGTAAACTGAAGATTACCAATTCTTATATTATTAAAATAAATTAGCACAACTTAACCTCCTCTAAAAATGGACTGATCTCACACAGGGTGTATATTAACTTTATTTTTTAAAAGACTTTTAAATATTTTTCTGTAATGCATTTTTTCTTCTGCTTCAAGATGAATTTCAAACCAATGCAGTTCCTTAGTGGAAAATAAACTAAACAAATACTGAAATGAAAGCTAAAGAAAACGATGCGAAACCAAATGATGTTTAGGATAAGAGAACAAAAAAGAGACAGATAAAAATTTAATGTCAAGTCAGCGTCTTTCTGCACAACACTTCTCTTTAGAGCTCCTCTTCTTCTCTTTAGAATTTATTACTTTGTAACTCACCAAAACAAATAGTTCATATGCCCAAATTCATTGACTTCTGATTCTTATTCTGATTATTTGTTAGATTTGCATTTAAGAGGATTTAGAAAGCCAGAGCGATTCACAAGTCTTCTTACAAGCTGCACTTTTAAAAATGAAGGTTCTTCAGTCGTTCTTTGCAGCACTTTGGGTTTGGCAAAGAACTCTTTTCTTAATAAGAACCAACGCTGTAAGGATTTTGAGTTGCTATATGCTTCTTTGGTGATGAAGAAACATCTTCATCTTATATTTTCAGTTCTTCAGCTCAGCATATTAGTTTACAAGTGCATTGATGTTGTTAAGTTTTGTTAAGATACAAAAAGTTCTTTGTGGAACTTCGAAGATTATCCAACGACATCAGTATGTAACACTGTAACATGTTTAAGAGTGAATAAAGCATCCTGCAGTAAAAGAATAAATACATTAAAGAAAGGGGGGGCAGTACTGTAGAGCATCTTGCAGCGTCAGAGAATTTGAATAAAATATAGATGCCCAGAAATGTAAAGTACAGGAAATATTTTCTTGATTCAAATTTTATTTCTAAAAACACACATAGACACACACAAAAACACAAAAGAGGAACAGAATTTGAAAAGTAATAAAAGTGCAAATGCAGCTCATTTCATTTATATTTTGTAATATGCAATTATGAGGCAAATATTAGGATCAAAATGCATTCAAATATAGATCATATCCTTTAAAGAAGCAATGTAATGGGTAAACTGATGATTACCGTATCTTATATTATTAAAATAAATTAGCAAAACTCAACTTCCTCTAAAAACAGACTGATCTCATACAGGCCCCATTTTTACAGACAAGGCTTAAGCTAGTCCTAGACTAAAAAACACGTTTGAGCTGTTTTAACTGAAAGTGATGTGCACTGACATATCTTAAAATATGTCAGTGCCATTGTTTTGTCTCAAGACGCACACCTTTTATTTTTTTAAAGACTAAAAGTTTTTTCTGTAATGTATCACTTCTGCTTCAAGATGAATTTCAAACCATTGTGGTTCCTTAGTGGAAAATAAACTAAACTGAAATGAAAGCTGAAGGATACGAAGAGAAACGAGAAATGATGTTTAGGAAAAAAACAAAAAAGAGAAAGCCAAATAAAAATTTAATGTCAAGTCAGCGTCTTTCTGCACAACACTTCTCTTTAGAGCTCCTCTTCTTCTCTTTAGATGTATCTCTTACATTTATACTTTGGAACTCACCAAAACAAATAGTTCATATGCCCAAATTCATTGACTTCTGATTCTTATTCTGATTATTGTGTTAGATTTGCATTTAAGAGGATTTAGAAAGCCAGAGCGATTCACAAGTCTTCTTACAAGCTGCACTTTTAAAAATGAAGGTTCTTCAGTCGTTCTTTGCAGCACTTTGGGTTTGGCAAAGAACTCTTTTCTTAATAAGAACCAACGCTGTAAGGATTTTGAGTTGCTATATGCTTCTTTGGTGATGAAGAAACATCTTCATCTTATATTTTCAGTTCTTCAGCTCAGCATATTATTTTCGCGGTTCATGAAAGCACAAGTGCACTGATGTTGTTCAGTTTTGTTAAGACACAGAAAAAGTTCTTTGTGGAACTTTCGAAGATTATCCAACAACATCAGTATGTAACACTGTAACGTGTTTAAGAGTGAATAAAGCATCCTGCAGTAAAAGAATAAAATGGGACAGGTACTCTAGCATCTTTCAGCGCTGTAGGACAGGAGTGGTTTGCTAAGGGGAACCACATGAAGGTTGAAACAAACATGTTGCCTGCCTCACATCTGTGTCTGAGGTTTCACCTCTCTGTCATTCTCGCTCTTCCTGCCATGCATCTTGTTCAAAAAAATACCTTTAGCTTCATGCAGATCTTTACTCTTTAGATCACTATTTTATCAATATATCTATCTCTCTGTCTGTCTGTCTATCCACATTCTCCTTGATTCTCATTTTTCTCTCGGAGGTAAAAGGAAAGACCTATTTTAGAGGGATCCCTCATTACTCACAGACTGAAAGGGTGTCGAGACACCAACATAATCATTACTGAAACAAAGAAAGCAAGCAAGAAAAGTGGGCGATTTATTCCAGTATGTCCCATACAGGTTTTCGTTATGTGTTTCCCCTTCAGCAAGTCATTTCTGTGTGTACTCGACTGAAGAACCAAAGACTGATATTGTCTTCATCTCCCACACATTTTACCTTGTAACTTGTATAAAGGAGTCTTTAGGACTTTTTGGAGCAAATAATCTCCACTTTACTTATTTTTCTTGCCATTTTATCTACAATCTTTGTCTGGTTTTCTAAAATTATGCGATAATTGTATGCATATATTGTGAGAAATTCACATAGCTGCATGACTAATGCCACATCCACACGAAGCTAGAGCTTTCCCTATCCAATCTATTTTTTTCCTTGTCTCAAATATCTGCGTACACACGAAACCACTTAAACTGACTCAAAACAATGTAGTATACATGCAGATAAGCATGTGGCGCTGTAATTCTGCCACAGAGATACACTAAAAACAGAGACTAAGACTTGGAACATGCACATAAAGCCTGCGCACTGTATAAAAACTTCAGTAAAGCTTAGAAATAAAGCTTTATTTTATTCTGCAGCACGAACACAAGCATGTAGTCTGCTATTGTTGTTGTTGCTGTTATGTGACATAGCGGTGTCTGACTACGGTCGAGTTACATGGTGATGACATCAATGCAAGGGTGTCGTTTCAGATTTATCCACTCTGGGACCCGGTTTAACAAAATAGCGGTCTCAGGATCCGTCTGGACGAAACGGCAATATGATACAAAATTTTTACGTGTACAGCTAAAAGCATCTCCGTGTGGACGGGCTTTAACAGTGGATCTGAAATTTCAGGAACGTTTAGTGATTCACACATACATCTGCTTAGACTGTGGGACGTAGGAAATGCTGAAGAAATCTGAGGTGTGCAGAGTGCTGAAGAAGGCTAAGATGGACGCCATTGCAGGCAACAGCTTCTGGGTTTTCTAGAGTAAGAGTTTCACATGGTGAATGAGCTGTTTTGGAAAAGGAAGAGGAAATTACATAGAAAGACAAATTGCATTTGTGTCTTTCGTTCTTGAGTTTTCAGTTACAAACCTCCTCCATTTAATGAGGTCCTGTAGGTTTGAAATGCAAGTATGGCTAAATGTCAGTGGAAAGAGATGTCGAGAGAAAGAGAGATTACTGACATTTGGTCTGAGGCTTACGTAAATGTGTATTTTTAGATTAATGTACAGAAGATTAGATCATATTTTAGACTGCAAATTTCGAAACCTCACAGTATAGATGATGATTCTGTTCCATTGTGTTATTGTTGTGTTCACGTCATTTTATTTCTTGCACGCTGTGTTTTTCTGCTGCTGGGCCTATCCGTAAATGGCCCGTTCTATTAATGTATTTTCACAGAAATGCTTAAAAAAGTCATACATATTTTCAGAAATCTGTCATCTATAGTGTCATTTCCTATACACTTGTTCTCATTTTCGTTTTCGAGTGGAGTTCCTTTGAATTCAAAATATACATTAATTTTTTTTTTATGTATGGGGGCTGCCATACAATTCACATCTGGTAAAGATGATGCTTGTTTACTGTGCTGAGTTGAATTAATCACTTGAACATCCTCAGTGTCTCCTGAAAGAAGTTTAAAAACATTAAACATTCAAAAAAAATAAAAAATACTGACTACAACTTATTGAATGCCTCTTCCATAACAGCAGACCCAGATCATCCATAAAGCCATATTTGTTGTTTTCTTTCTCATTAATTACATTTTTTCTGTTCCAGAATGAAACTTGGAAGATGACAAATAGAGAAAAATGTCTGTATTACACACTTTGTGAAAGAGGGAATCCTGCTGTCATAATGAAAACTGCTCCCTCCTTCATAACAGCAGCATTTTTTTTTATATTGTTAAAGTGATAGTTCGCCCAAAAATTAAAATTCTGTCATCATTTACTCACCCTCAAGTTTTTTTAAACCTGAAAGAGTTTCATTCTTCTGTTGAACACACAAAAAAGTCATTTTAAAGAATGTTGGTAATTAAACATTTGACGGTAGCCCTTGACTTCCATAATAGAAAAAAATATACTTTGGAAGTCAATGGCTAACGTCAACTGTCTGGTTACCAACATTGTTCAAAATGTCTTCTTTTATGTTCATCGGAAGAAAGAAACACTTACAGGTTTGAAAGTACTTGAGGTGAGTAAATTATGACAGAATTTAAATTTTTGGGTGAACTATCACTTTAAGGTCACTGTTTCACACAGTCAAACAAATGCTGCAGTAATAAAAATTAAGGGTCAGACCCATTGTGATGTAACACTGGACCACCCAAAAAGGATGTTTCCTTGACTATTAAAGCACACTTATCCTATTCTTTTAATTCCTCATCCAATTGTGATTCCAAATCCAGTGTAGAATCTATGAAACGCATATGTATTCTGGAATCAGGATGCTGACTTAATGATTTACTGCCTCATTTTTCATCATTTACAGTCAGAGAAGGGTGTTTTGCTGGACTGAATTCTCAGAAGATCAAGAGATGTTGTCCGGTGATCGTATTTAAAAGTTCATAAAATATTTTCATTATATTGATAACATCTAAATGACTCTAAAATCCAAGCTACTAAAATAATTAACATGAGGAAAAGGTCTTAACTTAATGTTCATTAGATTTTAATTAAATTAATGCTCTAAAAATGTTACATCCTTGTGCCGTTAACGACTCGTTCCACATAGTTTGTCTGACTGATTCCTTTGATTCATGTTGATTCGTTAAATTTTGGGTCAAAACATCTGCTGACTGCTACTTTAATTAATGTAGGAGTGCCACTATATTAAAGATTAATATTCATGTGTGGCATATTGCAGGCGTACATTGTCCAAACTCTCCTTCATAAGCTGACAAAAATGCATGTATGCGCAAAGCTGAACTGTATGCATGTATATATTACAATGGTTAATAGTATTGTATATAAAATGTTTAACTGATGAACAACATGTATTTTATGTCCCTGTGTGTATGGATACTCTTAAAGGTATGCAATATGTTGAGCTTAATATTCTGTTATTGGGCAGAAAAGCATGATACGAAAGACAGACCGCGGCCAAATAAATGCTTGTCTGAGAAAATGAAGCTGTTTTGCTTCACACATTACCCATTATAATGCATTTGGTATACATTGCGTTTAACAAATGCATGCGCAAACAGCCGATGCTGGATTTTACGATTGTGCTCATTTAATAATTTTGATCCAGATTTTTTTCATTGTGCTAGTGTGTCTTGAAATATTTTTTCTGTCCTCCACTTCAAAGTTTTGTTTCTATCAATGAACAAAGTGCCGCTTCACAACTCAGGCCACTGGATTAAACAGCAAATGCTAGAGATAAAATACACTGTTATAATCTGTTGGTTTAGGGACCGTCGCGTCTAAAACGCATGGAAAGCGTGGTTGCGCTGCTTTCTCCTCCTTTCCAAACCGCTTGTGCTCCTGTGGCATCTGTCGTTGCTATGCAACCATGAACTGCGCTCTCCACAACGACGAAGAAGTTTCAGCAAAGGATAAATTGATTTCTAGCCCTTATTAACTTTACTACTAGATATATTTATGGAGATGAGATATAAAAAAACACCCGGTACAGCTATGATCAGCTATTCGGCTGAGCTTTCGATGTTTTGTTACGGAAAGGCCGAAGCTGATCGGTTAGTTCTTGTCACATGACCTGCAGTGTGCTTGTGGCATTCTGAAAGTTAAGAATTTTTCATCTCGATGCGCCTGAAAAACGCACCGCTTCCATTATGATCGTGCCTGCTGCGCGCCTACATTTGAAATAACGAATTTGAGGCGTGATATGTGAACGTGATATGTGATCGGCCCTGTATACTGTGATTATTAATACTGCTGTATCTACAACCACTGACAAAACAAGTTAAGGTAACACTTTATTTTAAGGTGACATAGTTACAAGTTACATGTAGCCTAATTACTATACTAATAACAGTAAATAAACCAAACCTTAACCCTATAGTTAGTACATAATTAATTAAAATTCAGTACTTAGGCCTATTTGTGATTACAATTACACTGTAACAATGTCACCATTTTGCAAGTTTTATTCACCTGAGGGAACAAAATGTGTTGGACTCTTGAAAAAGTCCTTACATTGATGTCACAAGGGATAGCAGACCTACTTCTATCTTTTGTTTGTGATTTTCCTCAACAATCCACAAACAAAATCAGATCTTCAACAAAAGGCAGTGATGTCTGATAATCACGCAGTTGTTTTTTATGATCGGGCATCTGTTTGTATTTGTAATGCAACTCATTGGCCTAAATGTATTTGGACACCTAAGCCACACTTAAATATATGGATACCATTGCATTAGATAACAAATTATCATATCAAATGGTATTGTTATTGTTGAGTTGTTGAGCATGTTTGAGTTGTTTTTTGACTGAAAGCAACTTGCACTGACATAACTTAAAATATGTCAGTGCCATTGTTTTGTCTCAAGATACACATCAGTAATGTGGTTTATTTTTTTTTTCTAGGGCACGTTTATAAAAGTACTATTATTCTATTTGGATACTCAGATTCATGTGATACACCTGTGGTTACTCTGGTTGGACACCTGTGTGAACTTGGGAACTGACTTCATACATCCACTAAAAAGCATCTTAATACCAGTTTTGAATGTATACATTTGGCAGACTCTCATCCAAAGCAACTTGCATTGCATTCGATTGCATTTTATCAGGTTCATGTGTCCCCTGGAAATCAAACTCAATTTTTTTCCTTTGGTAAAAGCATGTTTGAGCTACAGGAATAAGAAAAGTTGATAACACTTTACAATAAGTTTCATTAGTTAACGACATTAGTTAACATGAACTAATAATGAACTGCACTTATACAGCATTTATTAAACTTTGTTAAAGTTAATTTCAACATTTACTAATACATTATTAAAATCTTGTTAACATTAGTTAATGCACTGTGAACTAAAATGAACAACTGTATTTTCATTAACTAATGTTAACGTAGATTAGTAAATACAGTAACAAATGTATTGCTCATGGTTAGTTCATGTTATTTAATACATTAACTAATGTTTAACTAATGAACCTTATTGTAAAGTGTTACCGAACAGTTAGTTAGATAATGAAATATGTAGCAGTTTTTTTTTTGTTCGTTTTTTTTATATTTTGACATTTTTGCGTTGATATTTTGTATTTAATGCAATGACAGTTTTTAAGTGGGCATTGTAAAGAATGTGTTTTGATAAACTGCAATTAATGTGGATGGATTTCAGTTAGTAAAATTGGGTGCTGAGGATGAGGATGGTGTCTATTAAAGTTAATAATTCATAATCCAAAAGCTGTCCACAGACTTCGTTTCCTGCACAGACGGAATCAAACAGGGAAAGGTCGGCATTTTAGAGAAACCTATACCTTGAAATTTTGAACCAACATATCCATTATGTGATATAGGTATACTAGTGACTTAAACATGAAAAAAAAAAATCCAATTTAAATATAGGCCTAAATATTGTATAATTTTGTGAATTTTGTTTATGAAAATTTGCTGTTTCTGTTCAGTATTACCTAAATGTAGACTTTTTTTACTTTTAAATTGATATCTCAATGACCTCAAATGATTTAAAGTAAATGTAGCAAATACAAAAAGGCAAAATAAAAAAGTATTCAATCGCACTGATTCAGTGTATCCGCGTGAACATTCAACGCATTACGAAACTGTTTAAACTTCATAAACCTTCAGCTTATTACACAAGACTACAAAACACTAAACCTGAACCTCATCGTTTGTGTCAAACATTTAACTGAAGACAAATCACTTTTGGCTTTAAATGACAAAACACATATATACGAAATGCAGACTAATAACAAAAAGCAGCATAGTTTGTGTTTGTCATAATAACAGCAATACTTACAGTTCCGATGAAAAGTGTGTGTGTGTGTGTGTGTGTGTGTGTTCTGTTTAGGAACTCAGAGCTACAATGACATTTTCTTCCAAACACACTCAGTCACACACACTCACACAGGACAGGAAACTGCAATGTGATTCGCGAAGCTCTACGCTCATGTGTCTGTGATATCATATGCCTTTGTTTTTACTTTGACACTTCAGTGCTATTTACCTCCACACATCATTCATCACACCAAGGGCCTTCAGTCTTCTTCAGCGAGCCTTTCCTAGAGCTCCTTTCACTTGCATTCCAATGTCTTTGTATTTTTATACAGTGCATTTTTATGTTATACTATGCCAGAACACAGACACACTTTTGTACCCAAAATCAGATGAATTTTCTTCATATGAAAGTATAATTTATTAATTGCTGTATATAATTACATAAAAAATAAACATTTGAGTCATTTGTTCTGTTTGTTTTGATGTCTGTGAACAGCTGTGCACATATGGACACCTGTGAACTAAAACAATTCCAGCTGCACCAGTTTAATTCTGCTCATTAAAGCTATAGTGCAAATGTGGGAAAATACACACACACACACACATACACACAGCACCCCACCCATGTAGAAGGATGTTAAAAGAATATAAAAATGTTATTTCTGAAAGAAAAATTGAAATATTGTCATTCAAAAAGTACAGTTGAGAAAACATTTATATACTCTGCAAAATATACATGATTTGTTTTAAAGGTACAGTAACCATGGCATATTTATTCATCAGCCTGCAGCCAAGCCAGGTGGCAAAAGATCACGCAAGCGACCCAGAGACGGGCGACCTGGAGGAAGTCGAGATCTTCGGGAGACAGTGAGGCACTGCCCCCCCGGAGAAAGGCCGGGTGGAAACTTTTGTGTCCGTTTTAGGGCTGCACGATTTATCGCGTTAAAATCGCATGCGATATGGCAAAGGCAGCGATTATTCAATGCGTGGCTTGTCAGAGCTGTACGGCTCTGTGATCAGTAGCTTCTCCATCTGAACGCCAGAGGGCGCTCTTGCGCAGAAACTCAAAATATGCCCTGCAGCAGAAGAAGATAACACGCATCGCTGTAGCTGAATAAACAGAAGATTGAAACGCTTTGATTAATTAAACATGACTGATAAACACATGACTGCCTTATTCTGTGTAAGAAGCCACATCATCTCACAGAAGAATGCTCAACTTTTGTTATGAAGTGAGTTTGGAGGAAAAACATGTTATTAAATGTTGTCTTTTGTTGGACAAGATGTTAATAAATGCTTCTCGTGTCTGAAAAGAAGTTTGACGAGTGTTGCTTTTTCAAATCTACATTATAAGCGACTCAAACTCGCAGAGCTTTCAGAAGGATTAGCAGTTGGAGCCATACTTCATTGACAAGCCGCGCATAAAAAACAATCGCAGCCTTTGTGATTTTATAATCGCACTAAAAATCGCGTTTAAGAGATAATCGCGTTCAAGTTCAATGTTGTTTTTCGTATCGTGCGATATATTGTGCAGCCCTAGTCCGTTTGTTTCTGTTCTACCGCTGGCTCCTCTGAAAATGTCATTAAAAGAGCTATTTCCTCATTCTTCAGGTCCCAAGAGGGTGCGTCTGACGGTGTACAACGCTATGCCTTGCCACCCTCACCCCCTCTCATATCACCAAATGGCAGCAGTGTGTGTGTGGAGGCCGCGCTAAGCACGCCGTCTCACACACCTCCTGCCCCACTGTGGAACCAGGTTGCTTCCAGTACTCAGACTTCACTTCGGGCCGCGTTGCCGTCCGAGTCGTGTCCCTGTATTTTGCAGTTGAAGGTAAGTCTTTGGGAAAGCACGACCTGGTCGTCAGGTTCCTGAGGGGGGAGAGGAGACTGAATCCCCTCTATACCCTCTTGGGACTTGTCTTTGGTGCTTACCGCTCTGCAGAGACCACCCTTTGAGCCTTTGCAATCAGCCGAGATGAAAACTCTGTCCCTTGCTTGGTTGCACTGGGCTCTATCAAGAGGGTAGGGGACATGCATGCATTTTCTGTCTACCAATCGTGCCTGGAATTTGGTCCGGCTGACTCTCACGTTATCTTGAGACCCCGGCCCAGATACGTGCCCAAGGTTCCTACCACTCCCTTTAGAGATCAGGTAGTGAACCTGCAAGCGCTGCGCTTGGAGGAGGCAGACCCAGCCCTGGCTTTGCTCTGTCCCGTCCACGCTTTGCACCTGTACGTGGACAGAACACAAAATTTTAGGACCTAAGACCAGCTCTTTGTCTGTTACAGAGGCCAGCAGAAGGGAAAGGCTGTCTCTAGGCAGAGGATGGCCCACTGGATAGTGGATGCCATCACCTTGGCATATCAGTCCCAAGGCGTGCCTTGCCTGCTCGGGTTGACAGCTCACTCCACCAGAGGCGTAGCTTCTTCCTGGGCGCTGGTGCACGGTGCCTCGCTGACAGATATATGTAGAGCTACAGGCTGGGCGACACCCAACACATTCACTAGATTTTATAGCCTTTGTGTAGAACCGGTTGCTTCCTGCATGCTCGTCCCAGTGGCCATTAATGCCTGGAGCCCCCGTTCTTGTGTCGGCTTGCTGCGCCACACCCTCCTCTTGGAGTGGATAAGTGCACTTATTCCTCCAGTACGTTCCCCGCCTGGTGAACCCTGTTGAGTTCCTCAGCCACCCCTTCTGGCCTCAGACATTATGGAGTGTCTGTCACTAGGCTAAGCACTCGTGTACTTCGCCTCTGCTAGGCTGGGTGTCATATGTTCCGACCCCTACTGCGGTCTCATATATGTGTATCTCCACGGTAAGTCTCCCTACTGGGAGTCTGGGTCTTTCTCTTGGCAGAGTCCGCTCTGCTGTCCCTGCCAGATGTTGTCTCCCCCCTGTGTGGCTGGAGCCATCCCAGGGACATTCCATATGTGCACTGCCCCTTGGCCAGTCCATTTTTGTATTTCCCACATGTCACCTCCTTTCGGGCAGGATGTGGCAGCGTTTCCCTATGGCAGTGGTTCTCAACCTTTTTTCCTAGTGGGCCGCACAATGGTCCAAGTGCAAGTCTCACGGGCCGCATATAATTTGCATATGACGTCACCAATGCAAACCAATCAGATTTAATGTTATGGTATTAGCACATAATACTATTATTATACCTAGATGTTGCACACAATAAATAACAAATAAAAACTAACTTACTGTCATTAGCTTAATAATCAGATAGTAATGCTCAATGAACATACACAAACTATACAATCACTTTAAGTTGCTATTTAATTCTGTATGACTTTATGATTCTCTTCAACAGCATCGCAATAGTCACCAAACAATCACACAAACGCCTTAATAAGCAAATGTTACTCAGCTCTTTTTTACAAACAACATTGAGTGCATTGTAATTACAATCTCTGATGATATCAAGCATTCCGTCATGTCGCAAACCCTCGC
The DNA here is from genome assembly GCA_003731715.1 of Anabarilius grahami. Taxonomy (NCBI): domain Eukaryota; kingdom Metazoa; phylum Chordata; class Actinopteri; order Cypriniformes; family Xenocyprididae; genus Anabarilius; species Anabarilius grahami. Next base: position 3,735,218 of record RJVU01072388.1, on the reverse strand, counting down.
GCAGCATCGGATCCGCGAGCGCGCGCAGAGTTGGGCTCATTCCAGCCGCGGGTGCGCTGATGCAGTTATTTTTATTGATTTAAAATACAAGTAGGGGCCTACATCAAACAAACACATCAAATTCACAGTTCAGTCTTTTGAAATTGTATAGGTTTTGCATATGTCAAGTTAGTACTTTACTACAGAGCAAACATGAAGGCTGCCCATCTCGCTCATTAACAGCTGATTCTTCCATTCTTCTTACCTTTGCTGTTGATGCTGCGACTCTTCTTGTTTACATGTGTTCCTTCATTGTATGTTCCTCATATCGTTTTCTCCTCTAATAACAAATTTGACCATTTTGATCCCTAAATTTACAAAAAATAATGGCTACTGTTGAAATTCTTCCAAAGCGCGCGCTCGTATGTGTTCGTTAACTGAGTGATTGCGTCATTACATGCCTATAGGTCTGATGTCTGAAAATAATAAATGCTCACCAAAATGATTTTATATGACAAATAAAGCATTATAGCTCATTTATATTTGTTTAATTCACTTTAAATTTAAAAACAAAAATAAATTGTAAAGCTATAATTTATTTTTTAATTGTGGTCGGCATATCGTAGGCCGCATTTCCATTTGTGACGGGCCGCGGGTAGGGATGGGCGTATCGATATGAAGTATCGATATATCGATACGGACGTTAAGTATCGAAAGTATCGATACTCAAATAAAAATATCGATACTAAGGTTCAAACGGATCAGAAGTTATGAATCTGTAATAAATACAAATGACAAAGCCACATTTTGGTCAAGTTTATTTTCATTGAGTTTCACATTCACCATTGTGTTTCTAAGCTGGAAGGCAGAAAATGAGGGACATTATAACATGCTTATCATGAAAAAGCTTAACGTGGCTTAATTTACTAAGACAGTGTTATTAACAAACAAAACTTACTATTATGCTTTAGTGTTTACTATGTACAGAAAAGCAGATGAGCCCAGAATATGAACGCAACACATTTAACACATAAGCATTTCACCCCATAAAGAAAACGCTTATTGGACAGTGACTTAACGTGTAATAAGACGCATTTTATTATATTATATATTAGAATATATATTTTATTCTAATATATTTTTAACTGTATAATATAAATTTTAACATCTTCCTCCACTATTTCCCAGTCTCTAATGTAATGTCGGTGACCTAAAGTCCCAGAATGCAATGCGTTGCTGACGTCACGTTCCCAGACTATTGCTGCGTTCACGTCACCTCGTATTTACCAGAATCTTGAGATAACAACACGTGACGTTATATTCGGAGCTGTTCACGTCCTTTTGGTCCTTGGACTGGGAATTATGCGTTTCCATGGCACCGCTATCAATGCCTAAATGAATCTACAGCGGCCACGTGGTACATGTGGGAGCTTTCAGAAAACTCCCAGCTTACAAGCTGTAATTACGAGCTCTACGAGGACGTGAACGCTTTTTACAAGCTAGAATCTCGTAACTACAGGAATTACGAGGCCGCGTGAACGCACCTTAAGCCACTAGAAACAACTCTAAAATGTCAGAAACGGTCCTGCCATTTTAAATAAAGTTAAACTAACGTTACAGAAGATTGATTGCTGTAATTAGAGTAGGCTATAGTTTTGTCACTGCTAATTATTATTTCATGCCCATGAAAATAATTAGTAACTGCCAGATAACGTTCACCTGCTTTTTTCCCGACATGGTTAACATTAGGTGTGTTATCTTAATAACATTTATTAATTAGCTTATAACGCCCACAATTAATGTTACCGAGAAAAGTTCAGTGATCCGTCAGATCCTGTAGGTCGGTTAGTACAGTTTACTGCTGAACAACTCCTTTTGTCGATGTGAAATAACACCCCACACAGCAAAAGGACTCCGTGGCGGATCGGACCGTTTGGGACCCGCAAATTGATACAACCGCTACAGTAAAGGCGCATGCGTGTCCGCGGAGCCGACATGGGTCCGCTCAGGATCCATTGATTGACAGTAGAATTTACTCTGGGCGGCGCCAAAACGGATGTGACAGTCGCGCGGGTTTGGCGACTTGAATGCGGATCCGCCTAGGAGTCTCCTGCGGTGTGGGACAGAAATCGAAAATTAATAGGGGAGAGTGGGGTAAAGTGAGACATTTTTTACATTTGCTCCCCTCTAAGCGAGCTAAAATGATATATCAGTAAAATGTACACATTTCCCATTAATTCAGGATGTTTCCTAGCCATAGAAATTATCAGAATGTATTCAGGACGAAGGTTAAATGAAAATATGATTGTTTTTTAAAATGTTGTCTTGTGTCTCACTTTACCCCAGCTTAGGGGTAAACTGAGACAGACCAGAGAAATCAAGGGGGTAAAGTGAACCAGCTGGGGGTAAAGTGATCCACTTACTATTTCCACTCTGAAACTACCATAACAACACATGTTGTAACAGTTAGAAGCCTGACAGCTAGCTTGACAACCACACATTCCAGAACTAATGTCGGACTAGTAACAGAATCATGGGGATTGGTCAATTAAGCACATTTTTTTTTCTAAACACTTGAAAGTAACTCTGAACAAAATCAAATACAACAATATAATTCAAAATATTTTAATTAACATTCAAATGACAGATAGAACCAGTTAGATTAGAACACAGTCTGGGGGTCAGAACACAAGACCCTTAGAGCCAGCTAGTGTCTGGGGGTTAGAGCAAAGGACAATCAGAACCAGCTAGAACAGCCTGGGACTCAGAACACAGGACTAGACCCACCTGTATTAGAACATCAGCCTACTGTCATACTCTACAACTAGGCCTACTCTACATTCCAGCACTGAAGGTTACAGGGAAAGATGAGGAGTTGCTCTCTCCGTGTGGTTCCTCCAGGCCTTTTAGGTTGATGCAGCTTCTTCACCACATCACTTTTAGAAACATGTGCCACATCATTTTCCTTTATAGCAAATCAGGGTCTCTCCCACTCTTTCGTGTTTCCCTGGATTCTTCTGAGAAATTGTGCAAGTATTTCGTCATCCTCAACTTTCTTAACCATGCCAATGTAACGGACACTCCTGTGTTTGGTTGCAAAGTTAACTATGACAAAGTCACCCATGGACCGATCTGTGTTTTCTGGATCACTTCTCTCATCCTCAGAGCTCTCTTCGTCATACACACTATCAATTGAGACAGGGACATCACTCTCCTCAGAGCTGCTAAATATTGTCTTTCTTTATAAGCCTTTTCAATTGCCTGCTTCTCAGGAGTATCCGTTAGGATGGCTGTCTTCACACGCTTTTGTTTTGTTTGTCTTCTGGGGGGACATTTGGGAAATGGTAGGATTTCACGAGGAGACACATATCCAGGTGGGCTGGGAACACGTGGCACATCTAAATCAGCTGGTGAGGCACATCCATGTGGACCATGCACAGTGGTTGGATTAGCATCATCGAGTGAATTATCTGCAGCGGGTGGTTCATCTGCAGGTGGATCATCTGCAGAGGGTGGACCATCTGGATCATCTGCAGTGGCAGGCTGCAGCTCAGGGTTTGGCCGGTCTGACACCATGGATGGTGCAAATGCTTCATCAGGGAAAATTTCTCGGTTATATGGGAAAATCCCAGTGGACCTAAATCCAGAAGTGATGTTGCGTGGTGTCATTGCTGACATAAAGGCCTCATTCACAAGTCCTGCAATCTGGTAGATCGAGACTGTTTGGCCAGGGTTGGATCTCATCCACCCATCAAGAGCTCGGATGTATTGGGTCTTTAAATGGCCATACATGGTTACATCGAGAGGCTGCATGCGATGGGATGTGTGGGGTGGGAGGGTGAGCAGAACAATACCATTGCTCTTGGCTATTTCTACTGCCTTGAGTGAGATGTGAGCTTTAAGATTATCCTGGATTAGCAGCATGGGACGGTCAGGGGTGCAGTTAGTGTGCTGTATCAGGTGATCAGGGAACTCAGCCCAGGTGTCTTCATTCATCCATCCCGTTCTGGTGGAGGTACCTTTGGCTCTTGGAGGTGCTCCTATCATGAAGCAGTCCTTAAACTTAACTCTGGGGAAGATAAACACGGGAGGTGTGGCATTCCCAGCAGCATTCACTGCACACACCAGAGTCACCAGTTCTCCTCTCTCAGCCGATGTGACAGAACCAACTTGCTTTTTTCCTTTCTCTGTCACAACCTGATTCAAATAGAAAGTTTAGAATCAATGGCATGTGCAATCAGTATGCTACTACTGGTCTAAAGGTGTATTTCTTTTCATTCCATTCATTTTTTTCAGTTCACAGGTTCACAACATTACTAATAGCATTAGTTTCAGCATTCTGTCAATAGCTAGCTGGTCATTATCATTATCATAAGCCAATCAGTATCAGTCTAGTGCTCTCTAGTGTATCATGTGTAGCTTAGGCTACCTGCTGTGGCTTTTGTACTGTAAAGACGCCCGTTTCATCCACATTGTAAATCATGTGTGGAGGGAATGTATGCCTGTTAAAGATGAGAGGCAAGGGAAGAACCTTATCAGAATCAAAACCAAATCTTACAGGTAAAGCCTCCATAAAACATTTGCAACTAAAGAATTAATTCTTAACTCCCCAACTGTAGTTTTATTGAAGGCTGTAGCCCTTCCCATACCCCCTTTCCACCAGCACGAACCGGGTGCTAGTTCAGAGCTAGTGCCAGTGCCAGTTCGGAGTTGGTTCAACTGACGAGCCTTCTAAGAACCAGTTTGCCTTTCCACGGGCTAGAAAGCCAGCACAGAGCCAGGTCTTACGTCACTGTAAACGTCTCATATTTCATAGCAAAGCTAGCGCCGCAGCGCCAAACACAAATACACCAGGCTCGTTTGAGATGCATCGGCTTCTCGCATAGCGANTTAGGCTACCTGCTGTGGCTTTTGTACTGTAAAGACGCCCGTTTCATCCACATTGTAAATCATGTGTGGAGGGAATGTATGCCTGTTAAAGATGAGAGGCAAGGGAAGAACCTTATCAGAATCAAAACCAAATCTTACAGGTAAAGCCTCCATAAAACATTTGCAACTAAAGAATTAATTCTGTCACCTGTCCATCACTACAGCCAGATTGTCAAAGAACTCCCCAACTGTAGTTTTATTGAAGGCTGTAGCCCTTCCCATACCCCCTTTCCACCAGTACGAACCGGGTGCTAGTTCAGAGCTAGTGCCAGTGCCAGTTCGGAGTTGGTTCAACTGACGAGCCTTCTAAGAACCAGTTTGCCTTTCCACGGGCTAGAAAGCCAGCACAGAGCCAGGTCTTACGTCACTGTAAACGTCTCATATTTCATAGCAAAGCTAGCGCCGCAGCGCCAAACACAAATACACCAGGCTCGTTTGAGATGCATCGGCTTCTCGCATAGCGATCGGTGCATGACATCAAACCTCCGCGAGAACGATCCAAAAGCACAAGGAGTCATATGCTCTACAAATGCTCCCGCGGATCCGCAGCTCCGAAGCATCTCGAACAAGCCTTCTATCAACAATCGCGGATGTTTCACTGCTGTTGATGCTCATGGCTTTGCGAACCTACAACGGCATCCAAATACGGCTCGCCGTAATTTGTATATAGACGGAGATTACAATCGAGCTGCTATTAGCTCGATTAGCTGCTATTTCAAAAATGGCGGTCACAAGTTTCTTGTTGGTCATGGTAACCCCGCCCCCAGCCCCTGACGCAAGCGGTTCTTACTGCTAGCCCAGCAATGTTTTGGTGCTACTTACGAACCACTTTTCATGGTTCGGAGCTGGTGCTTTGTGTGTCGAAAGACAAAGAACTGATTTGAAACTAGGCTCTGGCTCCGAACCAGCACTCAAACTGCCTTGGTGGAAAAGGGGTACCAGGGATGTTGCCTCTGGAGTTCGGACACAGAGATGGCGACGTGCTAGGAAGCTGCCAAACCGGTCTTCACCTAGAGTAGACAATTCATTATTAATGGGGCTGTCAAAAGATTAATCGCAATTAACCGCTTCCAAAATAAATGTTTGTGTTTACATAATATATGTGTGTGTACAATTATTATTTATATATAAAAACACACACAAACATGTATATATTTAGAAAATATGTGTGTATTTTCATATAAATAATAATTATACACAGTACACATAGGCCGTGGAACTGTTCAGCTAGTTCTTTCAAGTGTTTGGAAAGCTCCTCCTCCATCTCATCTGTGAATATTCTCTTTGCCTCAGCTACTGCACCCCAGGCTACTGATTTTACTTCCCCTTTCTCTTTTTTCTTAATAAATCTTTGGAGGCTTGACTTGTCAATATTTCTGTTCCTTGCAGCTGCTCTTATAGACTTCTTTCCTTCCTTGACCTCAGCGGCTGCACTCTCCTCTCCTCGAGGGGTGTTTTGCCCCAGGTTGTCTTCCTGGTGTATTGCCTTGGCATGATGGCTTTTCTACAATGTTTATGACATTAAAAATAAAACATATGTAATGTAATATTACATTAAAATATGTTTAAGACTAAACTTAACTTGTGCCTCATGTCTCACTTTACCCCAAAGCATTTGTCTCACTTTACCCCACCACCATATTTTAGAAAAAAAAAAGATCTCTCTTAGCAATTCAGGTTAATCTTCAGCTAGCATCATCACATGGTTTAATATGCTGGTAGTTCATCAACATGTTTGATATAAGTTTTTCTACCTGAATCAGTTTGCTTTGGCACAACAGTTGATTAAGTTGACCGCAAGAAAATTTACTTTTACATGCAAAAAATATATTTTTGTGAAAAAAACATGCTTACCACAGCACCATGAGGTCCTCTCCTTCATGGCCAAGGGGAAATGGGAGGGGCTTGAAAACATAATTGTCACATGACCACAAATGTGTACCGTTGCCTAGATACAGGGGGTGTCACACCCGGTTCCTACCCAATGCCGCCAGTGACCTACAGCACCTGAGCAGAGAGCAGCAGCACGACGACTTGAACAGGAGTTTCTAGTTCAGAAGGGGGTGAAAGCCCACTGCTCAAGACGTCAATAGCCAGCATCCTAGATCCCCAGTCAGCAGCAAAGGGGTGGGAGCTTTTCACACCTACCTGCAGGACATAGACTTTCTCTTGCAAACTGTGGCCAACGTGACCACATGGGACAGACTGTATCTGCCCAGAATCAAGTCCAGCCATGATGTGCGGAGTTTCCTAGATCGGCAACCAGAAACTGTCAAGTCAGACTACCAGCAGCTGTGACAGGCTTTTATTAGAGAGTTTTCTGACCCTGAATCGGACCAAGGGCTCATCGCCGCCATGGACTTTAAACAGGGCCGACAAAAACAAACCCCACAGACGTATTACAACCGACTCCAACGGGCCTACTTCGGAGTACAAAACGAGCAAGGATTGGAGGAAGATTTCAACTTTAGAACTCTGTTCCTCAGAAATCTGCATCCTACAGTGAGTCATCACCTAGTCCTGGCATGTCTGCGCAGCATGTCCACCCAACAGCTGCGGGACTTAGCCCATAAGGCCTATGCCAAGACTGTGAAAAATCCAACAATTTACCCTGTCTCTGATCACTGTTCAGAACTGGCCTTAGAGGGCGCACAACACCACCACCACCACCACAGTGAGAGACTTTTTAACCTAACACCCAGATCCCTGCTGACCAGCTACAGACCACAGAACCAGCTAACCCATCACCAAGTGACACGCAATCACCTCAGCTGACGGCTGCACATCCAGAGCAAACCAACCCACTTCATCACACTGTCAACCAGGACTCCAAAGTACCATAAAGTGTTATTTTGGTTGTCTGCCTCCCTAACGAACCACATGGGACCAGCCCCAACTGCCTGTCAGTCTGCACACAATCCCCAGTACCAAGACTCCTGGGGAATCTGATCGAAAAAGGAGTGGCCCGGAAACTCTACCTAGCCATCACTTTGGAAAATGACATGAGAATTGAAGCCCTGGTAGACATGGGAACAGATCTCACTTTGATGTCATCAAACCTCTTTGACAGACACAGAATTGAAGCTAAGAGACAAAATCAAACTCTCAAATCCCAAAACTGTGAGCTGAATGTGCAATCTTACAGCCAAAATGAGGTCCAACTTGAACAGATAGCTCCCATTCACCTAACAATGGGTCCAATGAGCCTGGTACACCATGTACAATGGACACATATCCCCTTCTCATTGGCAAAGACCTGCTAGATCGCTTTGAGTCCTTATTGGATTTCAGACAGCTGAAAAATTGGGCTCAAGTGTAAGAACCTCTGCCTCTCCAGACACCCGGATCACCTGAGCCAGACCGTCAGGTCACAGAGGTCATGGGAAATCTCACAGCCAGCCATGGGAATACCATCTCAGCACCAGAGCAAGGGTCAAGTTCGCTACTCTGCACTTTTCAAATCACCCAAGACTCTGACTCTTACTGCCCCAAGGTCATGGCAGACCTGCAGCTGAATGATGTAACAACAACAGACATCATTCTTGCACTGTGGGCAGACAACTCAGCCATCAGCCTTGCACTGTTCAATGCTCTTGTCGAAGGCACTCCTGACCTCCCTTTTGCCAGCAAGTGCACCTGCTTCCCTTTGGACTCTTGTCTGTCAACCATAGTGACTGACATTGTTTCATATTTGTTTTACTGTCTTTCAGACAGAAACTCCAATGTTCTTGCTCAAAGAAAGGCTACAACTATCAAAGGTCTACCTTTGTTTATAAGGGAAAAGTCTGGAAACATGCTGAAGACTTGCCTGGTAAGAAGATGTGTGTCATCAGCATATGTGTTCACCAGATCTTTTCTGGTATACAAAACTAATGATCAGCTCTCTATCAGTCAAGAGGCAGAGGAAAGGAAAGAAAGCAGGAGACAAAGTCATGGTAAAAACAGTAATGTAGCAATAGCAGAGTAAATAAAATTTACTATGTAATGTAATATGAAAAAATATGAAAATAGAAGATATAAACAAGAAGAAATTAAATGATTTACTCACTCCTTATGTTGTCTCAAAATCATAATTTACTTTCTTCTAGTGAAAACTAAAAATCATTTGAAGGTTTGAAGGATTTTTTAGTTCACAAAATTCAAGTCAATGGGGTCCAACACATTTAAAGTCCAAAAAGGACTTAAAGGCAGCTTGAAAGTAATCCATATCTAGTGGATTACTCTAGTGATTTACATTTACATTTACATCATTTAATCATTTAAGTCGGGGATACACTTAACGACTAGCTAAAACATTCTAAGACTGAGCTCAACACACAAAGACTGTTTCCTTCGACTGAAGCCAATTTAAATGCTTACACACTGAATTTAAACAAACGGCGACTGAACGCAACTGGCTCTGTCTCGGCACATTTGGGCATGATCAGTTGTAAGTATCAAATTACATTCATAATCGGTGACCTATCTCTCTTAAACAATATAAAAAGCATTAAATCAGAATGACCATGGATTCTGCTGTGGACGAGTGCCACAGGTAATCACATCAATGCTGATATTTCATCTAACAGCACAGGTGCAGGTGTGGCATTGTTTAGGCTTGGGAACTATATTCCGTCTATCAGTTTTAGTTCTATGGCGAAATTGATCAAGCTTAAAAACATGATCACGCTTAAAAACATGACCGCCCAAATTAAGTTACATGAGCACATGTTTAGGAACACTCTGTAGTCCAACGGAATTCAATCAAAAATTGGTTTTGATCCTGATTTTATGCTGATTTCTATTGCAGGACACAGAGACAGAAGACAACCCAAGGGGAAAAAATGAGGATCTTAACCATTGTTGAAGACCACCATCCACTCAAACCCAAATATAAGGTGCCTCTCTGTAGTGCTATAAGAGCAGATTGGCCCAGATAATGTGCAAGATCTTTGCCACAGCTGTTAATCTCTTTGGCTTGATTTATGCCCTCAATGTGAACTATCCTAAAGAATTAAAATACAGTTTTGAAAAAATTCAAAAGTATTTATTGTTCTTGACCCTCAGCGCTCAGTAAGAGTCTGGCTCTTCAAAAAAAGTATTAATGTTCAAGTAGCTGCAATCCATATGGATCATAATCATAATCATTGAGTTGAGCATTTATTTATTCCAGTTTGTACTCTAATTTAGTGCATAAACCTTTTTTTTTATAAATCTTGAAGAGTGGAGTAGAACTTCATCACCTTCTAATATATGTACCTCACGCAGACAGAAACTTTGTTTTGCAGAATTGTCAATAAATAATTTCTGTAATGATGGCAATGTCTTTTGTATTGTGTTGTATTTACAGTATAGTTTGTACTCCCTGCATTTGCATTCTTAATGTGAGGGCTATACAAGTGAGATATTTGGCGAAAGTTGAATCAACTTGACAAAGTAAGGCAACCAGCTGCAAAGCTTTTATGAGTTTACTGAACTTCAGGCCTCTGTAGTTGTGTTTACTTGTTTCTTTGAGTTGGACTGGTAGTTAGATGAACTTACTGAGGAAGGTACAATCAACTTAATCAAATAAGTTTAGTGAACTTTCAAAAATGATTTGACAACTTCAACCACTAAAGTTGAGTAAACTCAAAAATGCTTTGCATCTGGTTGCCTTATTTTTTAAGTTAACTCAACTTTTTATTTTTTACAGTGTGGCTCCTTTCAACCCAAAGGAGCCACAATCCAGACCCACAGCTGTATGCCAAACACATCCTTATGGTCCATGTTCCCCCACATGCAGGTGTTTTCCCTTTCACTTTAGTGACTTCCTGTCCACCTGTTCATTGATCAAGATGAAGACTGAGCTGTTGATCTGGGATCTTGCTTAGTGCACATAAAAGGGCATAATTTCTATTGTGGAATTATGTTCATCCCTGTAGGAATGCAGCCATATTAAAATTCTGGCTGATACGAATAAGCTGAGGCAGTTGTGGCCTAATGGTTGGAGAGTCAGACTTGTAACCAGAAGGTTGCAGGTTCAAGTCTCAGGAAATGTAGGTGGGGGGAGTGAATGAACAGCGCTCTCTTCCACTCTCAATTCCTAACAACTGAGGTGCCCTTGAACAAGGCACCTAACCTCCAATAACCTCTCGGGGTGTGTTTGTTCAATACTCACTGCTGTGCACTTGGATGGGTGAAATGCAGAGCACAAATTCCGAGTATACTTGGTCACTTTCACTTTTATAATTATTTTCCATGTTATGGTCAATAACTTTTTTACTATTTTGTCTAACTAAACAAAAAATAAAGCACAATTATTTTTTTTTAAATGTAACAAAAATTTAGGCAGCACTAATGTACAGTATGAAAAATTATATTTTATTGAATTATAGAGTGTGTTAGATGACAGCAAACAGTCTAAATGTAAAAATAGGGGAAAAGAGCATACACAATTAAATGTCCAATTCCAACATATTTCAATATTGACTGATCTCTAACATTGGTCGCCAATAACTGATATGGTTCTGTAGGAAAGATAAAACAATGCATTGACACACACAAGGTCTACAGTTGAGAGGACGATTGGACCGCTTAAACACAGATTTCACTGTCTCCACAGTGAACTTGCAAAATTATTGTCCCATGTGTTGTTCTTTTTAACATTTTGAAGACGTATTCTGCCTACGAAGAGGAGGATGAGCTTAAAGAAGAGGGTCATGAAGAAGATGAGGCTCATGAAGCAAATCTTCTGCAACAAGATTCGAGGCTGGATTTGCTGTCAGAGATGCATTCTTTAATGAGTAATATAGCCAAGTATTGTAGCAGTAGTAATATTAAAAATAAAACGTATTAGTAGTAGCAATATTAATAATAAAATGTATTAGTAGTAGTAGCCTAGTAATGTTTAATGATAAAATGTAGGCTAGTAGTTGCAATTAAAAGTAATGTTATTTATTAGTAGTGATATTTATTAGTAGTATTAATGTATTAGCTATATATTTATTATTGGTGTTTTGTTAATATATATTTTTTTTAAATTACATAATACAAACTTTTCAGGTCTGTCATAAAATGTATTATTCGTCAATTGATGTGACTTTTATTTTCCCTTCAATTTGTAGCTGCAGAAGTTTGTTGTTAAGAATGAAGTTTAAAGGTCTTGATTTTCCTTCTCCTTTTTGAGTTTTTCGATCTCCAACTGCAGTTTTAGCTTTTGTAGCTGTAGGACGTCTCTCTGTAGTTCCAGCAGTTCTTCTCTTGTAGCGGCTGGAGAGGGTATTTGCTTCTTTCTGTAATTCAAAAGTGTTTTGGAGAAATTATGTCTAAAAATAGGCTGTTCTAAGTCAAATTAACAATAGACTAAGATTGCTGGGAGGGTCTAACATGTGAAACAAATACAAATTATCATATTATTTTGTTGTCATATTATGCCTGTCGTGATTTTTAAATCTTTTATCCTCAGCAGTGATAAATTTGATTTGATTTTAAGACAATAATGTTCTCTCACTCTGTGTTATGTTCCTCTGGTTCAGGTTCACTCTCTAAACCGCCAGAGATGCCAGCCAGTACAGGTGAGTCCACCCCAAGGATGTCTTGGACCATTGACAATTCAGGCGGCAGTGGTCCTTCACCTTCAATTTTGTTATCATATGGCAACAAAATGCACTTGGTGACGTGAAAACAGGCTAATAAAATAAAATTTTTCTTACCAGTTTTGTTGTAATCCCTCTTATGAAGGCTGATTTCTTTTCTTTCTTTTTTTTTTTTTTGCCACCACAGAGATTTTTTTTATTACCTCTGAAACTCCTCTTTACTACTAGATTCTATGCAGTAATTTTCTCTGTTATTTCCTCCCACTGTTTATGGCAGCAGTAACAACGGGATTAAGTTTGCTTTTTAAAATTGCTTTTCCCATATTCATCAAGAAGTATACACTTCTCGTGAAACTCTTAACAGTTTCCCTTACCTAAGAGAACTGTTTAAGGGATTATATGCAACACCCTCAATTCATTCCCTTAGGTAAGGGGAAATCACGGCTTAAGTCTCATACTTAAGGGAATAACTTAAGGTGCTTTATGCAACCAGGCATTGATATATAGAATGCATACATGACTGATTTTGTAAAGTTGTGAAATGTAGATTTGTTTTACCTGAAGGTTTGGCCACAACCATCAAATTTGTCTCTGCGGTTAGCTTTACTCCTCCCTCAAACTCCACTGTACACACATACTTCCCTTCATCACTACGCTGCGCCTGAGAGAATAAGAGAGGAAACTACTGTCAACTTAAACTCTTAAAAATAAAGGTTGTTTATTGGCATTTGTGGTTCCATCATGAAGAACCTTTAAACATCCATGGAGCATTTTCATTGCACTAAAGGCTCTTAAGATTATACATTTTACAAATTCTTCACATTAAAAAAATGGTTCTCTTCACTGAAAGGTTCTTCTATGGCAGGGGTGCCCAACCCTGTTTCTAGAGATCTTCTTCTTCTTCTTCTCCTTCTTCTTCTTTGAAATTTATTGGCGGTTGGCATACCAATTTGGTGCATTACCGCAACCAACTGTTTTGGGTGTGGAGCTTCAATGTGGATTTAGACGCTTATAAATATATATACAGTACAGTCCAAAAGTTTGGAACCACTAAGATTTTTAATGTTTTTAAAAGAAGTTTCGTCTGCTCACCAAGGCTACATTTATTTAATTAAAAATACAGTAAAAAACAGTAATATTGTGAAATATTATTACAATTTAAAATAACTGTGTACTATTTAAATATATTTGACAAAGTAATTTATTCCTGTGATGCAAAGCTGAATTTTCAGCATCGTTACTCCAGTCTTCAGTGTCACATGATCCTTCAGAAATCATTCTAATATGCTGATTTGCTGCTCAATAAACATTTATGATTATTTTCAATGTTGAAAACAGTTGTGTACTTTTTTTTTCAGGATTCCTTGATGAATAGAAAGTTCAAAAGAACAGCATTTATCTGAAATACAAAGCTTCTGTAGCATTATACACTACCGTTCAAAAGTTTCAAAAGGTCAGTAAGAATTTTTATTTTTATTTTTTTTAAAGAAATTAAAGAAATGAATACTTTTATTCAGCAAGGATGCATTAAATCAATCAAAAGTGGCAGTAAAGACATTTTTAATGTTACAAAAGATTAGATTTCAGATAAACACTGTTCTTTTAAACTTTCTATTCATCAAATAATCCTGAAAAAAAATATTGTACACAAATATGTTCTACAATTGTACACATTAAATGTTTCTTGAGCAGCAGATCAGCATATTAGAATGATTTCTGAAGGATCATGTGACACTGAAGACTGGAGTAATGATGCTGAAAATTCAGCTTTACCATCACAGAAATAAATTACTTTTAACATATATTAAAAAAGAAAACAATTATTTTAAATTGTAAAAATATTTCACAATATTACTGTTTTTACTGTATTTTTAATTAAATAAATGTAGCCTTGGTGAGCAGACGAAACTTCTTTTAAAAACATAAAAAATCTTAGTGGTTCCAAACTTTTGGACTGTACTGTATATAAAATAAAAAAATAAAAATAAATGTATTCTTGGTAGTTCTTAAATTCTATCAAATAAACCTGTTTCTTTTAAGTATCTCATGAGAACTGGCCATGCTGATGGTTTTGATGTATAAAAAGAAAGTAAACCCTCTATTGACAAATGTGTATCCTAATTCTTTGACTTTTTCTAACAGTATGGTTTGTTCCTAGAGATCTACCTACCTGCAAAATTTAGCTCCAACCCTGATAAAACACACCTGAATCAGCTAATTAAGATCTTCAGGAGCACTTGATAATTATAGACAGGTGTGTTGAGCTGAACTCTGCAGGAAGATAGATCTCCAGGAACATGGTTGGGCACCCCTGTTCTATAACATCACTGCAAAAAAAAAGGTTCAGTGTAAGGTATTCACATTTGTCAACATGACATCATAGTTGATGTTGAGTTGGTCACTAGTAAATCTGACTCTTGATGAACTATCGCCACTCCAGTGTAAGCCTTTGCCTTCCGTGTTCTTCAAGGTTGGGAAAGAGACCGTGGGGAGGTGGTCAGCCGTCCATTTCCCACCCACAACACGTTGAGATACACTCCGAGGAAGAGAACAAGGCAGTGTCATGTTTTCCCCTTCAGGAACTTTAACAGCTGTGGTCTGGAGACCTGCTGGAGACCCAGACAAATGCCGTTGATAGTATGAAATGTGAAATATAATAAAAATAATAATAATAAAACACTTTTATGTTGAATAATAACTACAGAGGGACACTAACCAACAACAGTCAATGTTAAAGTGAGCTTCAAATCCTTGAACAGACATGTCCACTGGCCATCATCATTTGAAGTCACAGACTTCAGGAGAATTACTTTTTTATCCTTTATTTGATCATTAGAAGGACTCTGCCACTGTACTTCAGTGTTTGGGTTTTCACCAATGTCACAGTGCAGCTCTGCACTACTAGACTGCACCAGCACTGGGCCTGGTTTAGCAAAGACTGAGGGAGAAAAAAAGTGAGTAAATATGAAATATATAATAATTCTAAAAATAAATCAATATATATAAAAAAAGACAACTGTTGGTTCTCGCCACTGCTGTCGTCTCTCACCTGACACAACATGCAAAGTGTATAGTTTCCTTGAATTACAGAAATAAACTCCAGAGTCTTTTGTCTCCAGTCTGGGAACCTTCAAAACTCCTCCATTTACACTTACTTTATCCCTAATATGGGAAGGACCTTTAAAAATAAAAACAATTATAGTGTGACTTCTCACAATACTTCATATTCAAATCCTTTTTGTATCAAATGGGGAAGAAACTGATACCCTTCTGTTTAGTTCCACGTCTGCCATTAATTTTAATGATGAGGTTGTCATTCAATTTCCATTCTACATCCCTGTTCTGAGGTACTTCACAATCCATGGTAACCTCACCCCCGACTTTACCATACTTGACGGGCACATCACATTCCCCACACGATGTACACAGTGCTGATGGAGAGAAGAACGGGGAGTTAAAGAAAGCAAGTGCAGGAAGAGTAATTACAGACTGTTTAAAATAAAATTTACTTCAGAATATTAAAATGCACTTTATGAGTTTATTTATGCTCACCAAGAAGAAGAAAAAAGAGGATCTTGCAAGTTGGCATTCTGTTCCTTTTTCTAAGAAATATATTGAATGAAAAGAAAAAGGTTATTTTTAAATCAAAAGCCCAGTGTTATACTGATTTATTTTTTTCAATGAGAATCTGATAAGTTTTGTTTATGAAAAGAGGCCCATACTTTTACAACTAAGAAAAACAAACAAACTGGAAAACAACATATGTGGCTATGAGCCACACCTGCAACTGCTTTCAGTAATTTTGTTTCATTCTCTCTTCATCTATTTTTTTAACCCTCAGAAAATGATTGTCCTATTCAACTAATTAAAATTCAATTTGAAACATTTGAGATAAATATCCAAGACACTATTAGGTTTATGCCTCCAAATTGTACACAAACAGAAAAAAAAATTGAATAAAAATGTTTGTCCTTTTATATACAGGTCCTTCTCAAAACATTAGCATATTGTGATAAAGTTCATTATTTTCCATAATGTAATGATAAAAATTTAACTTTCATATATTTTAGATTCATTGCACACCAACTGAAATATTTCAGGTCTTTTATTGTTTTAATACTGATGATTTTGGCATACAGCTCATGAAAACCCAAAATTCCTATCTCAAAAAATTAGCATAT
>RJVU01072388.1:3588913-3706877 GCA_003731715.1 Anabarilius grahami | reverse complement strand
CCCCCTCCCACTAACATACGATGACATGCACCAGTCACTTTGTGCAGCATTGGTCTACTCACTACCTCATTCACCATGGAACTGACGTCATTCTACCACCTCATCAGTCACTTTAAATATAATAACTGCTCTTGAGCCCTTTTGTCACGTTAATCAGAATGAATAAGCCAATCTTTTTATCTGCACTGTTTGTTCACTGGTTTGCACTCTATCTGCCATGTGCCTTGCGCTGCTTTATTTAACTTTATTTATTTTTATATATTTTATTATTATGTCTTTTTTTACATTCCCTTATTGTATAGTTATATCTTATATTTTATATTGATCTTGTATAGTTATATCTTATATCTTATATTTTATATTGATCTAGATTATTAAGTTCTACTGTTAGTGTTATCTGTATGCACCGGGGGTCTGAGAGTAACGCAATTTCGATTCTCTGTATCTATGTACTGTACATGTGGAAGAATTGACAATAAAGCAGACTTGACTTGACTTGACTTGACTTACATTTATAGCAATATATGCATACAAATATTTAATTCGTTTGAGAGTGTAGGGAGATTAACTGTTATGACATTTGCAGTGCTTTATAGAAGTGGGTGATCAGTAAGAGCTGTTTCGGCATGATTTGCTTCTCGCGATTCTGATTGGTGGAGGTATCTTTGGATACATGGGTAACGAAGTTTTTTTTCAACAGGAATTCCACTGTTTAACAAATTAGTTGAAAATCTAGGCTGATGACTTCAGCAAGTGGCTTCAATTTATCATTGATTAACAACCTTGTAGCTCACAAGTCTGGCTTTACTGGTTATTACATTATCATTAAAAATTAATTTGCCTAAGGAGAAAATTAATAGAATTTTACTTCCCAACCCAACTATTGAACAGAAATCATTGCTTAGTTTGTCCCACCCACCCTGAAACAGCAACACTGGCTAAACCAATGGTGTGCATCTGGGGGGGCGGGACTCTGTTTGTCTGGCCAATAAAAGAAAGGAGGAGTGTTTAGGAAACCTGTTTGACATCAATCTTTTTTTTTTTATTATTGTGTTTTTTTGTTTGTTTGTTTTTTTTAAGTAGACTTTAAAGTAGCTTTAATCATTTATGAACATTTACTCAAATCATACATGATTATTATTCATAAATGCACAGAATGATGTGGCATGTGCTTACCTGTGTTTTCCGGGTCCTGGTGATGTGCAGGTAAGCTCTCTGACCGGTTTTGGCGTGGTGTCGGTCTACGTACTTGCTTCCAAAGCCGAGAAAGCTGTTCATACAGACATACAAGCCTCCCTCACTCTCCTGAAACGATTGGAAAGAACTGCTATAACAAAATACTGTTGGTCAGCACCACGCGCACACCACAAAATAACATTCACGCGAATGATACACACAGGCTTCTCAAGATGAGAAACTTTGCAGCTACCAGCTCAAGTTAGCGTTATAACTAGCTCACAGCTAGCTAAAGTGATATCAGCGGATAAATTAAAGCTGCAGAAAATGAATGGTTTAGTCGAGATGTGACCAAAGAGGGCAGAGTAAACAGTCCAATGGTGACATAATAAAGGAAAATAGTGCAAACTTGTGCACTAAATAAGCGCTAGTTAGCAAACATTCCAGTATCTCACAGCTCGTAAGAAGACAAAAGCAAAACGGCAACCTTATGCAAACAAAAAAAGTGCGCGATGACTGTGCAGTCTACAGAACTCACCGGGCTGGCGAACGAGAAGGCGCACTCGTCTTTGTGAACACGATCTCCGGGCCTCGGAACCCGAATAGTTGACAGAACCGACATCAATATCTCGCTAACCTCCGTCATCTCTGACTAAACACTATTTGCCTTCTTGCCTACACACACGCTTGCCCGCCTGGGTTTTTTGGCCCCCGCTCCTGAAATACAGTCCGCTTCAGGTCTCTGACAGCCCCCTTCTTTCTCTCTGTTTCCCCTCAATGAAAAGCTGCTGCTGAGGATCCAATGTGTTTCATTCGAGGCCAGGGGCGCTGCACACACTCGCACTGCACGCATTACAGCCGCAAATGTTTGGCCGCGAAGTCTCTAAAATGTGCGCACAATATTTTTCACATTTTAATTTTTGACATAAAATGCAAATATGCACACTTGTGTGACGTCTTTCATGCAAGAGTTAAATGATTGTTTAATGTATCGTAGCAATCCTGGCGTAACAAAAGCTTTCTTTAGGGTATCATCACTGAGGAGAAATTATACACTATATTGTTAATTCTCATGTATTTTGTGTATTACGGTAATATGGAAGCCATGACAGTTGACAAAATGAGAAAGCGGAAAATTGTACCTCATGTAAATAAAAATACTGGCCTCATGCGGCTGGGAGTGTAAGTACAGCCACGCAAAGATTATGCATCAGATTATAACTAAAAAGTAGGCTATGTGATGAATCAACCAACAATCGTTCCTATTATTATCTTCATAACCTAGTTGTGGTGTGGACTTGACAATTCTCATAAAATTAAAGTGATTAATAAAACTATAATTATCGTTGTCGTCCTTGGTGTGAACGCCTTAACCACAGCTCTAAAGTGATTTTGTAGAATTAAGAAAAAAAATTAATGAAATTATTAATTCATTTAAATTAGAAATAAATTAATATACGCGGGCCATAAATATGCAAATTAGCCACGCCTCCACTCAATTGTACTAGCTTGGACTCCCTGATCCAAGAGGAAATATTATTGGTTTGATTCAGCCATAAATGTTTGAACAAACTTGTTCAGAGGAAGAGCGAATTATACAAGCAGGCCTCAAACAAAAGCAAGAGCATGCTCAGTTGATACTGTAAAAATATCTTCTTGGCGAAACAGATTTGGGAGACGCTCCAGTGCGTATTTGTGTTTGAGCTCTCGAGAACTTCAAATGTTACTATTTACAACGTGTTTTCGCAGCGGTGAGCAATGTAGCCAATCGCAGACACATTTGTTGATCTCTTGAACGCAGTGGCCAATCAGGGCTGTTTAATTTACTCAGAATCTTCTCACCGGTGAAAACGCCGGAGTTTTGTTCTGTTCTGCGAATTCTCTTATTAGCAAAGTCTCGGCACGATTTAAATAAGAGATTCATTGTGCAGTGTAGACAACTTTATTGATTATAATGAAACTTTGTGAGATTTAAGAGCTTTTTAGTGATTGTATAAAGGGAGCAGTCTTTAGCTATATATAATTAATTCAGAATTTGAATAAAAGTCGACACAACGGAATTCATATGATTAGCATTTGGCTTGACTAACAAACCCTAATAATAATATGTTGCTAATGTTACACAAACCATGTTTGGCATCTCAGACAGCTGCGTAACTGCCTTAAAATCAGAAATAATGATGGGAAAACCCGGGGCGGGGCACGTGGACGGGATTGGTTACAATATATATTTGACGGTAGGAATTAGGGGCGGTTTTTCAGACTGTCTTTGGTAGCCTACGGATCAATTTTTATGGGGAAAATACTCAGCTGACTAACGAATTTGTGCATAGTTTGTCTTAAAGCATATTAAAAACACCACAAAGGCATAGAAACAACATTTAAAACTTGATTTTCACCACAGGGGTTTTTAAATACTTCCATTTACTTTATGCTTTAGGTAATATATTAACCCTAACCTTACCACTACTACTAAACTTTTTTAGTAACTACGTAATAATAGACAGTATTTAAGTAAATAAACACAAAATAATAATACACCAATAATTACTAGATTTTTATAAGCAAGCGTGTCCTCAAACGGACACAGTAGTTTCCTCTCTCGTGCTGTACCTATATTTCTCGCTGCCAGGCACGTATTCCCCTCATTCCTGTGTGGGACCTCCTCCCTCCCTTCATTCGCACTGGAGTCCTGCATTATGGTGCTACACTCAAACACAGTCCCTGTATACGTGGCGTCCCTCTTCATTCTCAACTGTGTGTTTATAACTGCAGGCAGTGGACTATCTTCAGAGAGTTCATCCGGACTTTTAGCCCCTCACGATGAGCTCTATTACCGCGGGGTTCGGGCGTATTTTAGGGAGGATTGGGAGCGCGCGGCGGAGTTCCTGGAGAAATCCATTTCCACGCGAGACATGCTCCTGCGGACCAGACGAAAATGTCACGACGAGTGTTTAACAGCAGGAGATGACAAAGTCTCTAAACTAGGTAACTGTTAACTTTTTGTACTGATGCACAAAGTGTGTTTTGCGTTTCTCCATCACAGTGTGTGAGTGTTTCAATGATGTGGAGTAACTCATTAAATTACTGAGCTTAAAACTAATGCAACAATACAAAACATGCTCTGCAAACTGGAGACTGGAGTTGTCCATGACTTGTCCTGTTCCCTGCATGTTAATGTGTGTAGACACAGAGGATGCAACTCTCTGGGACCTGGGGATACTAGACTGGATCCAGGTGCAGGCCGAGTGTGTGAGGTTCTGTGTGGGTCGAAGTGTTTCTCCTGCTGCTCTGCTCCCAGTATCTTCAGACATTGAGTATGAATTTGGAACACGCAACCCTTACAACTACCTGCAAGTCACCTACTACAGGGTAAACTCAGTAATCATATGTTTATACGTGAAATCAGGCAAATAATAATTAGATACGTTTATCACAACACACCTGGAAAGGTCTGAGTAAGCCTGCCCTGGTTTGTTTTGAAAGTTTAAACTCTCCTCCCCCTCTATACAGTTGGATAAAATGGACAAAGCCGCTTCAGCTGCTCACACGTTCTTTGTGGCCAATCCGAGTCACCTGGAGATGAGGAACAACATAGAGAAGTACAGGAGGATGATAAGAGTGAAAGACGAATCCTTCCAGGACAGAGAGAGAGAGCAGGAGCAACACTGGGTGAGTTCAGCAAAAGAGAAAAAGCAGTCAGGGTTTTTATTAAAGGGTTAGTTCACCCAAAAATTAAAATTCTGTCATTAATTACTCACCCTCATGTCGTTCTACACCCGTAAGACCTTCGTTCATCTTCGGAACACAAATTAAGATATATTTGATGAAATCCGAGAGGTATATGACTCGTCCATAGACAGCAATATAACCACCATTTTCAAGGTCCAGAAAGGTAGAAAAGACCTTGTTAAAACAGTCGACGTGACTACAGTGGTTCAACCTTAATTTTATGAAGCGACGAGAATACTTTTTGTGTGCAAAAACAAAACAAAAATAACGACTTTATTCAAAAATATCTTCTCTTCTGTGTCATTCTCATACATTGTTTACATCCAGCGCTTCCAGGTTCTACGTCAGAACGCCGGCTCAGTATTGGCCGGCTCCTGCGTCAGCATCACTGCGCATCACTTGTTTGTTTTTACGCACAAAAAGTTTTCTCGTCGCTTCATAAAATTAAGGTTGAACCACTCCAGTCACGTCGACTGTTTTAATGATGTCTTTAGTACCTTTCTGGACCTTGAAAGTGGTGATTAAATTGCTGTCTATGGGCGAGTCATATACCTCTCGGATTTCATCAAAAATATGAAGATGAATGAAGGTCTTACGGGTGTAGAACGACATGAGGGTGAGAAATTAATGACAGAAATTTTCATTTTTGGGTGAACTAACCCTTTAACTACAACTAAAACAAAACTAAAAAAATAATTTTCGTTAATTTAAATAAAGCTAAAATTAAATAAAATATAAATATTAGATACATTTTTTTTTACTTAAACTTAAAAATTACAAATGTTGCATTTGACACTCACTTAAATAAGTTTAATTATTAAAATGACCAAAACTGAAATAAAAATAGCTTAATTTTTTTAATTAACAAATAAAAATGACAAAAGCACAATTAATGAAACTTAAAATAAAAATAAAATGAGAACTGAAAATATAAAAACCGCTAATTCAAAATACTATAGTTTATAAAGTATATAATAATTTGAATAATTTGTGTAATACTTTTGTATTAATGTATGTAATGTGTAACTTTCAGTTATGTATGAAAGTCTTAAGCATTGTTGTCTTAAGTAACTTAAAATTTGTATAAATTAAGCTTTGCAGTGGAAGTGAAGCTTAATATAATTATAATGAAAAAAGAGGTAGGTAAAATAAAATATGTAACGTTATGTATGTTGATTATGGAAAACTGTGTATGAGGACCTAACAAAATCTTGATGATGATAAACAATACTAAAATAACACTGCTGCAAATGTCACCACCAAATTAATAGATTTTGTAAATTGAATTGCATGAATAGTTCAGTGTGCTTACTGACGTCTGAGCAGTTCTCAAGACTGTAAGTGGTGTTGTGAGTCATGATAGTTATTTTGTTTTTCTATTGTGTTGTGCAGTCTGTTATTTTGACAGTTTCTTCCCACATTGACCGAGCAGTCTTTTGTCTTAGAGCTGAATATGTGGATAACGTCTGTCAATTACATACTTATTCTGCACCTCACTGTCCTCACTCATCTCTTTTTCTCTTTCCTAACCACTATTATAAAAATAAAATGATAAAAGTTATGAAATTAAGCACATTAGCCCTCCTGTATACCCCTTTCTCTATCATTTTCCCATCTTTTTTCACATTGTTTATAATTTTTTAGGAGATTTATGATGCAGCCGTTCTGGCTGAGAGCTCGTCTGATTGGGTGAAGGCGGTGAAGAAGTGGAAGGAGTGTGTGAATGAGACGATCAAGCAGACAGAAGAATGCAGAGCTCAGTGTGAGATGGCGCCACGGGTCCTTCCGGAGGAGCCAGAGAATGCACATGGTGTTTATGAGAGAGCTGCAGGTGAAAAGGATGTTTATTTACAAAGTCTATAAAGTTATTGCAGCCACTATTAGAAGTTTAACACGTGATTATTTCAAGGAACAGTAAAACTGGTAATATTTATTTTTTTTATTATAAAACAGTTGAGTAAACTCAGTCCTTCTGTCTTTTCAGACCTCTCTCTCTCCTTGCTGTCATGCAAACAGACATGCGTGACCTTAGTATCAACGCGACCTGGAAGGGTTTCTGCTCTGGAGGACTTTCTGCCCTTACAGCTTGAGCATCTACATATTGCACAATTCAAAGGTCAGATGTCATTAATAGGTCAGATGTTATTAATACACAAGCACTGATGTTTCCTGCCCGTGTTTACTCACAAATTACAGTGTTTTTGTTATTTAAATTATATTAAAAATGATCCATTATTATGTTTTTCTTCTTTGTTCTTCACAGTTTATTTTTGGAGATAAACAGTGTTTTGTTTTATTTATTTTTCAAAAATGTAATAGAGTGCAACAGTCAGGTTCTGGAAGTAAAATGCTTTTTTTTTATAAAACTGTTAACAGACAGCCTTACCGTGAGCTACTATGTTGTTAATCGGTAGTATTTGCTTCTGTTGAAGATGTTAGCCCGTATTATTTCGACTTAGTTTTAAAATAATTGTTTTTATCAGCAGAATTCCTTGTGAAAAACTACATTACCCATGATGCTGTACACAAAATTCCACCAATCGGAGTCAAAACAAGAAAAACATGCCAAAAGATCTCATTAGTGCCGCCCCACTCCCATGAAGCACCACAAATGACGTAATCGAGTCTGTCTCCTTAGGTTCTCAAAATACTTAAATATTTGCTGTATAAAATCAACATTTTTAAATGAGTAGTTCTATATTTCTCTATCATTTTTAATTCTGTTCATTCCATAATTTTAAATGCTGTTTGCAGTGCTTGTAGTTCGTTCCCTCAATTAAGTTTTTGCTTCACATCAAAGTTTGTAATGTTGTGATTCACCTTGTAGCTGGTTGGCTCGGTTCATAGTTTAAAACACTTTAACTAAGACTTTTTATAAATCCCTTTGGGAGAAATGAATGGAAAAAATACTTCCAGAATCAAAGAAGCTGAAAAAATTTGGCGGGCACTGTTGCGCTCTATTATACAGTATATGAATGTAAGGGCACCAATGTAAAACATGAACACAGTGGTTCCCTTATGATATGTGAGACGACTCAAATTTGCAATACTTAATTCATTCATTTTAATGTTATGTATTGTATCTTTCCTTGGTTATTTCTAATTTCTGATCTGTATACAATTTTAAAACCAGCATCAATGACTCTAACACAGGCATAGCCTACATTTTTGGATGTGGATGTGAATAGCAGTGTTATTTTAGTATTATTCATATTCTGTTTAATAATATTTTGAATAAGCCTTTATTTTTATATTTTCATTCTAATTTTAAGTTTTTAGTAATTTTGTTATGTGCTTTTGGCATTTTTATTAGATTTTTATATAAATATTTAGCTGTAATTTACTTTTATTTTAAAAGTAACAACTTATTTTATTTTGGTTAGTTATGTCAATATTTCTTATTTTTGTAAAAGTTTGTTTATCTAATATCTTTTATTTCAGCTTTATTTCAGTTAGCAAAAGCTATTTTTAAGAGTTTGTTAACAATAAAAACACTGGTTAATTGGTGGTGTTGACTGTTCTCAAGCTCCAATCACAGTTAGAGTACCTCAGTTTAAAAAAACTAAAAACTAAATGCTATTCTGTTTGTTGGTGCTTGACCTGAAAAGTTTGAGAACCATCATTAACCAAACACTGTTGTTACCACTCTTTGGCGTTCTGCAGCTGGTGACCTGAAGGGGGCGGTGAAGACCCTGCGCTCCTTGCTGCTCTTTTACCCCACAGATTCAGACTCCCTTAATAACATGGAGCTCTACTCTCAGACTCTAGAGGGCGACACAGAGGCTCAGGAAACAGGCCCCATGCCGGTATGATGAATGGACTGTAACTATGTAGTACAGTAACTATGACTCATGGGAGATGGGGTAGAAAGAATAATGTTTGCATTTATAGATGGGTTTGTCTGCTTGATGGATGGATAAATGGATGAGTCAATGAGAAAAATCAATACAGACTTTAAAATGGCCATTTTATCTTTTTTTTTCTCAAAGAAAATTGCCAAGTATGTCAGCAGAGCTTTGCAAGAGAAGAGACTGCTGTACTTTGGGATGGAAAACTTGGATTTTAAATTCAGTGACCCGGTATATGCCTCATTGCTTTTGCTGGAGTTTTTTGTCTTTCACCTCTCACCTTTTGTCCTACTTTCTGAAACTAGCCAAAAAAGGCCTCAGTCTCACTCTCTGTCCCCATCAGGATCTGTGGACACCCGAGGACGTTGTGCCTGAGTCTCTGCGAGAAACCTGGAGGTGAGACAGGGAAATAGAAAAATAACAAAAAAGGAATTGGTGAGGTGAATTTCCTGGCAGCTTCAAACTTTTCTTCTTCTCAGAGCAGAGAAAGAGCAGCTTCATGAGAAACTGAAGCAGGGCCAGAAAGTGGAAGAAGTGGATGACAGTGGATTTTATGCAGGTACAAGCTCTGTTTCTGTCCACCCTGTTCCTTCCATCATTTTGTAATATTTATAATATGTAATTTAATATAATTTTTGAATTGAATTAGTTAAATATATAACATTTGACTCAGGTGGTCCCATTCCTGTGGTTGGCGTAACAATCACTATGGATGATCAGGGGCTAAATGGGACCAACCGTGCAGTGCTGGATGGAGTTTTATCCCAGTCTGAATGTGATCGCATGATGCAGCTGGCTACCGTGAGCTTTTTA
The DNA here is from genome assembly GCA_003731715.1 of Anabarilius grahami. Classification (NCBI taxonomy): domain Eukaryota; kingdom Metazoa; phylum Chordata; class Actinopteri; order Cypriniformes; family Xenocyprididae; genus Anabarilius; species Anabarilius grahami. The sequence goes on along the minus strand of RJVU01072388.1, from coordinate 3,697,308 downwards.
ATAATCATTTAAAAATCTGCCATGTGAACTACTGTTTCAAACAGTGCAATGCCCAGAGAACAGCTGAAAAAATTCTCACCTAACATTCTGCATGTGTTGATAACAGGTTGCTGCATCAGTGGGTGATGGTTACCGGGGGCGACGCTCTCCTCACACGCCACATGAGAAGTTTGAGGGCTTGACTGTTCTCAGAGCACTTAAGGTGAAATATTACTCATGGTACTCAAGTCACGGTTCGGCAGGGGGGAAAAATCTAAACATAAAATTGCTTCTTTTTTCTTCTTTTTTAATAAACAGTCGTTTATTGAACAAATTGTGTCTCTCTTTAAATAAATTCAATTATAATTAACATTTTCTTAAGGATAAAAAAATCTATCGTAGTTAATGCTGTAAACTATATACAGCGAGCCCTTTCTTGCACATTACCATAATAATATTATATTAAACTTTAGAATATTATTATATTAAAGATTACAATTAACAACAGAGCCCAATCTATTCAATTCAGTTGCTATTTATTTTTAGATATATTAATCAACACTCAAATAATAAGAAAAAAAACAAACATGTAAATTGCACATAAGGCAGGTTTCAGTAACTTCTAAATCTAATTATTGAATTATTTTTCAATTATATTTCTACTCCGATTCATTTTTGAAATATAATCATTTACATAGTTACCGTCATAACTCATTTTCATGACAAATTTACTTAAATATATATTTAATAACTAAGACATTACAGGTAAAGTAAATATAATGATTGTTTAAGCTAATATAGTGCATATATTTAGTGAAATGCTCCTCTCTAGAGTTAATTTCTCTTGTGAACTAACATGCTGTGGACACTAAATGACTTGCCTGAGGTAAATGTAATGCTGCGAGAGTTATTATTCTCAAGCTGTTTTATTTATATCTTTCTGCGGTTGAAACACTGGTTGAGAGATTATTACACGTAAGCATATCTATGCATAGATCGTCTTTTCTTCTTCTTCTGCACATTTCCTGTTGTGGCGGTTAGCAAACAGCGTTGCATTACCGCACACACCCCCTTCTGGATTGGAGTGTGGATCGCCTGTGACCAGCGGTATTCAATGTCTGACTGTATGCACCGAAACGTGACATGGGTACCATGACAGTTCAGGACAAATACATGTACCGTTACACCCCTACTCATGACACATGCTAGAATGATTCATAAAATTATAGACATTTTCACATCAAATATCCTAGATAATATACTAGAAAATATCTGTTTTCCAGCTGTCTCAGGATGGGCTGGTCAAACAATCAGATGCCAAGCTGCTGCATGAGATCGGGGAGACTGTAAAAGTTCTGATGGACTCGTACTTCAGAAGTCACTCTCATCTCTACTTTGCTTACACACACTTGGTGTGCCGCTCCGCCATCCCAGGTACAAAACTCTATAGTGCTTTAACAGGAACAATCATTCACACATAAACACACATTATTTTAATGTCTTGCTCAGTGCATATATGACTTCATGTGTGTAAAGGACAGCAAGAGGGGCGGTCAGATCTTTCTCACCCAGTTCATGTGGATAACTGCATCCTGGAGCCAGAAACCAGGCAGTGCTGGAGAGAAGCTCCTGCTTTCACTCATCGAGATCTCAGGTGCATAGATGTGTAGATGTAGGAAAAACACACAGGAAATTCACTTAGAATGAATAGGCTTGCTGATAGCTTCCTTCATTTGCATACATTTATTCATTAAAAAATAAATTAAGAAGATTCAAGATTCACATGATTAAAGACAGTGTGTGGTCTACTTCAGTTGGCTATAGTTACTGCTGGAAAGTTCAATATAAAATATATAGAAACATTTATATAAAATTCCCTTACTGCCAGCTTTCTGTTGAGATTAATTGTGCAGCATTGATTATATCGGGTTAATAGCACTGACTCCTATGAGCCTCATTTGAATAGAAAGTAAACATCTGGAAAATAATAAAAATGCCTAAAATATATTTAATAGTTTTTTTTTTTACTTTTCTTTTATGTACACATTGATTGTTTGTATTGTTGCCTTTACAGTGCAGTTCTTTACCTGAATGATAATTTTGAAGGAGGCGATTTCTTCTTCACTGATCGAGACACCAAAACAGTCACCGTAAGATACATTTCCCAATATTCACTAATTTCTTACTTTTATTCTGATCCTTATTTACAAATTTCTCATAAGCTCTCAATACAACAATAAATAAGGACTTGATATAATCTCCTGAATAGAGCTGCACGATTAATCGTTAAAATACTGCATTCTCGATTCAAACACCCACACGATTTCATTCCTAAATGACAACGATTCGCCTGTGTCTATTAAACCTTTGACAAAATCACACCAAAACATTCAGATCTGCATTTGCGCTGCCGCTGACCCAGAGAAAGCAGTTATCATGTATAGGTATGAAACAGCTTCACATACAGTCTTTTCAACCACACAGTATCGTTATTTCTGTTTCAAATATTCAAATTATCACAGAAGTACTGGGATAAAAATTTATAGTTCAGATATAAACACTGATGTCTACGGAAGCGATCAAAATAGAGCAAATCACCTTTTGAAAGAAACTTGGTGCTTCAAATAATGACTGTATGGATTACATTGTTAATTAAACATTTTAAATAGACTGCAGCAATTAACATTTTGTCAGAACCTCTAGTAAATTTCATGTTATTTTGTTCAGTTGTCCGTTCAGAAACGTGATCTCTGTTTGAAAAAAGAAAAAAAATTTGATTCTCAATTCATCCAGAATCGTGCAGCTCTACTCCTGAATGACATTTAAAATAATGAGTCTCATTCACTAATAATTGCGTGGATTATTTGTATTTGTATTTGTATGTACAGGATAACTTCTTGCAAAAAGACGTTTGTAAATTTGTTGTGCACAAATTTGTGTGTACACACGTGAATGAGACCTAATGCTTGCCCGAAACTTTCTCTGTATCTTTTTTTGCTTCTTTCAGGCAAAGGTTAAACCAAGCTGTGGGCGACTTGTTGGATTTACATCAGGACCTGTCAATCCACACGGAGTTACTGCAGTAACGAAGGGTCGACGATGTGCACTGGCACTCTGGTTCACCACTGAAAAGCCCCACAGAGATATGGTATGGTGCTATTATGGGAACTTCCAGAGATGCTAAAAGAGGAAAGGTGTTATGTGCACTAACTCATATGTTTAACTTCATTTTAGGAACGTGAGGAAGCTGAAGCCTTATGGGCAGCTGATGGACAGATTGTAGTAAAAGAGGAGAAGGTTGATACTGAGAAATCTGCCCGCAGTGGGAGAAGCCAAGGAAAAGAGAGGAGCAAAGAGAGAGAACGAGTGACAGGCAGACGGGATGAACTGTAAGAATGACAGATGAATGAGCAGAAAATAGACATCCATGGACATTAAATGCCATGCTGCTTATTCACCCTGTCATTTCATGAACCTGTTCCACATGGTTTTATGTGTCTGTAAGTGTGAGTGTGTATTTGTGTGTGTGTGTATGTGTTTGTGCCCTTGTTTCAGTATGTCTTGTGTTTTGATTCTGGTTAGTATTTCAAAGAATAAAGAAGCAGCGAATGCGCCAATTATGTAATTTAGGGAGTAATTTATTCTTCTTTATTATAATTTATTAATTATTAAAGACATACTCAATTTTTCCTCATTATTTTTTTTTTACTCATTAAAAATTAATAGTATTTTTAAAATAGTAAATGATGTACACACAAAACACACACACAAGAGATCAATAACCACCAAAATGTAATAAATTTAAAAACGTGTAAACAACTTTTACATGGCGCTGGGTTTTTGCGTGAAACTACATCCACACCACTAGGTGTCAGTATAGACCCAAGACCACTGTCATATCGATCAACGCAGCAAACAAAATATGACTCTGCGCACATTTATCATTAATTTGTTATTGTTTCACAGAATCAAAACCAAGAGAAAAAAGACAGAAGGTTCAAGTGTTTAATAGATCTAGATGATGGTACATTAAAACAAGTGAGTGGAGTGAGGGAGGAGGGGAGGTGTGGCACATTAGCACTGATGGAACGAGTGAGAGAGAAAAAGAGGGAGGGGGTGGGAGAGAGACGGAGAGCGAGATTACAGATAATCCCTCATAAATGAGTGCATTTGTTTATGAAGCTTACAAATCTCCCATTTAGAGTATGGAATAATAATCCAGGCAAGAAATCATGTAATCATTCATACCCGACTCCCCATTTCAATATGACGCCCCTTCCATTAAACCCAAACCCTAATATCACTGACCCTCCTCTAATACACCAGCTCTTGCCATACTTGCGCTGGCCATTGATCCTCTGTATGCGTTTAATCTGCATTGTGCTGTAAAATAGAGGGCAGAATGGCTAATGGTGCATAAGGTGTTAATATGATCCTATGCATCTGGTACTTAGGCCTTGAAAATAGTTAAGTGTTTAAGAGCAAAGCAGATGTATGGACATACCTCTTAGGTAAATGACTAAGACCCTTGTGACCTGTTTCCACTGACGTTTGACTTTCACTGAGATGCGTTCATGAATAATCTCTTTTTCCCTCATGATAACATATAATATTACACAACATGTTGGAGTTTTGCAGGATTTTGTCCAGTGCTGAAGAGCATGGATATTAATAGTGATAATGGAACGGTTGATGTTGCATTCTCATACATATAACCAAGAGTGAGACATTTGTTTAACCTGGATTTCTCAATGTAATCACACAGCTGCAGGTTTTTCACAGTGTGTCCATTTTTAGCCAAGTGGCTGGGTCCTCTACACTAAAAAAATGCTGGGTTAAAAACAACCCAAGTTGGGTTGGAAATGGACAAACCCAGCAATTGGGTTGTTTTAAATGTCTGCCCAACCTGCTGGGTAGTTTTATTTAACTCAACTTTTGTTTAAAAATTACTATATTGCTGGCTTAAAATGAACCCAAAATAGGTTGGACACATAATTACTAGAGGCAAAAGGTGAACATTTATTAATAAGCAATTTAATAAATGTTTATTGTTTAATTATTATTCATTAAACGTATTAATACATGTTAATTTTTTCAACAATAATAAATATTAATTTCCAACATACTTTGGTTCATTTTAAGCAAGCAGTACAGTAATTTTTAAACAATAGTTGAGTTAAATAAAACTGCCCAGCAGGTTGGGCAAACATTTAACCCAATTGCTGGGTTAAAACAACCAAATCGCTGGGTTTGTCCATTTTCAACCCAGCATTTTTTAGAGTGTAGGATGTTTTAGACACATCAAGAGTTTCTCTGATTCTTTTTAAACCGGTGAACAATGCTTTCATGAAATTGTAGTGTTTTTCTGTACTAAGAAAGTTTAGTGTGAAACTGTATATTGTCAAATTTCACTTCACTGTCCATTTACATTCCAACACTCATTGTTTAGGCAATATCACAAAAGCAAGAGCTGTGATTTGTGAGTGATGTTGTTTTTATAACGGTTAAAAAATCTGTGTGAATCGGAAGTTTGCGAATGACTTCAGTATTGTGACGTATTTCAGAGTGAAACGGAATATTGAATGAGAAAAAATAGAGGACTATCATCAGGGACAAGGAACGCCATTCCAGGGGGGCAGCAAATTTTCAGATTCTGACTAAAGATTATGAATTTGTCTGAAGAAGGTCTTGAAAATGGTCGAAACAAAACTAATAAAGTCCAAACCTTTTTCTTCTAGAGTGAATGTTGCACCTTTTCTTCAGTTATGATGAACTTTTGATTTCTGGTTGCACCTCCTCTTCAGTTGGTTGAGCATCTCTTTTAACATGAAGACAAATTAAATTATTATTTTTTCTCTAAATTAATTTTGACTAGTAATGTCCGCTAACAAAGTAAATGGGGTAAATTTGGATTTCATGCAGACTTTAATTAAACGTGTAACTGAATAACTTGCATATTAGACAAAGTATTGTCAGATACTTTTTATATTTTTTCCTCCGCCAATGAAAAATATTTCCAAACAAAGCAGAATCAAATGCATCCCTGTACAACACAACGAATTTCGTTCCTGAACAAATCAGCATTGTTCAACAATTTGGTTAAATGAATGATTCAATGACTCATTTGTAAGGACATCGCCACCTACTTTCATAACAGTGTAAGAAACCTCTCACTGAAAAATTCCCACCACTAAAATTCACAGCCTGAGAGTCTGTCTAAAATGTGCAACAAACAGTGAAAAATGCTGTTTTGACCTGCATCTGAAACTGTACTTGGATGATATATAGAATGTGAAAAACACTTTGAGTAGTATGGCCGAATTCATTAGAATATGTAAGAGTATGTGAAACAAATTTGGATGGTTACTACTTCTGCCGAGATTGGAAAGCTGCTGAACCAATCAAATTCAAGGGCAGTAATGTACATAAAATATATATTTAAATATATATAAAATAAAAATAAAATTCACAAATATAAAACTGAGGTTTCATTGTTCATGGTGGGGACTTTCCATTAACTTCTGTTGTTTCGTACTACGCTAGTGATGTTTTGTTTTCCCCTTTACCTCCCTAAACAAAAACATTTTTTTCATTTTCATTGAAACACTATTTAGCATGTTTAATAAGCTGTTTTCTTTGTGGACATTTTGGCTGATTTCACGATCTACTATCCTTGTGCAGACATTTGCTTCCCATATAGGCAAAACCAGACCCACCTACACACACACAGACTATACTACATAAATACACATGACTTAACTATACATTACAACAAAGGGTTTTTTACATGACACCAAACCTAATGCTGCACATAACTTTTCCTCAACGTTCATCCATGCGAAAGTAAACCACTCCCTTTTGTCCTAATAGAATATAATCCTTTTCACCCATGGGTTGCGTTGTCCCCCCTCCTTGCTAAATCGGGTGATGATTTTATCCACCATGCTGCGATGTTTTGTCTAGCTCTGCGAGGTGGGGGAGGACGAGTTATATTTATGATAATGATAGTTTGTCAGTTCTAAATCAGGACACTAAAATTGATTTAAGCAAAGCCTTAAATGTTCACAGGCTTTTAAGCTCTTTTGCTCCACAAAATTCATCCTCACTCATTTTTGTACCTAAAACAATGTGTTTTATGTTTTGTTACAATAGCATTTACACTCTTAAGAATAAAACATATTGTACCTTGTGAAATTATACTGTAGCCTTCCGCTCACCTCAAAATATAAATATCACTCATTTTGAAACATTTTCCAAGGTGTACGCAACACCAACTCCCAGTGATCTGAAACCGTTCATCATTCCATACATAGAAATGTCTCTCCAATCCATTATTTACTGTTTTCAGCTTCCTCACAATGAGAATGTTGTGGATATTCTGCCTGCTCATTTGTGACTAATAGGCCTCTGTAGCCATGACCCTCATCTAAAAAAGTTTAGGTTTTCTGGGACATCTATGTTCAGAGTTTAGGGATGTATCACCAGTGCCTTCAGGATCAGGTCTGGACATTTTTGTTCCATACTTTTGTCATTGTGGGGGTTTTCAGTCCAATATCATGTCTAAAACCTTAGCTGAGCACTATTCACCTTAAAGCAAACTTAGCCAGCATTGGCATTATTAAATACTAAACAGGGGGGGAAAAAAGTCAAATCTATCCTCTCTGCTCCCTCACCTGGCCCTTCACACACCTGCTTTTTTGTCATGTGACCCTATGACCTGATTCTCTCTACTATTTAGTTCTCTTGTCTTTTGCTCTCTGTTCTCTCCTCTCCTAACAGATTTCCCTCCCTCTCGCTCTCTCCATCCAAGGCTTTATCCTTTCAGCCCTGATCTCACTTCATCCCCTCCAATCCTCATCTAGCCATCACAAAAGCATCATAGAGTTTACAGATAGAGAGAGAGAGGGATCAGAAGGTGCGTAAAGCAGAAAACCTGAATGAACAGTGTCCCGAGAAAAGACAAGTGGATAGAGAATTGGAAAGGAATAAGAAATACAAATAGAGCGGAGAAACATCCAAGAGGAACAGGTAAGTGATGGAGTTTTTTTTACTTATTCAATTCTATATTTTGGGTTTGTTTGCTACTGTTTTAACTGATGAATATGGCAAAGTTAAGATTTGATAATGAATTCCACTCGGAAATGTCCACTTTAAGTCAGAACCAAACCATAACATAAGTGTCAATCAGTTTTATGCTTTAAATCCATAAAAATATTGGTTTTTTTGGTCTTTTTTTTCCCCCCTTTTCATTTTTAGGTAGTATAAATGTTTTTTTTAAGATACCAAAAGAGACAAGCTATTGAATAAAAATGATATTGATACAAAATTGTACTGAATAATTTCTCTATTTAAAGAATGTTTAAAATTTATTTAAATAATTTCCAATGACCAAATAGTTAATCACAGTACAATGAATGCAAATTATCAGCTAGACATTATAAATAATTTTTAGGTTATGTATGAATAGTTATAGGACTTTTTACCATAAAAACTTTTGAGATTACTGAATAATATTATGGAAGACTGTTCTTTCAACATAATTTGCTGAAAACTCAAATTCAAATGATAGCTAGGCCACACTTTCACACCCATTCCTAGCTTTCTCTTCTCTCTCTCCGTTTCTATCCATCTATCCCCCTCCCCATCTCTGCTGTAGCTCTTATCCAGATGCAAAGAGCAGTCAATAATCGGATGAGAGCAGATTTGATTCAAAAGGCCTCCCTTAAAATCTCAGCAGTGTGGATTTAAACTCACTCTCCCCTGCCTCTCTCTCTCTCTCATTATCTCTTTCTGGTTATGGCATTTGGTGCTCACAGTCTTGTTGGTAATAACATTATCTTTTAATTCATACTGATGTCAAAAAATCCAGGTATGGTGTTCACCTTGAGTTCCAGAACAGGGACTATTTATTGATGTCCTTAACAGGACAGCTCCCTCCCACCGGCCCACCTCTCTCCCATCCACACCCTTTATTCTCTCGCTTTCTCCTCAAACAAATTTTAGGCAAAAGTCATTTGGTCATGAGAGCTCGGGAGATACACAAAGATTAAAAAAAGAATTCAACAAAAGGAAATAACTTACATTAATCTTCCTTTGTAAGGTAAGACATGAAATTTAAACTTAGAGGTATGCTTTATGACTCGCAAAAAAATATTTTCATTAAGACGACTGACAGCACACTAGTTATAAAAGCAAACCATCCAAAATGAAGGGCGAAATTATTATAGATGACAATACTGAGAGAGTTTAACATCATCAATAATATATAACATGGATCTCAGTAATGCTTTCCGCATAAAAAATCTATGTATTGTTTCTGAGGGCTCAAGAATATTACAAATTAAAGCCGTTGTAATGTGCTCATAGAGTCACACTTATCATTGTTAAGTCCCTTTTATTTCACAGGAGCAGTTGGACGTACCCAAAAACGAATGTGCTGTAGATGTATATAATGTATTTATGAACTAAACTATCTATGTGTGTAATATCTTTCTATATGAGAGCAGGTGTATGGATATTAGATAAAGCAGTTTCTTGTATGTCAGTGTGCTTGACTCTGACTCATTGCACCCTTGCATGTTTGTGGTGGTGGCACAAGTGAAATTTTGCATGCATCCTTATTTGTGAGGATTTGCAAACCAGGTCGAAGGGAGTTTGAATTGCAAATAGCTGTTGAAGGGACGACTGCAGATATATTACAGTGAAAGCAACAACAACAAGCCTTCCCCACAAGCAGTAAAATAAATTGCATTGTCATGATTAATGAAACTCTTAAATGTATATTCACATTTAGGAGTTTTCCCCAGCATTCTCTTGGCTCTACTGAGCTAACTTCCTGTCTGTATCTGTGGGTGACTGTGCCTGACAACCATTGCCATGGGTGAAATGGAGCAACTGCGAAAGGAGGCGGAGAGCCTGAAGGATGAAATCACTGTTAGTGTCAATAGTTTTTTCCCCCTAACATCACAAACATTTATGTAACTTTACAGAATATCAGTTATAGATCATCTGTCATATCTGTTTTCTATAGGCGGCTCGTAAAGCAGTGCAGGACCTCACGCTGCAGGATCATGTGGCGGGGACAGCTGTTGTGGGACGTGTCCAGCTAAAGACCAGGAAGACATTGAGAGGACATCTGGCCAAAATCTATGCCATGCACTGGGGGACAGACTCAAAGTAAACACAATAAGGCTTCCATCTAGACTACATGCAAATAAAAGCAACACATGCTGTACCACATGTACTACAAGCACAGCCATATACACACATTTACATGATACTGATATGTCATTTTTAATAGACTTATGCTTTATTTAGGCAAATACTGGTAATTGGTAATACTTTACAATAAGGTTTCATTAGGTAACTACTTTAGTTAACATGAACTAACAATAAACAATACTTCGACAGCATTTATTAAACTTAATGTTAATTCAACATTTACTGATACATTATATACACATATATGTATATATATACATATAACTAAAATAACACTCTTGTGGTCCCCTAACATATTTATTTTCTAACTGATATTTCTTTTTGTCTCTCTCAGACTGTGCGTTAGTGCGTCTCAAGATGGTAAACTGATTGTATGGGACAGCTACTCCACCAATAAGGTACTGAAAGGTTTTTCAGTGTTAAAGTTTCCTCAGTCTGATATTAGTCCTTAACTACAAAAAGGCTAAAAATCATTGAGCCTATCATTACTAATTGTTATAGATGTAATAAATGACAAAATCTGTTGCTTTGACTTGGAGCTGCTGTCACGTACATTTAAATGCAAATCATTTCTGGTGAAGGCTATTAAGTAAATCAGTTTCTGCCAGTGGTCACATTTGTGTGCAAGAGGGAGGAGACATATTTAAATGACATGAAGCACGAAAGCAGGGCTGAGACACTTTCAGTTCTTTTTGAAAACATGGAGGCTGCTTTATGCAACATATTTAAAATAAGTCATTCTGATTTTATTTAGTGCTATTGCAACTTTATATCTCACAAATGACTTTATTTGTCTAAACTGCACCTTTATATCTTTCAATTGTGCCTTTAAATCTCACAGTTATAGATAAAGGCACATATATATAATTATGCAATTACGAGGCAATCATCCCAATTGTGAGAACTCTTGAAAGAGAGAAAGTTGCCATTGTGAAATATTAGACCTCATTCATGAAACATGAGCAGAATTCCTTTTAGTGTAAATCAATCACAAAACCATTCTGATAAAAAAAAAAATATATCAGATTCAAGAAAGTGTTCGTATTTTTCAAAATGTTAGTTGGTACGAAAACATTTTTTGTGTTCTTTTAGGCTAATTGATGACACTGAATTTTGATAACACTATTTTTACTATAATAATATATAACAAAATTGATTAGTAAATTTAAATTCTTTACATTATTTACTCACCTTTAAGTCGTTCCAAACCTTTATGACTTTCTTTGTACTGTGGAATATAAAAGCAGATAGTTTGAAGACTGTTGGTAACCAAACAGTTTCACTTCCCATTGACTTCCATTACATGAACAAAAAAATACAATGGAAGTCAATGTAAATGATGGCAGAAATGTAATTTTTGGGCAAACTAGCCCTTTAACCAATTAGTTCATTTGTTTATTGAATTTTTAACACCATGTTAGCATCAGGGCTTAACCAATTAGTTAAATGTGAAAATAAATGTAATTGATGGACCAATATGATTGAAAATTACTCTGAAATTTACTCTAATTTTTCATGAATGAGGCCCAATGTATATTAACATTTGTCGTTAAACCTTAATCTGTAGAATATTAACTAACTATTGTCTCTGATTGTGGTCTAGGTGCATGCAATCCCCCTGAAGTCCTCATGGGTGATGACATGTTCGTACGCACCTTCAGGAAACATGGTGGCATGTGGAGGACTTGACAACATGTGCTCCATCTATAACCTGAAGGGCAAAGATGGTAACGTGAAGGTGATGCGTGAGCTCGCAGCACACACAGGTGAGAATAAATACTTCTCATGCAGAACCAGTTAGCAATACACAAGAGCCATATCTGGTATATCTTATATATCCATGATATATTTTACATCAGCTAGCTGCCTCTTGATGTATCAGTTTTTTATGTATATTATTTGAATCTCTGTCTTGTGTTTTGTGTCGATCAGGTTACCTGTCCTGCTGCCGCTTCCTGAGCGACACTGAGATCATCACCAGCTCTGGAGACTGTACCTGGTACATTCACTTTAGATTTTTAAAAGCTAAGAACATTTTTCTGCAAATGATGTATTCAGATCAGCACATTTTACTTCCTTAAATAACATGACCTCTGACCTTTTCCAGTCTTCTGTGGGACATTGAGACAGGAACAGAGAAGACCGTCTTTGCTGGCCATCTGGGAGACTGTATGTCTCTGGCTGTGTCCCCTGACTTCAACACTTTCATCTCAGGAGCTTGTGACTTCACAGCCAAACTGTGGGACATCCGTGAGGGCCAGTGCAGACAGACCTTTGGAGGCCATGAGAGTGACATCAACGCCATTGGGGTAAGACCTTTTTGACTCCATGTCTCCCCACTGTCGACAACAATATATAAGCCTCCAGTTTGTAATTTAGACAAGTTCTTTTCTAACAGTTTCTACTGCTAAAATAGTTTGGTATCTAGACAAATGTATAAAAATGCCCATGAATCAGTTTTATTTAGTATTATTGGTAACACTTTACAATAAGGTCTTATTTGTTAACTTTAGTTAATGTATTAACTAACACGAACTAACAATGAGCAGTGTATTTTTACAGCATTAATTAACCTTTGTTAATGTTAGTTAATAAAAATGTTCTAGATCATGTTAGTTCAGTGTATTAACTAATGTTAACAGACACATTTTTTGTATTAGTAAATGTTGAGATTAACATTAACTAAGATTAATAAATGCTGTAGAAGTATTGTTCATTGTTAGTTCATGTTAACTAATGTAAACAAATGAAACGTTATTGTAAAGTGTTACCGTATTATTTATATAGTATTATAGTATTTATTAAAATATTGAATTAGCTTTTATTTTTAGATTTTTTTAGTTTTAGTAATTTTGTTATATGCTTGTCATTTTTTTATTTAGCTTTATTTTTGTTTTTGTTAAATTCTTATCTAATATTTAAATATATATTTTTTATTTTAGTTCAGCTTTATTTCAGTTAACAAAAAACATTTTTTAATAGTTTTAGTTAATATCGACATTGCCAACAAGTTTTACAATTTTATTAATTTACATGACTTTTCCAGTTCTAAAAATCAACACATTTAAAGGTGCCCAAGAATGCTTTTTCACAAGATGTAATATAAGTCTAAGGTGTCTCCTGAATGTGTCTGTGAAGTTTCAGCTCAAAATACCCATAGATTTTTTTAAATTAATTTTTTGAACTGCCTATTTTGGGGCATCATTAACAATGCACTGATTTACACTCGGCGCCGCCCCTTTAAATCGCGTGCTCCCTGCCAAACGAGCTCTCGACTATATTACAGCGCATTTACAAAGTTCACACAGCTAATATAACTCTCAAATGGATCTTTACAAGATGTTCGTCATGCATGCTTCGAATTATGTGAGTAAAGTATTTATTTGGATGTTAACGTTTTATTCTGAGTGAATTTGAGGCTGTGCTCCGTGGCTAACGGCTAATGCTACACTGTTGGAGAGATTTATAAAGAATTAAGTTGTGTTTATGCATTATACAGACTGCAAGTGTTTTAAAATGAAAATAGCGACGGCTCTTGTCTCCGTGAATACAGTAAGAAATGATGGTAACTTTAACCACATTTAACAGTACATTAGCAACATGCTAACGAAACATTTAGAAAAACAATTTACAAATATCAGTAAAAGTATCATGCTATCATGGATTATGTCAGTTATTATTGCTCCATCTGCCATTTTTCGCTGTTGTTCTTGCTTGCTTACCTAGTCTGATGCTTCATCTGTGCACAGATCCAGACGTTAATACTGGCTTGTGTAATCCCTTGAACATGGGCTGGTATTATGCAAATATTGGGGGCGTACATATTAATGATCCTGACTGTTACGTAACAGTCGGTGTTAGATTCGCCTGTTCTTCGGAGGTCGTTTAAACAAATGAGATTTATATAAGAAGGAGGAAACAATGGTGTTTGAGACTCACTGTATGTCATTTCCATGAACTGAACTCTTGTTATTTAACTATGCCAAGGTAAATTCAATTTTTGAATCTAGGGCACCTTTAAAGTTTGACTACTTCATATATACAGGTTTTCAAAGACTGTGAGAGTCCTGGTTCCCCAAAGACTGTCGTTGAGGGGGTGAATTAAAATAAGAAATATCTAGATTTTTTTAGCTGTATTTTAATGCTTATTTTGTCGAATTTTAAACTATTTTAAGTTATCTTGAGGCCCCCTGGTTGAGAACGATTGCCCTAAACCAATGTATTTAACTTTGACATGAAGATTATCCCACACCCTTGGTACTATGAACATGAAGGATTCATTAAACTGTGCAGTTTGTTGGAGAGATGCTTTTGCTTCATGAACACAATGAGAAAATATCCCATATATTTACATTGAGGAAGGGGCTCAAGTCATCTTTTGGGACCAGAAATATTCTAGAGCAGGGGTGCCCAATCCTGTTCCTGGAGATCTACCTACCTGCAGAGTTCAGATCCAACCGTGATCCAACACACCCGTCTGTAATTATCAAGTGCTCCAGAAGAACTTAATTAGCTGCTTTCATTTTCAAAATTTTGCATTTTCAGGCCCCCAAAATGCAGTTGTCATGTAAATGAACTGCCAAAAAGCATAAAAAGTTTTCCATTTTTTAACAGGGTTGGAGCAAATCTTTCGCAGGAAGGTAGATCTCCAGGAACAGAATTCTGTTCTACACTCCAAAATCGCATACACTCTTGAATAAGTACTAACTTCACAGCCACTAAAAAAAGTATGTTCTATAGTACGAATGTAATTTGGACATACTACATTCATCATGTTGCCTTTATCACATGACCTACCAGCATCAGTTGCGTTGTGCCATTCACAAATCTTCTCCCGTGGCCTCGTGGGATATTAAGTGTCCATCGTAAGCACACTTCAGAATCTCTTCAGAACTTTTTGCCTATTCTTTTATGAGTTCCGTGAATTCGGACATACTTCCTTTGTCACATACTGACAAAGGAAGTATGTCCGAATTCACCTTTCATTTTTCACCTACTATAGTAGTAGGGAAGTATGTGATTTGAGATGCACCCATCGGGTTGGGCTCTTTTAACCTGGATCAGAAATCAATCACCCAGAACAACTAAGAAACCACCTAGCAAAACACTAACAACCTCTCAAAACTCCTTACAGCAACCTCATAGCACATCCTAGCATAGTGGCAGCAAGTTTTGCAATATATTATAATAAATATATTAATTTTTCTCTTCAGTTTTTCCCCAATGGCAATGCAGTGATCACAGGTTCAGACGACGCTTCCTGCAAGCTGTACGACCTGCGTTCAGACCAGGAGCTCATCACGTACCAGGACTCCAGCATCATGTGCGGAGTGACTTCCATCGCTCCTTCCCTCTCTGGAAGACTCATCCTCGCTGGGTATGACGACTTCAACTGCAACATCTGGGACTCGCTTAAGGCGGAGAGAGTGGGTGAGTCACTGGAACGAGATACAATGATGGATGTGAACTTCAGAAGAATGGTAAAAAAACATCAGATGCAAAAATATCTGTAATAAAACCATGTTTGTCTTTTACAGGAGTGTTGTCTGGTCATGACAACAGAGTGAGTTGTATCGGCGTGACACCTGATGGGATGGCCTGCTGCACAGGATCATGGGATAGCTTTCTGAAGATCTGGAACTAAAACACTGTCTCAAAGAGAGGCAAAATCAGAATATGTCAAAGACAGGGTAAAATGTAAAGGGGACAATTGGAACAGAACTATGGGATATAGTTGTATAAGTAGGAAGGGAAAGAGATATGTTTGTTGTGCCGTCACAACAAGAAAGATTGTGAATAAGAAAACCTCATTTAGAGATGGGCTTGATCTGTAGAATAGTCTTGTCAAAGAAACCATGCAATAACAGAAAACTTGTTTTTTTCAGGGACCGCTAACTGCAAAAGTGGGCATTTACCAAGCCATGACCTATTTGGTGATTTGTGAGGTAATTTTTGGATAGGGTCATTAACACAAGGGTGTGTTACAGCATATTATCACTATAGCATATGAAATAAGTCTTTCAACATTAGTTGAATCACGCTTACTGATATCTAAATGCATCCTGTGCTATCAAACCTTTATGACAGAGGTTGCCAAAATAGTTGTGCAAGATTGAGTATAAAATTTCAGTCTACACAGAATGACATTTTCACTTTTATAAAATGTGGTTTACAAACTATAGATTAAATGAGTTTTAGTGAGATTGTCTGATTGAACTTCTTTTGTTAAGTTTAGTGTTAGATTTTTTTGATAGTGCACTGATAGTGTCATGTTTTTTTCCCTGCTTATTCAGGCCAATAAAATAAATACTGACAAACTCGACTCATTTTTTCCTATAAAATTTTATTCTCTCATATCTGATGGAAAAACACTTTTAATTGATCAAAAGTGACAGTAAACATTTAAAATAAATGCTGTTCTTTTGAACTTTCTATTCATCAAAGAATTTGTTTTCACAAAAATAAAGGATTAGTTCACTTTCAAATAAAATTTCCCTGATAATTTACTCACCCCCATGTCATCCAAGATGTCCATGTCCTTCTTTCTTCAGTCGACGCCTTCCCTATTCTACTTACGGAACGAACGCAGCGCCAGTTCCATTTTTTCCGTAAGTAGAATAGGGAAGGCATAGGACATACAACGTAATCTTTTTGAGTACGAAAGCGCGTTTTTTGGCGGAACCACTTGGAAGGTGATCATTTGTTAATATAAAGCATATATATTTAGTTTTTTCAAAAATGACTGATCGTTTCACTAGATAAGACCCTTATTCCTCGTCTGGTATCGTTTAAAGCCCTTTGAAGCTGCACTGAAACTATAATTTAGACCTTCAACCATTTGGAGCCCATTGAAGTCTACTATAAGAATAATCCTGGAATGTTTTCATCAAGAACCTTAATTTCCTGACGAAAGAAGGACATGAACATCTTGGATGACATGGGGGTGAGTAAATTATCAGGAATATTTTATTTGAAAGTGAACTAATCCTTTAAACAGCAAAACAAAAAGTCTAATAAAGTTTCTTGAACAATATTAGAATGATTTCTGAAGAATCATGTGACACTGAAGACTGGAGTAATGCTGCTGAAAATTCAGCTTTGCCATCACAGGAATAAATTACAATTTTAAAAAGTAATTTACCGAGTAATTCTTACCGAGCCCAAACTATTGAACGGTACAACACTGATCCTGGATAAATATCTGATAATTGCTTTGATATTACAAAGTAGTTCTGATGAATCATTAACACTGCTTTTAAAATGGAGGTGCAAATCAGACCTCTGACAAAATTGTGCTGAAGAATTTTGTTAGTTTTCAATAATTGCAAGGCTGAAGTAGTGGTATATTGCAACATTATCACTTGCTTTGTGAACAGTCTGTAGCAATAACAGATTTAAATCTGTTCAAGCATATGTTTTTGGGAATAATAGTTTCATCCAATGTCCTCAAACCAGCTCAAAAAAGAAGAAACAATTAAAATCAAATGTTACATTTTATTTACATTAAAAAAAAAACAGTGTTTATTTACAAACACACATAGAAACAGTAGAAGAATCGGAAAAAAGAATGATCATGTAGTTTAAGGCTTAAAACTGTAGTATATACATAGTGTTGGCAGGATTAATCCTGGTGTGCCCAGTTTGTCTCACTCGTTCTCCTTGTTGAGTGACAGAATCAGAGCTCTCCTGTCCATCTGGCTGAATCTTTGTTTTTCAGGGGTGGACACTTTCAGCTTCATCTGAAGAGAAACATAGATCCATTTAGAAGAGATGAAAGTGATTACATAACATGGACGCCTACAGTAAAATGAACACTGAGGTTCAAGTACACAGGGTTCCTACATATTTTCCATTTCAAAATTCCATACTTTTCCAGCCTCAAATTTCCAAACCTCTCTGTAGTTTTAGACCATATTTAACAAACTGTTCATACAGCATTATATTTGGTATAGTACAGTTCTGTAAATATTTTAATTTCAGGGGTTTTTTTTTTCTTCATTGGTTTTCTCAAAGTACTTGTATATTTACCTCTAACACATCAGTAAATGTGGTTTGATGCTGCACAATCATCTAACAGCAAAGTACAGTGTGATTTATCTGTTGCTGGTTTGATTGGCAAAAACATTATTTTAGTGAAGTTCAAAAGAGACTTGCTTACGGTAAAGACACACAGTTGATGTGCGCCTTAAATTCATTTAGTCCTGTTCGACAATCACTAAACATTTGCCATGAAAACTCTCCTTGTATGATACATTTATTTTTAGGAATTCTTCATTTTTTTATATTTTAGAATACTGAATAGGTGCAATAGTCTGGAAACACTTTTCCCCCCCATACTCCGTTTTTGTTTTTCCACACTTATCCAGGCCTGGAAATTACTCAAATCAAATTCCATACTTTTCTAAACTGTGTAGGAACCCCAAAGTATAACTAATAACTAAGAAAGGTGTGATTACCTGTGGGTTGCGGTCTCTTGGTGAATTAGCCTCCCTCAGGATCTGCAGAGGCGATCTGCCCTCACCAATCAAAACTTTTTCTGTAATATTAAACAAGCAAATACCTCACAATTTGATACTTTTATAACCACAGAGAAAAAGTGCATTAAAAAAAAAACCTTAAAGATACCGATTTATCATTTTGTTAGTCTTCTATCCACCTTACAATTAACTTAAAGGATAAGTTCACTTTCAAATTACATGTCTTTCTTTCTTCAGTCGAAAAGAAATTAAGGTTTTTGATTAAAACATTCCAGGATTTTTCTCCATATAGTGGACTTCAATGGCCTCCAAACAGTTGAAGGTCAAAATTACAGTTTCATTGCAGCTTCAAAGCGTTCTACACCATCCCAGACGAGAAATAAGGGTCTTATCTAGAGAAACCATCACTCATTTTCTAAAAAAAAATGTAATACATTTTAACCATAAATGCTCATCTTGAACTAGCACTCTTCTTCTTTATTAGAATTCCGGCAGTGTAGACACTAATTGTTATATACTTGCACTAGCATATTGTATATGACAATTTAGTTCAAACTTTGACCTGTAATACATTTAGCAGTGTCTACACTGCCGGAATTCTAATAGAGGGGAAGAAAAGAGCTAGTTTAAGATGAGCATTTATGGTTAAAATGTATAAAATTAAAAACTTTTTTTTTTTTAGAAAATGAGTGATGGTTTCTCTAGATAAGACCCTTATTTCTCGTCTGGGATCGTGTAGAATGCTTTGAAGCTGCAATTTTGACCTTCAGCCGTTTGGAGACCATTGAAGTCCACTATATGGAGAAAAATCCTGGAATGTTTTCATCAAAAACCTTAATTTCTTTTCGACTGAAGAAAAAAAAGACATGAACATCTTGGATGACATGGGGGTGAGTAAATTATCAGGAAATTTTCATTTGAAAGTGAACTAATCCTTTAAGAGCAATGCAGCCATTTTTAATTTGAATGTGCAAGGCTTCCAATGTCATTCATTCAGTGTCATTCAGTTATTTTATCAATACAAAATCAGTTTGTTATGCTGCTTGATATTGCAAATTGGTATTTGTTATAATATTACTTTATCAATCATAAACATACTGGTTTGTAGCGCAAATAGTTTTAACTTTGCACTGTTATTCTTCTAGTTATTTACCTATGACAGCTAATGAATTGGAATTCTTGCACACTCAAAGAATATCTGTGTTGAAAAATTAAGTGGATGAAAAAGTATCTGCCACCAGCATCAGAAACCAGCAGAATGATCAATGACACAATGTAGCGAACAAACACACTTACCTCTCTGCCTTTGTTTTGCACGCACAACCATGTTGTTATTCTCATTTGTGGCTGTGTTTTTGGTGGAGAGCGGTGAAGAGACAGAGGTTTTTCCACGTCCCTGTACCCCTCTTGCTCTGACACCAGCGGTCCCAAAGCCCACCCCCAACCACTGGGGCTTAAAAATGGCTTGACTGGGGCTGCGGGTGTCAAACTTCAGACAACGGATGCCAGACTGGACTGTTTCGACCTGGGTGCTGGATACGCTGGAGGCAACAGCCGGTTGAGGTGTGAGAGGTTTGCTCACCTCTGGCTGCTCATGGCTCGACTCTGGAAGAGCAGCTGTGACCTGTTGGAGGGACAAACATCGTTTAGTCTCTCACAAGGAACAGTATGGATTGTTTCTGGTGCCAAATCAGGCCAAAAGTTCAGATTCCCACCTGTCCTGAAGTTAAACTTCAAAAACAATGCCCCCCCCCAATTTCATATTTAACATGTTTAAAATAAATTGTCGTTTTTTAAATGAAGTCTGTTATAACTTAATATAATTATGCAGTGTATTTTTTAAAAAGCTGACAAGCAAAACTAAAATGTGTGTGTAGATAGATAAAAATGTACCATTAATAAATTTGAGATCAGTAAGATTTAATGTTTCGAAAAGTCAAAGCTGTATTTATTTGATGAAAAATACAGTAAAAGAAGTTATATTACAATATTACTGTTATTTTGATATACATTTTAAAATATAATTTATTCCTGTTATGGCATATCTGAATTTTCAGCATCATTACTCCAGTCTTCAGTGTCACATGATCCTTCAGAAATCATTCTAATATGATGATTTGCTGCAAGAGAAACATTTCTAATCAATGTTAAACAGTTGTGCTGCTTAATATTTTTGTGGAAACCATGATTTTTTTTTTTTTTTTNTTTTTTTTTTTTTTTTGATTCTTTGAATAGAAAGTTCATAAGAACAGCATTTATTTGAAGTAGATATCTTTTGTAACATAAGTGTCTACACCATCACTTTTGATCAATTTAATGTATTCTTGCAAATATACAGGCCTATCCCAAACTTTTGAACAATCTTTCAATAATCTCAAAAACAAACCTGTTCTTCAGACGTCTGGGATGGAACCTCAGCTTCCTCCAGGGTCACGACAGCTTCAGCAACAAGTGTGGATGTTTCAGACTCTGTGGACGGTTGGGCAGCTGAGAAGAGTGCGTAGGCATGATCTTCATTCGCTTGCCTCTCAGCAGGAGGAAGAGGAGTCAAAGGACGTTCCTCCAGAGAAGAGGAATAAACACCTTCACGACACGCAAGAAGACTCAAACTAAGCTCTTTCCTTAATGTCGAAGCACCAAGCAGCAGAGCCTCCTCTCCCTCTTCCAGCGAGGCTTCAGTATCTACCTCTACCTCCATCTGTGTCTCTCCAACCAACACAAATGGGCTGCTGCAAATGGAGCCGTAGCCCTCAGAAGGAGAGGACGACGCAGGAGTGAACATGGCATCTGTGTGTTCGCGGACGGAGGCTAAGTTCTGAGCTTTTACCACAGGGAGCAGGGGCTCTCTGGGGCCTGCGTCATTTTGCCGAGCCACACTGGGCAGGCTGGGGTGTTTGGTAAAGGAGACCGGAGGAAGAGAAGAAACAGAGTCGCCACCAGACTTAACATCATTGAGAAAGAAGGTGCTCAGCCGCCGGGCGAGAGATGTGACGCTCACTGTAAAGGAGACAAAGGAGTTTGAGATTTAAGATCTATTTTATAAATGCTTGTTGTTGATCTTATTGTGAAATATTAATGAACAAACATTGCATGTTTCACTTTAAAATTTTTGAAAAAATGTTGACTCAACAGTGTATGCGTTTGTCATCAACAGCCCGCATTATTTAAATTTTTTTTTTTTTCTTTAACAAAATCCTGGTGAGAAAATGTGATTCCACTCAGATGGTTGGTTTGGTTCATGGCTTGTAAGTCTTTATGGAAAAAAATACGTCCAGAAGTGGGCAGGTACTGTTGCCCTCTAAAAAAGGGCTGAACTAATGAATATTAATTAGCTCTCAGCTTGAGCTCCTTTCACCATGTTTAAATATTTTGAATGAAGAATGCAGAAATGCATATCCCATGTAATGGACAACACTTCACTTACCCTTTATTGGTGTTCGAGTAACGCCAGGCGTGGGTGAGCGGGGGTCAACAAATCCAGGCCCAACTGACTCCACCACAGGAAGAGGAGAGTAAGCCACACCCACCTACAGGAACATACAATCAATTCAACTATTTTGTTCATTGCTCACTTCTCATAAGGACGAGAAATACCAAAATTCACCTCACAGTCCAGCTTATCGATAAGCAACTAAATCATTCAGCACTTAATTTAGCAGAACTGTGATAAAAGTAAGGGTTGTTAAACTGTGTACCTGTATAGGTGTGCGGTCGATGGCACAGGACGGTGAACGCGGGTCTGCGAGGCTCGCCACACGCGCTGCTTTCGGCCGCTGGCTCGGATCTACCTTTGGTGTTGATGCCACAGACAGCTTGCTTTCACTGGCACCCATTTTTACTCTGTATGCTACTCAGAAAACAGCATTGTTTATAAGACATGCATGCAAGAAGCGCAAAAAAGTAGTTAACTTTAAAATACTGATTTTTGCACGCATTACAAAGCGTTTATAGCTTAAAAATACATTAAACAATAAGCACATCGTGCCATGTAACGTTAGCGTTTTACCAAAAACACAGTGTTCAATAATCAAACTCACCTTAAAGCTCGTTTTCCACGCGCAGTCGACTATATATTCCTTTTATATTTCACGCCAGATCAGATTAAATGTTTCTCTGTCACGTTTAAAACATATACGTGTATAAAGCAGATATCAACAAAGAAATGCTTCACTCGTCTTCTAATCCAAACTCCTTGTGACTCGAGCGAGAGCATTTAAATGGATCGTTCTGTTTGCGGCGATTTTTAAACCGACCAATAGGAGAACGCGAGAGTTCCTGCCTCTGCTCCTTCTGATTGGACGAGACGGTGAATACGTTATTATTGGGCGTGTATCAGCGATTTGAAATACAGCCGCGTGTTGACTGCTGAGTGCTGACGTCTTCTTTGAATACTTTGAGTAAACAGTCAAAACAAACTGCATTTCTGTTGTTACAAAACATACGTTAGTAAATTACCCAAATAATTTTTTTTTTTTTAAAAGCCTGTTTTAGTTTTACTATTTTGATTATTGCTGAATTCTGAATAAAGTCACAAAGAAAGTAATTATAAAATGTATCACATGATCATAAAATTATAGGGTGAATTCAGGTTGATTCAGACACTTTTTCCTCAGTCTGACAAAAAGTGTCCCAATCAACCCGAATTCACCCTATAATTTACTTATGCTTGGAAATATGAAAATTATTTAAATTACTAAGCATTTTTGTCAAAGCTTTATTGCTGGAAGTAATAGCAATTTAAATTGGCTATATGCAAAACATTAATAATTATGGTACAATACACAATATGGCAAGTAGAATTTACAATTAAGCAAATAATTTTACAGCAAGAGCAAATATCCGATAAGAAAGAGTGCTTTCAGACATAACTTTCAGTCTCACAACCCTTCCCTTGCTTATGAATGTAGTTGCCAATATAACTTTAAGGCTTGCAAATCACTGATACTTTGTACAGGAGCTGTAGTGACGTACAACACAATTATATCTCCGCATCCCTCTTCTCTGTGTCAAACAGAGGCAAGTACTTTTGAGCTCACAGTGCAGGGACCTTATTTTCCCCATATGACAAATATTACTGTAATTTTGAGAAGGACAGAACAGTAATCTTCAAGATTAACAAAATGGAAGAATTACAACAGATTCTCTGTAAGCGTAAACTTACAAAAACCATATAAATACTGTTGTGTTTTTAAACCGTACCATGGGCTTTTCCACATGTCCTTTTTCTCAGGCATAATGTCTGTCCATTAATGCAGTGCTGGAGCTAAATGGGTGTTTCACACTTTTTTTCTTCTCACATTGTAGCACCTCTAAACGTCATGCCCCTTTGTTGAAATGTACACCTTCGGTCTTGATGTTTTCTCTCCAAAACAAGCTTCTCCACACTCACATTCGATCTTCCTGCGCTCCTTCAACTCCTCCATCCTTCATTCTGTCTCTCCTTCTCTATGGGAGAAGTGCGCCAGCAGCGTGTCCAGATCTCGCCGGTCAGCGGCTGAGTAAAGCGAGCTTTCTCCCATCATGCTCAATGCCATGCGTAAGGTGGACCAGATGTTATCTGACATCACAGTCACTGCTGAACCTGGCCCTCGACTCGCACCTCCCTCTCCATCCCCTGCGGCCTGTCGCTGCAGAGAAAGGGCCTCTAGGAAGTGCTCTACTGCCTCCCTGATGGAGAAACGAGGAATGGCATTTATTTTAGCTTTTTGATTGCTTGTTTAACCCCGATGATTGCTTACTTTCTTCTTTTACTAACCTGTGTGCACCCAGGTTGACACAGCTGATGCCCAGGTTGTATCGGCTGCGTACAAATCCAGGCTGTAACTCCAGCGCGCGTCTGTAAGCAGCGACCGCTTCCTCTGAACGATTACCATTCGCAAGAGTTGCTCCCAGCTTGTTCCATAGCAGATAATCCTTCACATAGGGTTGAGAGAAGGAAGAATGTGAACTAAAATATTGAAGAACAATGTGTAGAATATAACAATGTGCAGAATCCGGTGTATGAGTGTAAAGGCCGGTTCACTAACAACGATAACTATAAAGGTAACTATAACTATAAACTATAAGCACATGCTGCAGTTTTGACGCTTGCCGCTTTAAAGTCACCAATATTGCAAAGACATCTCTTCTCTGATGACGTGTTTACTGGCGTGAGGGCGGTACAACCGGTCACTCAAATGAGATAACAGCAAGAGCAAACCACAATGATCCAACAATCCAATTAATTCCCCATGGACAAAATCAAACCCCATCCTACATTGTTTTCTTGTTTGAGAAGCCGTTTCACTTGGATATACGTGACAAAAGCAAAGACGTTTGCAACTTCCATTTAATGCTGACATTAAACGATCAAGCTCTTTAAAGTTGGGTGGATTCTGATTGGTTGACAATGTTTTTATTCAGTGTGGACGGAAGGCCAAGCCGGAGAGAAAAAGTTGAGTTTTCAAACAAAAACTTATTAGTCTGGACAAGGCCTATAGCTTAGGTGTGAACTTCCCTATAGAGGGTATGCACGTGACGTCACTGTCGACCGTTATGACTGCAGAACTGCAAAAAACACACAAAACACATCCAAAACGAGAAAGAGCTTTGTGACTGACTGTACAAATAGCTTTGACACAAAATCTGAGGTATATTTTAACAGACTGCTGAAAGCTACAGAAAAAAGAAGCAAATAGGTTGCTGCAATTTATAGAAACAACTTGACTCCAGGCAAAGAAACATGTTTTGCAGTCATCATTTTGAGTCAAAATGTTGGATTTTGGGGTAAAATCATACACTATATATTGTATTGTTACATATTGTGTTGACAACTCATCAATTAAATATTTACCATCTTATATTCTGCATAATTGGGTGTTTTTAAATAAACACTGACAAAAACTATACAAGTTTTAGGGCTGGACGATATGACGAAATATATAACATTGATATAAGTGATCACTCCGATTTAGACCTACCTATTGTATTTATATAAAGCGTTCACAGGCAGATTTGCTTCATGTATTTCCCCGGCGTCGAAATCAGGCACATATAAATGTCAGGAAACATGATTTCTTTGACATGTCATAAGGAACACTTTCGATCCCAACCTTTAGTGTAATCGTTTGTTTTACTCGCGTTTTCGCAGTTCCCCTATTAAATCCAGTCATGCAGCAGGTTCTTTTGCCACTCAATCCAGCTGAGGGAGCACGTTCCGGCGGGAAAGTGACGTCTATGCATACCCTCTATTCTCATAGAATTAGAATTATTAATAAAATGTTAATAGTTACAGTTATCATTATAGTTATCATCCTTGGTGTGTCACTGTCTTAAGTGCGAATGAACCAACCTGTGGCGTCACAGACAGGGCGGCAGAGAAGCAGTCCACAGCCTTGTCATACTCTCCGCTCAGGTTGAAGAGAACACCCAGACCACACTGCAGCTCAGGGTCAACCCATGTGGGGTCAGCGGCTGCTGCACTCAAAAACAACGTCTGCACATCACCAAACAGTGCCCTAAGAGGAAGAAGAAAGAGGGAAAGAACTGGATTAGCCTGTAAGTTAAAGGGATAGTTTACCCCCCCAAAACTCAAATACTCTCATTATTTACTCGCCCACGTGACCTCAAAGCTATCATATGGCTTCAAAAGACTTGGAATAGAGTCCATTTTATGCCACTTTCATGGTGCTTTTGTCATTCTGGAGCTTAAGAAACCCAGTGCTCATTCACTTTCATTAGGCCAGAATATTCTTCAAAATCCCTCCTTATGTGCTCCAAATAGTCAGGTCAGTCAAGCAGGTTTGGAACGAAATGGTGAGTAGATTTTTTAAATTTTTTTTATATTCTTTAATAAAGAAAAGACAGTGCATAATCATTCCTGAGTCAAACAAAAAGTATTAATATCTGCACTGTCAGCTGATTAAAACATAGTATATTCAGCAACCCCACAATGCTGTGTGCAGATGGAACTCACACCTGTGTTTGTGTTAGATGTATTTTTAGAGCACTGCTCGTTTATGATTGGTGACAAATGTAAATCTGTTGCTTGTTACAATGCCCTGTCCAGTGACTTATGCATGTCTCATGACGGTGTAGACAGGCACTGAAAACAGTGTTGTACAATCATGAATAAGATTTAAAGGAACACTGCGTCCAATAAAAGTTCAAGTTAACATAATTTGTGGCATTTTTTGTGGTAAAAATAATTCTGACTCGTCCTTTAGTTTTTTTTTGTTTTTTTTGTAAAGTAGGTATCATGGTTACAGTAACGTGTCCTAACCATTTAGTAAAGCTGAATTTTCAGGATCATTACTCCAGTCTTTAATGTCACATGATCCTTCAGAAATCATTTTAATATGCTGATTTGGTTCTCAAGAAACATTTAATATTATTATCAAGTTGTGCTGCTTAATATTTCTGTGGAAACCGTGACTTTTTGTAGTATTATTTGATTAATCAAAAGTTCAAAAGAACAGGATTTATTTGAAATAAAAGTGCTGAATAAATGTATTAATTTCTTTCAGTAATATATTATTGAACCCAAACTTCTGAACGGCAGTGTACATGAGGAGCGACAATTCGTTCAATGAGATTTCAGTGTGCTGTACCCGGTGCAATCAACAAAATCTAATGTTGCTCATCATCGCAGCTGATTAACACAGAAGAGATGCCTTTTATAGCTTGCATCTTGTTAGGACACAGTGTTACAATGGAAATAAACAGGATCAGTTTTTCAGACCTTGAACCCAAAATGTTTCATTACTGCATTCAAGAATCCTCTT
This sequence comes from Anabarilius grahami, assembly GCA_003731715.1. NCBI lineage: Eukaryota > Metazoa > Chordata > Actinopteri > Cypriniformes > Xenocyprididae > Anabarilius > Anabarilius grahami. The sequence continues at coordinate 3,669,869 of RJVU01072388.1, read as the reverse complement.
ACTCTGGCAGAAGAGATCCAAATCTCTCTCTCTCTTTCTCCCTCTCTCTCACGCCCTCCCTCTCCTTCTCTCGTTCATGCTGCTCCAGGATCTGCCGGTATTTAGGGTTGTGCCTCAACCAATCACGGAGCGTCTCGCAGGCCTGTCTGTGCAGTGACTCATTGGTGAAGCTCACAGCTAGAGCCATGAGAGCTGTCAGATTGTCTTTTTTCAGCTCAATACATCTGAAAACAGCAATTGAGGCTTGAATTTAAGGCTGGAGCAGTATTTTAATAAATCAGATTTGTCATAGTCAGGAGAATTTAATTGATGTGCACAGTAAGGCTGAAGTTACACTTCTCACCTGCGGAGGGCGCTGATAGCAGCAAACTCTTGCTCGTTCTCAGCCTGGCAGGTGCCCAGATATTGCCAAGCCTGCAGTATCGTCACACACAGTCAGCGTTTCACAAAGACAAACAAGACAGCAGAACAAAGTTAGAGTCTCTTGAGACAAAATGTATCATCAGTTTTTGGATGTCAAGATTATACGTATGAGGCTCTGACCAGCTGGTTGTCTGGCTGTCTCTGAACTGCGCTTTCAAAGAGACGTACGGCTCCAGGAATGTCCCCCGCCTCCATCCTCTTCACACCCTCAGCAAACGGATCCTCGTGGGACAGGTACGGGTTGTCCTCTTCAAACTGATATCCCTAGGAGAATAGTAAAGGCATATTCACACTGATACATGAAAGTAAATATTCACAAATAATTTTTCTCACAACGATTTTTTTTTTGTCATGCTCTGAAAAAGTTTGGATAACTGAATAAAACACACCACTGTTCAAAAGTTTAGGGTCAGTAAGATATTTGTTTTTATTACTATTTAAAATTCTTTTGTTAATTTTTATTATTTTATTTTAGAAATTAATACTTTTATTCCACAAGAGCACATTAAACTGATTACAAGTGACAGTAAAGGCTTTTATATAATGTTAATAATAACAACAACAACATTAACAATAATTAAAATTTAAAAAATGTGAAATAAAATGGATTTCTGAAGGATCACACTGAAGACTGGAATAATGGCTGCTGTTAAATTAAATTCAGTTACATTTTGTCTCTAAAATATATTTAAAAATAGGAAACATTTATTTTAAATTGTAATAATATTTCACAGAATTGCAGTTTTTTTTTCAATCAAATAAATGCAGCCTTGGTAAGTATAAGAACACATTTCAAAAACATTAAACATTCTTACAAGCTTCAAACTTTTGAACGGTTGTGTATCTGGAATCTTAACAATAAAAAAATAAATATATATATATATATAAAAAGAATATATACTTAAACTGATAGTTCACCCAAAAATGAACATTGTCATTAATTACTCACCCTTATGTCGTTCCAAACCCGTAAGACTTTCATTCATCTTTGAAACAAAAATGAAGATATTTTTGATGAAATCCGAGAAGCTTCTTTCCCTCCATAGACAGCTACTCAACTGACACTTTGACATTTTAAAAAGTTCATAAAGAGATCGTAAAACTAATCAATATGAATTGAGCGGTTTAGTCCACATTTTCTGAAGAGACTCGAATGCTTTATATGATGAAAATATTTTATTTAGGATTTTATTTACATATAAACATTGATCAGCAAACATAAAAGCTTAACCAAACCTGCTTCACGCATCAGGACAAACCTCTTCCGGAAGCTCAAACGTGTTGCGTCCAAACATTCTCATTGGTTCTCGCATGTCAAGCAAACATGCTTGAGCTTCTGCTTACCACAACTGATGTGTGAGTTGATGAATGTTTATATGTGAATAAAAGCCTAAATTCAATCTGTTCATTATAAAAAGCGCTCGGGTCTCTTCAGAAAATTCGGACAAAACCGCTCAATTCATATGGATTAGTTTTACGATCTCTTTATGAACATTTTGAAGCATCAAAAGTGGTAGTTGCATAGCTGTCTATGGAGGGACAGAAAGCTCTCAGATTTAATCAAAAAGATCTTAATTTGTGTTCTGAAGATGAACGAAGGTCTTACGGGTTTGGAACGACATGAGGGTGAGTAAATAATGACAGAATTTTCATTTTTGGGTGAACTAACAATTGAAAGAAAAAAAATGTCAAATTATTTTTGTGCAGAAAATGTAAACTTGGTATGAAAAGAGTGATTATGTAATATGCAACATTTAGGATACTGTCCCTCTGAATATCACAACAACAGCCACAGCATGATTGTGAGTATGATATTGCTCTTACACAACAGTTCAGTAAACAAGAAATTAAAATCAAGTAACATATATTTTGTTGTTATTTTGTCTATTTTTGCTCCGCCAATTAAAATATTTCCATGTGAAGCCAAAGCAGAATCATAGGCCGTAACTAACCGTTGTATAAACTGTAATAAAGCACAGACTGCAGCCTGGGAAAGGGCTCAAAGTGTCAGTTAGTTGGAAGTATCCATGCTGTAAACGGGCACAGGTGTACATTTACATTATCCAGATACCTTGTCGTAAGAGCTACTGAGCATCTGGTCAAAGTCTGAGAGCCAAGGGTGAGCTTCAGCATCCCTCTTCGCCATTTCCTCCCACTCCTGCTGGAGTTTCTCCCAGAAATCAACATCACTCTGAACTCACACACACAAAACAACACACAAGCACCAATGAATGCAAGGGTATCACACTCAAGCTCATGTATATGTGTGCAAGTGTGCAGCCTAGCTCACCTCCACTGCTGCTTTGGCCTGCTGGAAGTCTGGCCCATAAGTAGTGAATTCATCTACCCAAGATTCTGCAGATTCTGCCGAAACCTACCGAGCACAGTGACATGCCAGTCTGTTAACAGCCTCCATAACACATCACAGAGCCTGCAAATGCTTAAACAATACTCAGCTAAAGGGACAAAAGACAACATACTGTGATGAATGAGAGTGGGGGAATAAAGAAAGAAAGTAATGGAAAAAGAAAGAATGCTTGAAAGGCCAACAGAGGAAGGAAAAAAAAAATCTCACCCTCATTCATCCATCTTTCCTTTCCTCTTTATATTAAAAATAGCAAGCAATGCTCAGTGTACCTTCACTATTGCATGAAGTCAAAGTGGTTTCAGTAGCTGGGCACAAATGAAAAGCAGTGTGAGCAGGGCATTAGCTGTACAGGCCTGGTGTCTTGCAGCGATAATTACATTAAAAGCACAATTAAATTAAGGCAACAGTCTGCTCTCTTTAAAGCAAAAAAGGTTTGGTCAGCAGGGGCTAGTTAACATAATGAACATGACAAGCCTAAAAACAGACAAAACAAATTTCAGGACTACTGCATCACTGTTGCCAGGTGATCAGGGTCCTACCTGCCTGACGAGAGAAGCCCATTGCTCTGCCTGTTTAGCTTTAACTTTGTCATTCTTCTCTTTGCCCTCTCGAGTTTCCACTTCCACAGTCCCTTCCCCTGATTCCAGGAGCTGGGCAGCCAGTATGGGACAGAGGGTATAGGGAGGGGTATTTATGGATAATGTGCGTTTAGTGTGGGATTGTTAAGGATAGCAGGAAAATTTAGGTATGGATGGAGGTTTAAATGTAGGGATCAAGATGTCATGACAACCGTCCATGACAGAAAGAAGAAGGAGATATCACAATTAAACTATTGCTCATTTGAACCATGGGATAAAACTAAGGCTGCAACAACTAATCAATAAAATCGATAATAATCGAGAATGAAAATCATCGGCAATGAATGCCATTATCGATTAGTCACGTCTGCCCACCGTGCTCGGAAAACATCTGCTAGTTATCTGTAAGTGTTACAAATTCATGCGAGTATTTCTATTTTGCATGAGGGCGCATCCTGACAATCTGCGTTAAACTTCAGACTTTACTGAATGAGCACTGGAGCGTGAAACAGACGGAACAAATTAATTGGTGTGACAATTAATATTGAGAGCAAACATATACATTTTATTGAAATATCTGTTGTTGGACGGTAAATTCAGGTTTAAAAGTCAACATGTAATTAATGTATTTTATGAGTGGTAACTGTAAAGGGATAACAACGTGTAATTGAATATAAATGTAAGATGTTTCTTACATTTACAGAATAAAGAAATGACAGTAACAGGTTACTGTGTCCAGAGTGAATGTGTGTTCCTGCAGAACATTCCTCTTATATGTTAACACTGAGTTTGTGTTTTTGTTTTATATACAGTCAAACCAAAAATTAGTGTTATCTGACATAATTAAGATTCATTTTTTTTGACACAGTTTAACTCTCGAGATCTTGCCATATTTTATTACCATTTTAATGAATGAATTTATTAATGAATTAAATGTATTAATGAATTAAATGTTCAAGGTGTCTGAATAAATTTTGGTTTGACTGTATTATGTTCTATATTATCTTCATTTTTAATGTAAGGATTTAAACTGTCCTCTTTTGCTTAATAGCTCTTTTGCATATAGCATATAGATATGGATATATTCACTATATATGTTTTCATAGCATTCAGTTTGCACGTTTGTTTGAAGGACAGCAGTGGGCAGGACGTGGAATTGTGTGTTTTGTCAATAAAAGAAAAAAAGAAAATTGGGCTTTTTTTATCAGATTAATTGATTAATCAAAGAAATAATCAACCAACTTAGCAATTGTAATAAAAATAATCGTTAGTTGCAGCCCTAGATAAAACCATTCCTTTTAAAATTGTCCAGTTTCCTATAGTCCTTTGTAGACCTAGTCCTGGACAATTGTGATTTTTCTTTTGAAAAAAGCTGGAATTTGCTTGATCTACAGTGGGGTCCAAACCTCTGAAATCACTACTGAAAATACTGTTTCTAATTTAATACATTTTATATTATCAGCACAACCATTTGAGTGAAAACTCAAGCTCCATTAACTCCACAATTTTGATTGATGACCTACAAATAGTGGAGAATCTATAATATTTCTTATTCATTTTACACCATAAAGCTTTTTTATGAACTATTAAATATTAAAATAGTTTTTTTTTTTAAATGTATTAAAATTGTATAAAAAATATATAACAATTATATAATAAAATATTACAAATACATAGATTTTGAAAATAGATTACACTACAGTTCAAAAGTTAGTTTTTGTTTTTTTAATGTTTTTAAAAAGAAGTTTTTATAAATTTCTTAAAATTGTGAAAACCATGATGTTTTTTTTTCAGGACTCTTTGATGAATCTAAAGTTCAAAAGAACAGCATTTACTTGAAATAGAAATCTTTTGTAACATTATAAATGTCTTTACTCTCACTTTTGATCAATTTAATGCATCCTTGTATGTACAGAGTCCAGTATCTAAAACGAATTAAGCTATCCAAAACTGTTTTTCTCATTAGTAATTATTTAAAACCAAGCAGTGCAAATTGCCAAGAATTTTCAGTATGCTATGTAGATACAGTTAACGCTGCCTAAACAGCGTGAGCAGAGCCAAGATGGCTGCCAAGGGGCTGCAGTGTCACCCTTCACAGTGTTTCCTCTATCAGAGGAGCTGGGAAGGGCTCGTACCTGGTGGAGGCTTGAGGCCCAGTGCTGTGCCTCCTTGGCCTGTGCTTTATCAGTATGCTCTTTTCCTGCTCTGTCCTCCACAGTCACACTGCCCTCGCCAATCTGCCTAATGAACCGCAGGAACTACACAATAACAACAACAACAACAACAGCTATTACACATCTACTTCTAACAGGAAACACATTGGCGATGCATTGAACATACAAACACACAAGTCCATCAGTGGTTTCTTCCTGACAGTTATGGTCAGACACAAGGAGGAAGGAGTAACGGCCAAAGGCATGACATATCCCAAATTATATGATAAAGCAAGAGCAGAGTTAACTGAAAAAAGAGAGAAATATGAATAAGTGAAGAAATGCCCATGAAAACGTGAACAATGTCACATCACTTTATCTACAACAAGGCAAAAATGAACCTAAATAATAATAATCTAAATCCCATGGAGAACCTGTGATCAGTCCTCAATAATGTATTACTTATCCTTTTAAAAATAACCCAGGAGTACATACTGGGATATAAAACAATCCCTTTGAGACAACATTAACATGGTTTTAGCTTAACTTAAGTGATCCGTTGTGATGGATCATTTCTGTGATGTGGCATTGGTGAAGGCAGAGCAATTTTATTCTGAAATAGAAACACTTTAGTCAAATGTCTAGCAAAAAAACATTTTTTATAAACTTATGTTAAGAAAATTCCAGTTCTGCTACATTTAATACAGCAATATGTCATGAGAGGCTTTGCGTTACAGCAATTCTACCAAGGTGGATTGCCAAAAGCCCTCTGGTAAAATCAATTTGGTAACACTTTACAATAAGATTCATTATTTAACATTAGTTAACTTCATTAGTTAACATGAACTAATAATGAACTGCACTTATACAGCATTTATTAATCTTTGTTAATGTAATTTCAACATTTACTAATACATTATTAAAATCTTGTTAACATTAGTTAATGCACTGTGAACTAACATGAACAAACAATGAACAACTGTATTTTCATTAACGTTAACGAATATAAGTAAATACAGTAACAAATGTATTGCTTGTGATTAGTTCATGTTAGTTAATACATTAACTGTTTAATTAATGAACCTTATTGTAAAGTGTTACCATTAATTTATTAAGCTATTAATATTAATAATTTATTCATCAGAATAAACAATTCTTCTCCAAGTAATAGAGGTTATTATACCAACCATATGTAGTTTTTGGTTATCAAGCAATATAGCAACTTATATAGAACAGATTATTCATATTAAAATGGAATACTAATTTAGAAGTGGAACTATTGGTTTACAATTTGTGTTTTAGGTGCAATATGTGCATGGTTGTTTAATATATCAGTGCATGTGGTGACTTTGACTAAAGTGTTTCAGGTGCGGCTCAAAGAACACTTAAACAGCACAGACCGCAGCAGGGAGACCCTTCCTTTTGCTCTCACCTCTGTGTTCTGTAGTTTAGGGTCGTCCACTTTGGCAAGGAGTTCATTCGCTGTTTGACGTAGTTCTTCACCTGACTGGTATTCTTGTGTCCTGATAGAATAAAAAATACATTAAAGTAAGGATAGGATCAGGACACTGTTGACATCTATTACTCTTGATCGAACCTTAGTATAATCTCAAAAGTTTGGTACGATTTTTCTATTCAGCAAGGATGCATTAAGTTGATCAAAATTGACAGTAAAGACATTTATAATGTTATAAAACATATTTCAAATAAATGCTGTTCTTCTGACTTTTCCATTTATCAAAGTAACCTAAAAAATTTATCACAGTTTCCACAAAAATATTAAGCAGCACAACTGTTTTCAACATTGATGATAATAGTAAATGTTTCTTGAGCACCAAATCAGCGTATTAGAATGATTTCTGAAGGATCATGTGACACTGAAGACTGGAGTAATGATGCTGAAAATTCAGCTTTGCCATCACAGGAATAAATTACATTTCAAAATATATTAAAATAGAATCGTGTTTTTTACTGTATTTGTGATCAAATAAATGCAGCCTTGGTGAGTATAAGAAACTTCTTTCAAAGAAAAAAATAAAAATAATAATCTCACTAACCCCAAAACTTCTGAATGATAGTGTATATTATTCTTATGCCAAGTCTATTATAATAATAATAATAATAATAATAAGTCTTTACTATTATTATAAGTCTTATTCTTATGCCGTGCCAAGAAACACAAAATACCATTCTTTGTCCTGTTCCCTTTCTCCCAAATCTCCAAGCCATAACTTCTCCTCTGATTGCTCCAAGTACTCCTCTGCCCAGCGGCCGGGGTCTATGAGACAGAAGGAAGGGAACTGAGTGATGAAAGTATAGTAAAAGATGACAGAAAACGTAAAGCTATGGAGAATGAAAGGATGGCTGGGCAAAGATGAGTGAAGAATTGTCAGAATTGTCAATTGTCACCTAATGACAATGGATTACATCGAATGATATTTTAATGACATCTAATAGCATCTTAAATTAATAAAGGATAAAATATGTGCCATATGTACAGTACACACACGGTCATGGCCAAAAGTTTTGGCAGTGACATAAATTGTGTTTGGACAATTTGTTGCTTCAGTTGTGGTGATGTTGATTCACATTGTTTTTCTGCAGAGTGATCAGATGCATTTTAAATAAACGCAAAAATGAACTTTTATCACAAAAAACTAATTTCACAGTTTTTTGGCCCTGGCACAAAATGACCAGCTAACATAATTTCACTCATCATATCATCAGCACATGGGAAAGTCTGAACAAATACTAGTTAGGTGAAATCACTCGATCATTCAGACTGGATTATAAGAGCAGACTGAATTTTTTAAAAGGTGGAATAAAGTGCTTCCATTCATAGTGTTCTTGTATTAGCAAAGGTTGCCTCCAAGGAAAGACATGCAGCCATAATCACTTTGCATCTAAAGCCTCACATGCACAGAAATTGCTGCAAAGAATATTGCACTTGAAAGAAACATTTACCAGATTAACAAGAACTTCAAGGAGAATGGTTTAACTGCAGTGAAGAATGACTCAGGATGTCCCAGAGTGTCAGGCAAGCACCATGATGGCTACAGAATCATGTCACCACCAGTGCAGAGCTTGCTCAGAATTGGCAGCAGGTGGGTGTGAGTGCATCTGCACATACAGTGAGGCAAAGACTTTTGGACAGCAGCCTGGTGTCAAGAAGGGCAGCAAAGAAGCCACTTCTCTGCAAGAAAACATCAAGGACAGACTGAAATTCTGCAGGAAGTACAAGGATTGGACAGCAGAAGACTGGTGCAAAGTTATTTTCTCAGATGAAGCCCCTATCCGACTGTTTGAGACATCTGGAAAATGTATTGCTTCTTCCGGAGAAGAAAAGGTGAACACTACCATGAATCCTGTGTCGTGCCAACAGTGAAGCATCCTGACATTATCCATGTGTGGGGTTGCTTTTCATCCAAGGGAGTGGGCTCGCTCACAGTTCTGCCCGAAAACACCACCATAAATAAAGAATGGTATCAGAATGTCCTGTAAGTTAAAATTCCCTCAATGATACAGGAGCAATGTGGTGATGATCTGTGCATTTTCCAGCATGATGAAGCACCATGTCACAAGGCAAGAGTGACAATGAAGCGGCCCGGAGATCATTACATTGACATTTTGGATCCGTGGCCAGGCAAGTCCCCGGATCATAATCCCATAGAGAACCTGTGGTCAATCCTCAAAAGGCAAATGAACAAGCAAAAGCCCTCAAATGTGATCAAGAGCACTAAGAAGTCAAGAATGCTTCACCATTAGTCAGGATTTGGCCAAGAAACTGATATTCTGCATGCCAGAGTGAATTGCAGAGGTTATGAAGAAGAAGAAGAGTCAACACTGTAAATATTGCATATACTGAAGTGAAGTGAAGTGAAGTGACATGTGGCCAAGTATGGTGACCCATACTCGGAATTTGTGCTCTGCATTTAACCCATCCAAGTGCACACACAGCAGCAGTGAACACACACACCGTGAACACACACCCGGAGCAGTGGGCAGCCATTGCTGCGGCGCCCGGGGAGCAGTTGGGGGTACGGTGCCTTGCTCAAGGGTCTCACCTCAGTCGTGGTATTGAGGGTGGGGAGAGCGCTGGACATTCACTCCCCTCACCGACAATCCCTGCCGGACCTGAGACTCGAACCCATGACTTTTGGGTTACAAGTCCGACTCTCTATCCATTAGGCCACGACTGCCCCTTTTGAATGCTTTTGCCAATAAAAGCCTTTAATACTTTTTTTATACCATAGAAACGTGAAAAAATTATCTACAAATATTGATGCAGCAAACTTTGCAAAACACACAATTGATATGACTGTCAAAACTTTTGGCCATGACACACACACAAACACACACACACACACACACATATATATTTTAACCTGCAACTTCATTGATGAATTCTCTGGTCCAATCAGCATCAGCTGGATCCAGACCAGCTTGTCCAGAAGAAGAGGCAGAGTCAGCACTAGTCAGGAACTCTGCCGCCCAATCGCCAGACAGAGCCAGAGCAGCCACGTCAGGAGCTGAGAAATGAAAACATATAGTTATAGCACATTGAAATGTGCTGAAATCTGTCTGGATGTGTGTTTGTGCACGCTACCTCTCTGTGGAGCCTGTCTGTAGCTCTGTTGATCTATCTGCTGCATTTCCTCCAGCAGTTGACCCATATCAAAACTGTGAGGAGGTCGTTGTGGGGCCTGTAGAAACTCACTCACCAGCTGGATTTCAAAAACATCAGGACGTCATTACAGGGACATGATCACAGATTACTTCACCTGACACAAACTGATCAGGTCATTGTAAACACCTTGAAAAATTAGAAAAAACAAAATACACACCTCCTCTTCCGTGGCTATTTCAATTGAAGTAGAAGGAATCTATGGGGGGAAAGAGTAAAAGAAGCGTAATATTATTTTCAATGCTGCAACTAATGACTTTTTGCAAATGTGATCAATTAATCGATTAATCACAGCAAATAATCGATTAATGTATAAAAAAATGAATTTTTAGATGACTAACTACTTTTGACTATCTAACTAATAATAATCTTCAGATACATCTATTAATTACTTTCTGATCAGTCAATTAATAATTTGGTTAGCTTACCAATAAATAATAACCACAACTTCTGCTATTAATCTTTCAGTGTTTTATTCAAACAGCACAGGGTGGTTGCGAGTTCTAATTTGCAGGTGTCAGTTTGGTTATAGAATGCAGTTTTCATATCCGTAAAAAACAAAATTGAATTCACAAACTTTTGATGATTGGACTCAAGTTTTTTGGGATAAAGTTTTATTTTTTGGGATAAAGAAGGAGCCACCATCATTAGGGATGATTGTAAACAGTATGATAGATCGACACATTCCATGCAAATCAGTGTTTTTACATCAGGGGCTCTCAACTCTGGCCCTCGAGATACACTTTTCTGCAGAGTTTAGCTCCCACCCTGATCAAACTCACCTCCCTGCAGCTTTCTAGTAATCCTGAAGTCCTGGATTAGTTGTTCAGGAGTGTTTGATTGGGTTGGAGCTAAACATTTGCTACGGTTACAAATATATTTTTTTTGTTACTTACAGTGGGTGTTGATCGATGTCTCCAGGCCCCTCCTTCTTGGGTCATGTGACCAGTCAGTTTCATAAGGGGATTGGCTCCCCCACATTCCGCCTCCACTAACTCCCGCATCGCCATGGCAACACACCGTAAGGCTGGATCAAACTAAAACCTTGAGATATCTACAAGACAAGTACATGAAATATCATTAAATAGTATGTTGTTACCCACCACCATCTATAATATTATTCAAAGACACCCTAGCCCTAATTTTGTTTTCAAAACGTACTCAGGAAATTTTCATCTATGGTATTTAATATTTTGGCTTTCCATCACTATTTCTGAGAGGGATGAAATGGTTAACAGTTTGATGATAAACCATGATAAAATACCAGATGGTCAGTATTGACATTTACATTTCATAATTTAATTATCATTAAACCATATTTGTTTACAGCAATTTGAAATACTGTGTCCAGCACTAAAAAAAGTTAGCAACAGTCAAGCAGGCAAACCATGCAGCATAGGTTTTGATTTGTATAAACATGGTGAGGCAGTGAGCAGTTTTAAATAAATGCTGAGGGAAATTATTTAAATTAATGTATGAACGATTTAATGTATGTTACATGAAGGGATCTGACTGTCTTCAGAAAAGTTTCGAAGGCATTTTCTTTTTTTCTTGCCTCTGTGTATTGACTAAAGCTGCATTCACACCATGTCGTAATTACCATAACGATTCTGAACTGTAAAAAGCCTTCACATGCTTTTAGAACTTGTAATTACAACGTGTACACTTGTAATTTTCTGAGAGCTTGTACCACGTGGCCAATGTACCACCTGACCACTGCAGATTTATGGTGTGTCTGACTTGAAGCGGCGCTGTGCAGACCGGGGAAACGGCTCTATTTTTGCTTCCATAAGCGCCACCTACAGTCAGAGAGTGGATTTACATTGTCATTCAGCTTGTCTGCAATTTTGTTTTTCAGAACAATGCTAAATTTTTATGCACTCTGTTGTAAATTTTAAACAATTCATATACTAAGGTATGTAGAATTATTCACGGAGCAGATAAATACCAATAATTCTTCATTTTGACATCAAAACTTTACTTGAACATGTAGTACATGTAAATAGATAACATATATGCTGTAAATCAAAAATGTATACTCATTATAAAATGTTCATTTCAATAATTTAGATGATTTTCCAGGTCTAGAAATCAAAATGATAAATTATATGGGATTTTGTTTTAGCTTATTTTAACTGTTGTTGTTTTGTCTTCATTTAAATTTTAAGAGGACCCTTGAAAGTTTGTTCAGGCCCTAGTGGGTTCCACTTGGGTAAAGTTGGATTTATATTTGCACATTCGGACTTCTGATAAATTCAGACTTTCCAATAAATGTGCAATAATTAATGTTTGCAAATTTTAAGCAGCGACATGATATTGACAACCAACGATTGTCAACTTACAACATTTTTCACAGTCGATCAAAATAGGCAAGTATTGTTTTAATGGCATATTTACTTGTGAATGTCCACTGAATGTCCAATGTAGTGTGATCAACAAGGCTATTGAATACGGATGTCCGAATGTGCGACTATAAAACCAACTTTACCCAAGTCTGGGTTCCAGCCCCCAGGTTGAGGACCTCTAGACTGGTAACCCAAAGATTAGTTACATAGAAAGTTACTGAGATCATCGTGCCCCTGAGAGTGACATTCTTGGTCGTTTTTACACATCTTAGTCTGTTTATACAAATAAAAATCTTTAACAATCTGTAATAATTATTGTAAAGCATTTCTTCTCAGTAAGCAGTATGGGTGAATAACTACGCCACTGTACCGGTCACAAACAAAACAGAGCCTGAAAGACAATGAATCATCGGCTTGAGATAAATCCTGTGGACTTAGCTACCTTTCCACTGACATAAACATATGCTCCATCAGCTTAACCAGACTAGAAGGATTACACAGATTTCATTGTTCCTGAAAACAGCCATTAACAATTAACCAAGATTGCATGTTTGTGCACAAACAGTCCAGGTTTACCTTGCTGTCCTTATGCAATAATTCCAAAACAGCCTGCTTCCCTCGTGTATGTCACCCCTCTGATGAAAAATCAATGAGATGAACCAGTGTTTGTGCTATGAATGGCCACCGGTTGAATTGGTCGTCTGATCACTGTTTTGAAAACTACATGACATACATAGGCTACTGAACTCTTCTGCTCTGATCTGGCTCTTGTCTAGTATCAGTTTGGCTTCAGCACAGAAACATTACTGAATGCAAGTGTCGCTACTTTTTCCAAATGTAAATGGCAGTTGAACATCCCAACGTACTAACTAACGTTAGACCACAACCGGTTAGCAATTCACAGCCGTGTTTGTGCTGCAGCTATGAATGATAACAATGAAGCTAGCAGGTCAACTAAGTCAATTATGTTGCAGGAAGTTAGCTTACAAGCTAAATAAACTCCTTTCACCTGCACAGGCGATGTTGTCACCTCTCTTCTCCTCTCTTTCTCCTTTTATCCCGTGAGTAATGCAGTTTAGACAAAGACAAACACGACAGATCGAAGCAGGCCCTAAAAAGACGTCTGAGATTCACGGTCCCCTGGTTGTCGGTACCTGACGGGTAAATGTTGCGTTGGTGACCGTCCTGTCTTTATTTACCTTCCCCGTGTGGCCCACTGAAACATGAGCGAACCAGCCACACGAATCCAATCCTACACGTTACGCTTCGGCTATTCACAAACGCGGTTTGCGTAAAGACAAGCGCCTAGCGCTGTGCAGAGCATCAAGACGGACGGAGCGAGATTTACGCTGAAGTTACGTAAAGTTCCTAAAGTGACAGCGCATGCCTTGAGTGACAGGTTGATAACCTATTGTTTCAACAACCAGGAAAATGTGCTTTAAATAATTTAAAGTCATTCCTATTGTGCAGTACCTTTTGAGCTCTGTAACTTTTGAAAATTAATATTACGTGTAATTTGTAATTTAGGGGAGTATAGGTATAAAACGGCTATACAACCAAAACAGAAATATGCCCTGGTCAAGCTTCATTTATAACACACCGGCAAGAAAACGGATATGTTGCCCAACAGGATGGGAATAAACAAGTTAGTTGCAATTTCAATAATATTGTTCAGATTTTTAATCCATTGCATTTCTACCGTTGTTTTCCCGTTGTTTATTTATTCATTCATTCATTCTCTCTTTTTCAAAGTAGTTAGTATTGTCTGATAGGAAAAGCCGTGGTTTCTGATACTTTACTTCCACCTTATAAAATACAATCAATGTTACAACCAAAGACTGCTGTTTTGTTTTATTTGATTAATAACATTATAATAAATGCAGATTCCTTACTAACACACACACACTCTGTTTATTATATTCATAAAATGAATTAAAACCATTTCTCAGAAGCCCTTAAAAGTCACAGAATAGTCAGTTTTCCCACCCATTTATTCTCTTTTATTTGATCTGGTTCTGATGTTTTGAGCTTTTCGTGTCAGTTTTTTGTTGTAAGTTTATGCCATTTTGTTGTATTAATATGTTGTATTAACAACAACAAAAAAGTAGTAGTTAAAGCAAGAAAGACCTGAAATATTTCCAAATAAATTGGTAGTTATGTATTCTAAAAGAAACAGGAATGAACATGTACTGCCTAACAAAATCAATTCCATTCACAGCTCTCTAAATAATCAAATTATGGTCATATGTCATTTATGTTTATTTTGAAATATTTTGTAGTCTGCAACTATCCCCTTTTCAATACCAACATGGAAAAAAAACAGAGAGCACCTGCTGACGTCATCCGTGTGTTTTTATTATGAATTTTTTTAACAGATTATTTCTTCAGACGGTTATCAATAACAATCAATCCATATAATCCATGTCATTGTGTCTATAAGTATAGTTAATTGTCCCAATGGTAACCATTGTAATAATATAGCTTATTAATGCAAATTTATCCATTCTTAATATCACACTGCAAAAACTGACAGGTTTCCACTGTACACTAACACAGACAGAGAAATAGTCACGGGAAAAGAGAGGGAAGTGCGAGCTGGAAGGAGGGAAGGGGTGGCACAGTTGTACATTCAAAAACCAAAAAAGCAGTGGCAGTATCTAAAGAGTGTAAGGATAGAGAAAGGACGAGGGAGAAAAGAGAGCGGGAGGATGATGGCAGAGTGAACGTGTTCTAGGCATAACAATAATGTGCCTTTCTGTTTCACTGTGGATCAGATATTAACAAGTTTTAAATTACACAATTGAACACACAATTAAATAGACATTCATCAAGCCAATCATTACCGCTCTTATTACTAATACTATTATTGTCATTATCACTGTATATTACCAGTAGAGATATTAGAAAAAAATACCTAGCCTAGCCTATCTGAAAGTGCAAAGACTGAAAATAAATGCAAATAATGGAACAACAAAAAAATGATAATAATAGTAGTAGTCATTTGTATTTACATACATTTAAGTACAATCAAAACTGCCCAGGTTGAGCTAACATTCTGTTACAGCAGAGGGCATTGCACTGTACTGTGTTTATTGTGAGGTTGTGAGAAGAGGTGCACAAAAGTTTTGTGTGTGTGTGTGTTGTGATGCTTAAAAGAAAGCACTTGCATACCTAGCTGCAGTCTATCACTATTACGAAACACCTTTACTGACTAGTCCTCTATATCTGTACATGTGAATTTGTTCAAGGAATGTATCAAGATTGTGCAGAGGAAATACAGCTTCTGACATTATATTAGTTACAAAAGGCTGTAACTTAAAACATTCGGAGTCAATTCGTTTTTATGAGTAGACAATTAGTGTTTTCATTGTGTTTAATACAGTGATGTGAGCACATCAATTGGAAAGGTTGTAGGATGAATGAACATACTTGTGCCATTAATAAATACTGGGATCTGGGTCGAGAGTGGCGAAGAGGGAATGCATTGTGCATTGTGGGAGCATACATTCCAGAGAGAAGCATAGATCCTATAACTGTGTCACAGGTGTGTTAGACACTTTTTATTATCTTTGATGGTGCGTCTGTGTGTGTATATTCCTGTATTTTAAATGAGTGGGTGAAGTTTTAGAATGTGGGCTTGGCTAATTGGCTCAGTAGCGTCTGGGGGCGGAGTCTCTTCCCTCTTTCTTGATGATGATTCGTTGGTCATCACTGGTATCATCGGGCGAATCCACTACTTCTTCCTCGTCATCACACTCTCCTTCAATATCTGTTGCAATGCCCATGCGGTTCTCGTATGTCTAAGAGAGAGAATAAAAAGAGAGATGTGTAAGATCCCACACACATCAGTAATTATGCTGATACACTACAGTTCAAAAGTTTGAAGTCAGTAAGATTTTTTAAATAAATTAATGGTTTAATTCAGAAAGGAAGCATTAAATTAATCAAAAGTGACAGTAAAGACATTTATAACATTACAAAAGATTTATATTTTAAATAAATGCTGTTCTTTTTAATTTTCTATTCATCAAAGACTCCCGGGAATAAAGGGAATCATAATTTCCACAAATATATTAAGCAACACAACTGTTTTCAACATTGATAATAATAGGAAATGTTTCTTGAGCACCAAATCAGCATATTAGAATGATTTCTGAAGGATCATGTGACACTGAAGACTGGAGTAAATGATGCTGAAAATTCAGCTTTACCATAACAGGAATAAATTACATTTTAAAATATATTTGCATAGAAAACAGTTATTTTAAATTATATTTAACAATATTACAGTTTTTTTCAGTATTTTTCAGAGATTTATTTTCAAAAATATATTTAAAAAATTTACCAACCCCAAACTTTTGAACAGTAGTACATATCTAGTTTTGGATTCATACCTCCATTGGGTTCACAATGATGGTGAGGGCCGAATCATCCCATTGGTTACTGCCCTCTTTGCCTCCGCCTCTTGCTCCTTCACCACGACGGTGGATGGAACGGATGCGGAAGACACCAAGAATCACCATGACAACCAAGAAACCCACACACACCATGATGATGACAGTTGCAGCTCCTGGAACAACTGTACGCATGAGGAGAGAGAGAGAGAGAGATTATGTTTATTCTTTATTTTCTATAATTTTATAAAGGGTTATATCATGAGGAATAAAACCTTTGAGATTATACTATTACAATAAGTTTCAGAACTCAAAACTTTCTCTGCAGTAAAAAAGACCATTTACTAACATTATAAATTGACCTTAAGAGCTTAAATAACTTAAATAACTATGGATGCTTGTCTCCGCCACTGCATAAAAAATAAAAAAGATAATTGCCTCTTTTTATCTCACAATTCTGAATTTTTTCTCGCAATTTCGAGTTTACATCTCACAAATTCTGACTTTTTTCTCTGAATTGCGTGATATAAACTCACAATTCTGACTTTATAACTCGTAATATATAAACTTGCAATTGTGAGAAAAAAGTAAATTGTGAGAAAAAAGTCAGAATTGCGATATAAAAACTCTCAATTATGAGAAAATAAGTCAGAATTGCGAGATATCAATTCGCAATTGCAAGAAAAAAAAGTCAGATTTGTGAGATAAAAAGTTGCAATTATCTTTTAAATAGTTTTATTCTGTGGCAGAAACAAGCTTCCATAAATAAGCCTTTAATCACCAAAAATTTATTTTTTTAGGAGAAAAATGAGATATATCGATATATATATATTTGTGTTTACATATTTCAGACAAGTACCTGAGTTGCGGTGTGGGTTGGGGAGTGTGTGTCCACTCAGTTCTCCAGTGTGATGGGATGGGTGGAGGAACTGCTGCTGAGACGCCAGCAGGTGAGACGGATGATACAGACTGTCCAGAGAATGCAGGAAGTTCACCTGAGCAAGTGTAGGAAAAAACAAGACAAAGACAGTGAGATTGTGTGTTAATTGTGTATTAAATTAAGAGTGTGAACTTTCGATGGTGTTCTTTGTCAGGAAGTGTGTGTACTGGGTTAGTGTGCTGTAGGTCAGACTGAAGGATCCATATCAGTGTCACGTGTTCAGTGGTGTTATTACCTCAAGCGTGAGCTCGTTGCTGGTGTACCGGCCGTTCATTTCTGAGCACGACAGACGGAACCTTCTTTCAAAACGAGCAGAGCCCTTTGCTAAGCGATAGCGAATGGAGCGCAACACATCCTCATACACAGAGATAGACTCCGCTCCTGAAAGAGAGAAAAGGAAGGATTAAAGCCTTTTTATTGTAAAAAATAAATAAGAATGCATTTATTATGTGGTTCTATGATTTGCATTTACAGCCCTAAATGTATTCAGACACTAAAGTAACACTTAAACATGTATACATTTTTTAAATTATTTAATAAAATATTAAACCAAATGGCATTTATTTTGAAGAAGCACAAAAACTAGCACAATAGCACAAAACACTATTCAGTATAACAATTTATATATTGTTCAAAATTAAGACAAACTTTCTTAGTGATGGCAATGTAAGCTGTTAAGTTAATGATGAAAAAATTACCAGTGATGGCAATGTAGGCCGTTGTGTTAATGATGTCCAGCCCCCTCTCTCTTAACGCCTCCATGTCAACCAGAAGCTCCTCCCTTTCTGGGTTTAGCTCCTCCCCCAAGGGCTGGACTTCACATCCATCCAAAGTGTGAGCAACAGCATCTGACATCAGTGCTGATAAAGAGACAGAAAAAGACTGAATGACTCTCTAGCCTTTGGCCATAACTGAAGTGAGAGGAGAGCAAAGTTCTGTCTCCTGCATTGCACAAGCTTAAAGTTACAGATAACAGAACGAGTTATATGTTAACCTGTAAGCAGATTAACAGTTCCATTGCTTGTTTTGCTCACATTTTCTATAGACAGACAACGCTTGCATACTAACTTGCAAATATCTGATGATGGGCTGACCTTGATTAATAGAAAACCCAGCTATGCTGTACCACCTCCAGACAAAACCAAAACAAGCTCTTAGACTGCAGATCTTTTGTTCTTAGTTTTTCATCAAGATGAGCCTCTGGCCAATTACAGGGTCTGATGTGTAGATCATTTTCCAGAAATAAATGAATAGAATCCATTTTGATAAAAAGCCCTTGTAGAGGTCATCAATCAAGCTGCAGGTTCACAAATTATTGTTTTAGGTGAGATGTTCAAAGCTTACCTCCTCCTTCCATGCCCTGAGCAGCTGTGTTCACAGCGTGAGACAAGGAGCAGACGATACGGAGCTCAGGAAACAAGGGAACCCCTTGAGGGCCCTCAAATTCAGCGGCTGGTCGGGCCAGGTGGGGTCCCACCCCAGACAGAGAGATCTGCGGGGCGTCAGGCTGGAGCACGACCAGGTAACCCTCCAGCTGCCTGAGAGAGAGACAGCTCTCTTCACTGAAACATCTAGAGAAGGATAAAGACAAATATGATGATTTAAACTTAATAAAGTATCTAAATATTTTGTGTAATTTTTTTGGAATGCTTTATGATTATAATGTGTTAAAAATCAACACATTTAATAATGATTTAGGCTGACTTATCTTCTATAATAATGTAATAATTTTATTTAGGGTCTTTTCTAATGAATAAATTACTGATCTACACCACCATTCATAAGTTTGGGGTGCGTTGGAATTTGTAACGTTTTTTAAAGAAGTCTCTTCTGCTCACCAAGGCTGCATTTATTTGATCAAAAATATGGTAAAAACAGCAATATTGTGAAATATTATTACAATTTTAAAAAGCTGTTCTCTATTTTAATATATGTTAAAAAGTAATTTATTTCTGTGATGGCAAAGCTGAATTTTTCAGTGTCTTCAGTGTCACATGATCCTTCAGAAATCAATTTAATATGTTGATTTGGTGCTCAAGAAATATGTCTCATAATTATCAATGTTGAAAACATTTGAAACGTTTAAAAAAATATATATTGTTTAACAAATTAAAAGTCTTTACTGTCACCTTTGATCAATGTAATGCATCCTTGCTGAATAAAAGAAAAAAAATCTTACTGACCCCAAACTTTTGAATGGTAAAGTATATATGACTAATTGTGATTCATTTTATGAATTAATCAGCATGTTATATTATTAATTAATACTTGATTGCGTGGCAGTATTCATGCTACTGTATGTAGAAATATGTAGGTGAATATGTACCAATTAATCCGTTCATTGTGAGCAGCTGGTTACATTTATCAACGGCTGATCGTTGATGCTACAGCTGCTCATCACGACCCCTTGACTTGATATCTGGTAACAGTTAAGTAAAGCCCTAATATACATGCTTGCCAAAAAACAGACGGAGCTGTTATTAACAAAAATGGTTTTAGTTAAATTACAACGTTTTTACAGATTTTCATTACTCTGTACTTAGCAATTGATTGTTTCCTCTCCTTCTCTTTAATTCGCTTTCAGGAAAAGCCTTTTTTTCTGTATTTTAATTTCAGCTTAGGCAGAACACTAACCTACTGTTGGCCACTGCAGTAAATAAACTTTATGAAAAAATGACAAATAATTTTGAGTTTGAATTCATAAGACTTTAGATATGACGGTTAATTTGAAATGCTGAAGAAAGATCATTATTTCAGCGTGTGAGTTGTCATGTACCTGAGAGAGGTAGTGAGTTTTAACGGACGTACACCAGGGGTGGCAAATCGTAGAGAGTTCCTGTATGTCACCTGCTGAACAGCACGGTTGAAACTTTCAATGTCGTCTCCCTCTAACACCAGCACAGACTGGCTAGGGTTCACATGCACCTGAGGAAAATAAACTGGGGTTAGTAAAAAAAATAAATCAAGCTAGTTTAAATTTTACAAGAATATTCCAGGCTAAAATGCAACTTAAGCTCTATTGACAGATTACTACAGAAAATAATTTCAGTTAGACAAAAAACAAAGCAGAACATTTATACTAGTGCATTTAAAATGGAAGCCTTTGGGAAGAATTCTGTACTGTGTTATGGGTAAAAATGTAAAGTCATAGTTTGAATGTACCTTCATGCCTGAGCCCAAAGTCTCAAGGTCTCCGAAATCAAGCCCCTCTCGACAGGCATACAGGCACTCCACTACACTGTGTGGCTCCACATTTCCTGGACGCACTGTTACTCCTGACAAAAGCCCTTTGTAACCACTGACAAACTTCCCTGTGGGCCAAAATGAGAAGATATACAGTATATATAAATATGAATCGATACAGACTCTTTTAAGAACATTAAACACATGCTGGCACTTAATTGAGTCTCTCTATTGATCCCAGAAGGCTTATGAATAACACATACTTGCGCACCCTCATCCACACACAAACATAGGCACGTTCTCCTGGTGTGCACCTCACCTGTGTCTTTACTCTCTGGCATGGTGTTGTTCACAATGTCTTTCGGTTTCTCTTCTGGCTCTACTGGGAGGAATAAGAGAAAGGAAATAGATAAAAAGCTGTATTCATTCATTTTAAAGTAATAGTTCATCTAAAAATGGAAAGAACTGTCATTCTTAACTCACCTATATGTCATTGAAACCTACATTAATGTTCAAAATGTCTTTTATGATCGCAAAGGCTGCATTTATTTGATCAAAAATACATCAAAAACAGTAATATTGTGAGATATTACAATTTAAAATAACATATATTTTATTATGTGATGCAAAACTGAAGTTTCAGCATCATTACTACAGTCTTGAAGTCACATGATCCTTCATAAATCATTCTAATATGATGATTTGGAGCTCAAGAAACACTTCTTACTATTATAAATGTTGGAAACAGGTGTGCTGCGTAATGTTTTTGTGGAAACCGCAATGATTTTTTTAAGATTATAAAAAAATAGAACGTTCAAAAGAACAACATTTATAAATAGAAATAGAAACCTTTGTAACATTATGAATGTCTTTATTGTCACTTTTGATCAATTTAATGCATCCTTACTGAATAACAGTATTATTAATTTCTTGAAAAAATCTAACTGAGCTCAAACCTTTGAATGGTAGTGTATGTTCTGTTATTTTTTTATTAGAAGAAAAAAAATACAAGTTCTTCATATCACTTGTTTGCTATATTCTAAGGCTTCTGAAGCCATACAAATTCCATTTTGGCATCAATGCACCATTTTTGTTAATAGGGATGCAGGCTAGATCCAAACTTTGGTGGAGTGAAGATTATCAGTGTTTAACGACTTTAATTTTCGACTGTTTCAGGAAACTTCTACTTCTATATTTATTTGATGGTTTTTTGTTTTTTTTTTGTCTTTATTGAGTCCCTAGTCACTATGAACTGGTTTTATATAGCTAAAGCTGTGTAACAATAACGAGTACAGCACATTGATTGAAATGACACGAGGGTACGTAAATAATGGCATAATGTCATTATTAGGTTAACTATTACTTAAAGCCTCAGCACAGTGTCAAAACATCATTTTAAATGGTGACCCAGTTAGCAGAACAGCAGGAGATTGAAAGCTTGGGCATCTTTCTACCACACACACTAAATGAGTGCCACAGTGTGTAAGAACGGTTCTGTTTAGCTGAATAATATATGAGTCTATTAATAGCTGAAACACACTAGTCTCAGAAAAGAACATGACTAAAGATTTCTGCTCCACCTACTGATGATATCTTCACACCAGTTGAAGATTTATCACATATGACTAACTGTAAAATTACCCCAGCATGCTCCAATGACCAGCCGTTGGTGTGGTGCGGGGTTGGGGATAGCTCCGTTGTCATGGATGAGTGCAGGGTCAAAGGTCACGCCATCCACATAGAGTGTGACAGAGGGGAACTGCACACTAAGGGACAGGTGATGCCACTCACTGTCACACACCTGTCAGAAACAGAGGTCAAAGTTCAACTAAGCTCTAAAACAAGGTGTACACATCCAGATGTATATTTATAAGATGCAAAACAATATGTCTCTTTTAGTTCCTGTGACAGGTTAGTTTACCTGTTCCAGTTTCCAAAGGAATTTGACGGGTCTTGCGGCGGACACATCCGGCCAATAGAAGAGAGAGAGACGACAGCCATGTACCGATAAAGAGTAATGAGAGTACGAGTCATCTGGAAATGAGATCAGAACACTGTTTAGTAGAGTAGCTCAAATATGGGATGTCAAAGGTGGAACGTCAGTGCAGTTTCATTGTCAAAAATGCTTATCTTGGTATTATTGATATGTGTCAAAATATTAGATTTGTGCACTAGAAACTGCAGCCAAATACATTGTTTGTATTATTTTTACATTAATAATTAGAAGCAATGCTTTTAAATACTTGAAAAAGACTACATTCCATTGTTAATTTAATTTGTTAATATTTATTTTAATATGTACCCTACAGTTCAAACATTTGGGGTCTGTAAGATTTTTTTTTTTTAAGAAATTAATACTTCAAAACTAATTCAGCAAGGATGCATTTAATTTATCAAAAGTGGCAGTAAAGACATTCATAATGTTACAAAACATTTCTATTTCAAATAAACTCTGTCCTTTTGAGTATTCTATTCATAAAAGAATACTGAAAAAAATATTCCACAAAAATATTAAGCAGAACAGCTGTTTTCAACTTTTTAACATAATAATAAAAAATGTTTTTTGAGCATCAAAAATCAACATATTAGAATAATTTCTGAAGGATCATGTGACACTGAAGGCTGGAGCTGAAAATTCAGCTTTGCCATCACAGGAAAAAATTTAATTTTAAAATATATTAAAATAGAAAACAGTTATTTTAAATTGTAATAATACTTCACAATATTACATTTTTTTATCAAAAATCTTACAGGCCACAAAATTTTGAACGGAATTGTAACTTTTTACATTAAAAAGTATGNTTTAACATAATAATAAAAAATGTTTTTTGAGCATCAAAAATCAACATATTAGAATAATTTCTGAAGGATCATGTGACACTGAAGGCTGGAGCTGAAAATTCAGCTTTGCCATCACAGGAAAAAATTTAATTTTAAAATATATTCAAATAGAAAACAGTTATTTTAAATTGTAATAATACTTCACAATATTAAATTTTTTATCAAAAATCTTGCAGACCACAAAATTTTGAACGGAATTGTAACTTTTTACATAAAAAAGTGTGGTCAACAACATATTCTTTTTTTCTGTGGTATTGAATTTTACTGCCACTAGTATTGACTTCTGAAATATTGGCATGATGATAAAGCTAGCACAGACTGACCATTCTTTACAGTGCTGCAGACAATAGTCTCCTCCTCTTTACGGGTTCCTCTCGCCTGATTGGCCGGTGGTTGAGCGCTGGCACCTCCTCTTCGCATCCACAGCTGCAGGGTGAAGTGGTCGCCGGATACTGCTGAAGCAACTGAATCAGGTACTACAGCAACATGGGTGGAGCCATTGAAGGAGAAGACCAGGGATGAATCAGAGGATGGTAGAGTCGGCAGTGCGGCGGTCCAATTGGTTGCAGGGGATGGAGGTGGAAGGAGGTCGACTTCACCCCTCACAGCACCTGAAAATGTTAAAAGCCAACACATTATTGATTTGAAAACAGGGCTGGTGTCAGCAAGAACAAGAACTATGGAATTATTGAGTACACCCTAATTTGACGGGATTTGCATCCTGCTGTTAATCTGAGGAGAACGGAATGATTTGGGACATTTTCCCATCTGCTCTAAATGAGATGAACAGTTGGGCACAACAGATAAACTCCAAGTCCTCAATTTTCTGTCCGCTAATCATGTCTAATTCTAATGAACGAGGGTCTGCCATCGTCAAATTCAAACAGTAGACAATTTATCAGAAAAACGAAAATCTTTCCCAGATCAGAAATTGACACCATTTACAAACGTACCACAGAGTCTGCGCACAGATCGATCGGAGTAGCTGTCCCTGTCACAGCCCTTCCCAATATGACCCGTCTGAAGCTCAACAGTAGCCTGGATGTTCCAAACTGTCTCCTCGCAGGTTTCTAAGTGCAGGTTCGGAAAGAGTGGGATACTGCCGGAACCAGGAGTATACTCGATGCGCTTTGTCCATCCTGTGATTCAAACACACATATAATAATATAAAATAACATATAACATGACATAATGTTATCAAATTTTAATAATGTTCGATTCACAGCCAAATTTTTATAATTAAATAATTAAATAAATACCTATCCAGCCTGGCTTGCAGGAAGGTTTGACTGTGACTATGACCTGAGCATCAGCCTGAGCTCGATTCTTCCCACAATCAAATGCTGTCACCCAGAAACTGTGGACACGCTGGCGTTTGGAGTCCAGTGGCTCAGTGTTCTTTATGTTCCCTGGATTTGTAAGAGATAGAGAGATGTTTATATATCTGGCTAGATAGGAAAAATAAGCACAGAGAATGTTAAAATATTTGCAAGTCAGAGGCTTTGGTGACTGATTGGAAATTATAAAACCATTTGAATAGTGCCAGGGTCACTGAGAATATGATAAAGAAAGCATCAAAAGCAACTGAAAATGAGAGCAAAAACAAAGCAATGAAAGATGAGAGTGACAGGTGAAGGCCGACAGTGGACTGGAGGAGAGAGAGTGAGAGAGAGAGTAAAAGAACGATATTGAAGTGGCACAATAAATAAAAGGATATTCACACAGTGGTGTCTGGTACAGCCTGAGTCTGACTGACCCTAATTAGGAAACCAAACCACACACACTACAGCAGAAAAATCTGCAAAGTCATGGCTAAATGGAGGACTTCTCTCCCTTGTGCGCCTTCCTCATTGTTTCTTTCTCCCAAGTTTCGGTTTCTTTCCATTGGCCAGTTCCTTCTTCATCAGCATTTGTCATGTTACAAAATGTCGGCTATTGATCGCCTTCTCCTCAGTCTGTCAATGGGTGCTCTGATCTGCATTGAATGATCAGGAAGGGTGACTATCTCTCAGTCTCACTGCAAGAACTGGGATGTTCAGAGAACTTGGATGTTACCCTAAAAACCAGCTTAACATCGACATGCCACTTCAGAGATAAACACATTTTTGGAACCATTGTATAAAATGATGATTACAATGTTATATATTACAATAATATTATGGGGGTGAATGTAACAGCAGTTTTAGGCAATTTTAACACCCTAAAAATAAAATAGTATTAATCAACTATGTCTTAAATAAAAAAAGCACATATCAAAGTAATAATATTGCAGCTTTAATAATATTATATTATTAATAATGCTCATTAATTTTCACATTTACACGGGGACCTACATTATAATTATCTGAATTAAGGTATAGTTCACCCAAAAATGACAATTCTGTCATAATTTAGTCATTCTGCAGAACACAAAGGAAGATATTTTGTAGAATGTCGGTAACCAAACAGACCACTGACTTCTATTGTAGTCAGTTGTTGATTTTTATTGTTTTTTTTTTTACAAAATCTGTCTTCTTTTATCTTTTATGTTCCACAGAAGAAAGAAAGTCATACAGGTTTGGAAGGACATAAAGGAAAATGATACAGATTTTTCATACCTTTAAATCCTTTTTACTGTTGCTAGCTAGTAAAAAACAGCCTTCACTTACATACTTCAGAGAAAAAAAATTTCATTATGCGTTTTAAAGATTCATTTTTTAATTCAGTCCAACAGTTTTATTTATTTCATAATTAGAGTTAAATTCACTCCAACCTCACATCCTTGATCTTGTATGGAAGCTACTGGCGACAGCATAAAACTTTTATTCATGTTAAATATTAATCATCAACCTGTAAATTAAATAGATATTAGCTCGAATTTAAAGACATTAAAACACCAGACTAAAATATAGAACAATATTGTATTAAAAAAACCTGTGTGTATATATATATTCAAACCAATATCTATTTAATCTCCAAATTATATATATTACATATTATATTGTATATTACGATGTATATATATCACATATATTAAAATCACTATTTTTGTTAAGTTGTGCTGAGTAAGCTGAGTTAGTTCACTCCTACATCAGAAGTGTACTGTGAGGAAGTGTACTGCGTATCTGTGTTTTATCAATGCCAGGAGTTGTAGTTCTCACCATCGTTATCAATGGTGAAAGGGACGTTGGGTGTGATGATGTCATAGAAGCAGATCTGGCTGTATTGAGGGGAGCAGTCGGCATCCACAGCTTCCACCCGCACAATTCGATCAAACAGACGACCCTCAGGCACAGACGCCTCGTACCGACGCTCCACAAAGACAGGAGAGAACTCGTTCACGTCATTTACACGAACGTGCACGGTGGCCCTTTGGGAAAAAAACGGTTAAGAGTGTAATTTAGAATCTAAAATAGAGAGCAACAAAATGGGTTTTTGCATGAATTTGCAAAACCCAGATTTTTAGGAAAACTCCAGCTGAATTAAAAAAAATCTCTTACTTGTGGGATTTCTTGCTGTTGCTGCCGTCAGGACCTTCACCACAGTCATACGCCTGGATGGTGAAGCTGTGCTCCTTCTGGCTTTCACAGTCCAGAGGCTCTTTTGACCGAACCAGACCTTCTCCAGTGGAGCGGTCCAACACCACGGCCTCAAACTGTGCCGAACCAGAACCACCTGGTCCGTTATGAACCCTAAACCCACAGATCTCCCCTGAAAAGAGAAACAGAAGTCTGCATTGACTACATCTGAATAAAATGTATTTGTACGTGACAACCCTTGAATAAAATCCTAATTTAAAATGCCATAAGTGAAAAAACATTAATGTGTGAAATGATGTGAAAAGGGCTGCCGAGTGTTCTTCTGGAAGTAAACACTTGTCTGTGTTCAGGAAGTGCTGTCACACATGACGCGGCACTGTGAATGTTAGCTCAGCCTGCGGAGGGGGGAGGTCAGTCAGCCTTAATCCCTGTGTAACTTGTGTAATTTGTGTAAACATAACATGTAATTACTCACCGCAATATTAAACTAGCTGCTAGAAGCTCCAATGTTGCTCCCTCCCCTTCAAAATAACCCTTACATCAAATCCTTAACTAGACCCTGTCAACTGGAAATACACTAGTAATATGATTATGCAAAACTAGTGTTTCCTTTTCACACTCCAGGCGTAAAAGATTATAACTACCTGTGTGATCACATTTATCGTTGTTCTGTGAATTTACACAAGTGACATACAGGAATTTCAATAGGAATCCATGAGATCAAGAATTTAATGTGAGAACAAAGGATTTCCCCAAGCCAATTTCACTGCATTGACCAACAGAAAACTGCTTGGTTTGAAAGTGACTTCTGAGTGAGCTGGGCTATTGACAATAGACAAAGGACCTTTTTTTGCCCACTAAACTTTGCTAATGTAACCTTAAGTGGATCAATCATCACAGCATAACTATAACACGTTAACGTGCGACATTATTAGCATTTTTACCAGCATAGTGCAGCGGTGCGTCTTTATCCAGGGCGAATAGAGGAGGGTTGAGGAGGACAGTGTTGTCGTTTTCCATGACGATCCCTTGGTACTCCGTCTCGATCCATGGCTTGTGTTTATTGGCTGAGAAAGAACAATCACAAAAGCAAGGGACAGGTGTGAGAGACACAGGAACAATCTGTGATTCAGAACAAACTGTTATTTTTTTTTTTGACAAGACTATTTATAACACACCGTTATGAAGGTGAGTGAACAGAGGTTCAAAGACGAACACAAGCAGACCAAGACGAAGGGATTTGCAACAAATAAAAAAGTTGTGCTAAAATACTTTAGTGGCAGATGGTGCAATGGTTCGGCCATCTGTATGTATGCATAACACTTGCACATTAAGTTACAAACATACCCATATGGGGATCCACCAAAACTGTGTGATGGACACACACACACACACACTCTCAGGTTTGTTTTGCTATCTTAGTGGGGACTCTCCATAGGCGTAATGGTTTTTATACTGTACAAACTGTATATTCTATCCCCCTACACTACCCCTATCCCTAAACCTAACCATCACAGGAAACATTCTGCATTTTTACATTTTCAAAAAAACATAATTTAGTATGTTTATTAATCCATTTCCCTCGTGGGGACCGCTGGCTGGGCCCCACGATGTAGGTGATCTCAGGTTTTTATTACATCGTGGGGCCATTTGGTCCCCACGATGTAATATAAACAAGAACACACACACACACAAACACACACACAGAGTATGCTATGCTTCACTGCTTTGCAGAGTAATTAGGTGTAGAGATGTTTGGCCTGATCGCATACCATGAGGTATATTGCGCCTATCACTCAAATGCAGACAGATAGCTCACTGTGAACGCTCAGAGAAAGACCGAACCATGCAAACCTACATCAAACTCCCTGAAAATGAGAAATCTTCAACAATAAGTGTGGGTCTTTCTGGCTGCATTCCCACTAAAAATCTTACATCCATTATCTTAAATTTCCTTGCAATTTAAACATTTGGTTTTCTGTAATGTATTTTGCATTGTTGTTGCAAATTCCGCAGATCTGTCAATGAGATAATGTTATCTAGTTTGTTAACATTAGGGAGGTTTTGTCAAATTTGTAAAAATGAATTCTGATAGTCTTAAAAACATAAGTACGAGTTGAAAACTGCAAACCAATCACATTTTTGCATTTGTATGCCATTGTTTTTATTTGTGGAGTATTGGTGTTACATTATAACTGTGTAATTTCAAGCAATTGCATTTATTTTTGTCATATATAGCATTCAAATTTTGGGGTCAGCAATTAAAAAAAAAAAAAAAGTTACAGTAAAAAATTACAAAATTGCAAGAAATTGTAACAATTTATACTTCAGATAAATGCTGTTCTTTTAAACGTCATATTGATCAGTATAATTTACATCAAATTTACTTTGATTTACATCAAAGAATCCACAAAAAAAAAAAAATTGAGGGTGAGGGATCATGTGACACTAAAGACTGGAGCTTTGCCATCACATGAATAAATTACATTTTACAATATATTAAAATAAAAAACAGGTATTTTTAATAGTAATTTTATTTCACAATATTACTGTTTCTTTTTGTTTGTTTTTTGTTTGTTTGTTTTTTTACTTCTAAATGCAGCCTTGGTGATTAACTGAGCATAAGAGACTTACATCAAAATGAATTGTATATGAATTGTAGTGTACATTTATATATTAAATATATTAGCATGCATGTAAACAAATATCAATTTAATGAACTATTTTTTTTTAAAACTAAACCATATAAATAAATAAAAAAATCAATATTTCACAAGTTTGCACTTAAATATTATCAGATATAGAATAGAATATTATGTGTATTTGGTGTGTTGTCCAAGGGAGGGCTCCGAGCTTAAAATTTGGCCCAAACCCAGAGCACCCCCAATCCCTGGCTGCGATAGGAATAATCAAGAGTGAGGAGTTGGAGTGGAGAAGGGATGCTGGAAAACTGTCGTGGAACAGAGGTAAGAAGGCTGTATATATGTCTCCTTTCGCACTTATTTGGTAGATTATCTGAACGTGCTCCTCCCGAACTTTGTTAATACAACATCATTTCTAGCAAATACGTATTGTTAAAAATAAAAATCAGTCATTCTTTTGCAAAAAAATATTACTAATCCTTATTATTGATTCCTGCTTCATTAAAATGACTGGTCATATGATATTATCCTAGTATTAGACAGTGTGTTGACCACTTACCCAATGCACCAGTCTTGCATGTAAGGATTTTTCATGTGTGGCTGCATGCTGACCAACTTGCTCTCATTTTTCAAGTCAGTCTGTGTTTTTTTTTGCCATTCATCTCTCTACCTATCCCTCTCTCTCCCACCCACCCACGCCTGCGTTCCTCCCTCTCATCCCTCACTCAGCCATATAACATTAATCTGAACATCAGACCACTGGATTACTCCTCGGATTACAGAATGAGAGACAACGCTTTGCATCTCACTCCATTTATCACACGTGCCGCTTTCACACACTGACCAGAGCGCTTTGAACGACTCTGACAACAGCTGCGACGGAGGATAGATAGAAAGGGCTATGTATGTCTGTGATCACACACGGAGAAACATTAGCCGTAAATTAAGAAATATAGCATCTCCAGTTTCCCACATCTCTAAAAATAGCTGAGACAAGAATAGATAAGCTTTCACCCTTTTCTTCAAGGACAAGAGTCGACCTCTCACTCCCCCTCTCTTTCTCACAGAGATCCTACAATATATATATCTAAGCATCCTTTCTGTCCTCCTCCAAATTTTGCTCTCCCACCAGTTAGTCTACATATCTCTGTCATTAGCTGTCATCTATTCACTCCTCCTATCTTTCAGTGTGTCATTCAGTTTTCTCATATCTCTTCACTTTTTTCATCATGTTGTCTCTTCCCATGTCACCTTGAGATGCGGCCTACCTTTTGTGATCTCTACAAAATCTACTGTTGTCATTCATACAGGAGGCGAATTTACATTTTATACTACAGCTGCAACATACAGCAAAATGAATCAAGTGGCTGGTTTCAATCAACTGTATGTGCCAGAGCTGCCAGCAAAAATGTTAATAATACACTCATTCGCACTTAATCATCAACACAATGCTCAATATCAACATTCAAAAGGATGGAGGAGACTGACCTTTGTTGCCATGGGCAACCGAAGTCAAGCAAAAGAGGAGAAAGGAGAGAAAACTCATTCTGGCCATCTGAGGGAGGAAGGAGGGAAAGGACAGAGGGAAATAACATGCATTAACCTGATATAAAGCAGTTTAAGATAGAGGACAATGACTGAGACAGAGAGACAGACATATCTCCTTGCTTGCATTTCTTTAAACGTAAACATAAAGACAAATACTATGCTCTTGTATATGTGAATATGATATGTAACATCCTTGACATCATCTTTGTGGCCTAGTATGGCCGAGTAGGTCTGGCTTACATCTAAGACACAGTATATAGAGTCCATATTTACTAGTGACACCCAACACTCAATAAAACCTTTATATAAAGCTATTTGAGTGCGCGTGAAATTGATAAGTCTGCGCATCCTCGTTAACACGCGCATGCAGGTGTATCCCCGCGACCGTGCGCGCGGACGCGGACATCACATTGGCAGGTTTGTTCACAGAATATCAAATGTGATTCATTACGCATGTCCTCGAATAACATCTGATTTGAAAAGATGTATATATGCCATTTACATACATCAATAATCGTTTTTAAATAAATGAAGATTAAAAGCTGCCAACTTGAATGACGAACGGATATGTGTTATAACCTACTGGTGTTTCAAACGCGTTATTATTAAAATGACCGGCATTAAATGTGTTACAGCTCACTCATATATCTATGCGACAAACATGAATCGATTATTTTAAGCCTGTAAATAAATTCAAGCGACCTGAAATCACCACATTATATATTTTCAACATATTTAGATGGTATAAACCCCTGTCGTAAGCGCAAGAACCGAATCAGGAATAATATTTTGGGATCAAATGTACGTTACCGTGAGGTGTGACATGGTACCCTGCTCAGTCTCCTCTAGGCATCCGTCACACACTCCTTTGACAGCCTGATGCCCGCCGACACACGAGCACACCGAACGCAACGGGTGGAGCGATGGGGCCTCCGGTGCCTCCCGAAATGATTTCAACTGTGAAAAGGAGCGAACTGGAATTTGAAGATTAGATACCAAGACACCAACACCCCCGTTTTCGGTGGATACCGTGAGAAAAAGACAGTGGTTATATCTCCTCCCTCTCGCAGTTTCTTAACCCGCCCACACTGCGTCTCTCTCGCTCTCAGGACTCTCCCCCGGTAAGCGAATTTACAAATCCTACTGCGACGAAGGCTTGGTTCTTAATATTCACAGTACAACCCTCCGCCATTGGAAGGCTAGAACGTAACTAATTAATATTCATTAGCAAGGCCGTGTTCATTGGAGGACAATAGCGTGACGTTATAGCCGAGTAGTTAATATGCAACAACCAAATCGTTGCTATAGGAAGTTGCCAAGCGGCATTAACATAAACTATTTAATATTAATAAGCTAAGCGTTGTCAATAGTAGGAAACATATTTTTTCATTCCGATTAGCAGTCCCTAAGTCAGCACGATGGCTGGCTGTGTGATACATCTGGCTGGGAGGGAAGCATCTGGAGGGCTCGTGCATACTACTACTTATCCTCAAACCACACATTTATTCCCGCTTCGATTCCATAATGAAGGACATTTGCGAATGCGTTTGAACTCCCCACTATCACAATCTGTGCTTCAGCCCAAGGGCCCAGACTGCAAGATGACGTCATATCGGCTCCCACAGCAGACAGACCTAAAACCCTGACACCACAATTCAAAAAACACAACACACCGTAGCAGATTTTGTTAAAATCCAGCATTTTTAATGAATATTACAAAAAACGTTTTCATTTAAAAGTAATTGTTTTTTTTTTTATCCTTTTTTTTGTTTTTTTTTGTACATTTGGTAGCAGTAAGGCAGTAGTAGTTGTTTCCCAAAAACAATTTTTACATCATTAAAATTTGCAACCACATGTATAAATATTATAAAACAATTCCGTTGCTACAGTGAGCCTCTGCTTCTTCGGATTGAATCTGGGTGCAGGTTTTAAAAATCGGTCCTCACTGAAGAGTGATGTACATTTGTGCCAAGGGTCTTCAATATGTCATGTCATACAGAACGGATATGAAGGCAAATATGGGTAGGAATTACTGAGAGCAGATCGCAAAAAAAAAAAAGACCTGATGTACGATGAGAAATGTTGAGAATGTTAGATGTTTTAAGTATAAAAATAACTTCACTGTGCAATGCAACACAATGACATTTTTAAAGGACTGTACACAAACACACACACTTTTTCAATCTGAATAACAGCAGTTTATGTGCACAGTTTAGTTCATTGCTCACTAAATACTTATAATTTAAATATATATATATATATAATACTCTGCTCTTAATAATATTGACACAAATTTACCCTCATATATGATTCCGGTGAGTAGTGTTGATGTGTTTCTGTGGTTTCTGTTTTGCTTGTGCTCATACACTGGACAAAAAGATTTGCTGGAGAAAATGGAGTGAACGAGAAAAGGTCAGGTGGATGGACTGACAGTGTTAAATGGAGTGAGAGGATGAGATGACAGAATGATGAGCCTTTTTATGAAAGTGTGTCAGAAAAAAACCTATAAAAAAGCAGTTATCATAAAACCCCTTCCTAAAAAAAAATGAGAAGGTCCCCCATCAGAAGTTGTCTGATCACAAGACAAAAATGGTTATAAAAATGAAAAACATTCATTTATAATGCCAGGCGATGCTGAGTGTTCAGTCACTGTTCACTCTTATGTTTGTTTCACATTTCAGTGTTTTTCTTTTTCAATCTAAAGGTAAGCAAGTTGGGAGTTGCTAGCAAAAGAAAATAAAAAAGGTCTCATTTGCTTCCATCTTTCAAAATCATGCTCTACATTCCCTCTAAAAGTGCACACGTCCTCAGCGACAGCAAAAGCCAGTTCTGATTTGTAATGATCTCATTTCCTGTTTCCTGTGAGTAATGAGTGCAATGGTATGAGCAGATACAGTATAATTATTTTCAGCCACCAAACATCAGTAAATCTTATTTAACGAATATTGAACCTCAGAAATGTTTGTACTTCTGCAGCTTTTAACCCTATTCATTATAGTCCACCACAATTCCCAAAGAATGAGAAAACTTTCAAACGCACTAACATTTGTACACATACATCAGTGCTGTATGTAAATAGTAATATATTACTAAAGGCCTTAAAATTTGTCCTCTTCAGGTGCTCTTTAAAAGTCACAGTTCACTTCAGTCAAACTTAGATGGCCGCAAACAAACCTGTGTAAGACAAAGAGGGAAAAAAGGGATGATCATTTTACTTTTTCACACAGTCACTAATTCTTAAGCACTTTTAGTCAAAGATTGCTAAAGGTTTTTGTCAGTTATCTGCCCAGCCTTATTATGATCAGAAACAAAACACTTGGATGACAGGGAAAAAAAGTCTTGAATGGCAAAAACTGTGGTGCAACAAATAAACAGACATTTTATGAAGACACGGATGAATGAAACATTGCTGCAGTGCCAGTGAAAAACTCAGAGAGAAAGAGGATGATACATTTTTCCTACTGGAATTAAGTGGCTTATGGTCACACTGATCCTAACTGAATCATCAGTCATGATCTAATGAAGTATGATTATGCTGCTTATAAGTCCTCCTGGGAAGATCCTACATACGCATTCGGAAGCCGTAATTAAGATGTGATGTGGGTTCAAGTGATTTGGATCAGAATAAAAAGGAGACACAACTCTTTCTTCGTCACTTCCGGGAGTTTTTTTTTTTTTGTGGAATTAAAGAAAGAACCAATTATGTGCATTATGTACGTAATTTTTTCTTATATTTATCTTTATCTTAATGTTATCCTAACTAAACAAAATATGTACAAACGTAATTGTATTTTAATTGAATTCTACTCGAAATATCACGCTTGAGGTGAGATCAAAATTCAAGAATATTTGCAGGTTTTGGAAGAATGGTGTGCTGATTTTTTATGCTTTTGTTTACTTTTTTTTTTTGACATTTTGTGCTTTATCGACATGCAGTACCATGGATAAAGTAACATACACTACCATTCAAAAGTCAAAATAAAAAATAAATAAAACTTTTATTCAACATAGGATGCATTAAATTGATCAAAAGCAAAATTAAAGGGTTAGTCCACCCAAAAATGAAATCCTAGGTGTATTTGACTTTCTTCATTCAGCCAAACACAGTCGGGGTTATATTAAATAATATTCTGGCTCTTCCAAGCTTTATAATGAGAGTAAATAGTATCCGAGATTTTGAAGCCCAAAAAAGCACATTCATCCATCATAAAAGTAATCTATATGGCTCCAGTGGGTTAATAGGGGCCTTCTGAAGTGAAGCAATGCATTTTTGTAAGAAAAAAATATCAATATTTATAACTTTATAAACTTTAAACACTGGCTTCTGTACATGATTCTAGTTCTGACGGAAGAGTGAACTTTGACCTGACGCCTGACGTATTGACGAACATGGAAGCACAGAGGATAGAGTAAAACAAAACACCGGTCACAAATTAGAAGTCTAAAATGAGAATGTTTAAAGAGAAATGTCAGAGGAGCTTGAGTTTGGAACTCGACTCTCTCGTGAACGCACGGACAGACACATCGCTTCACTTCAGAAGGCCTCTATTAACCCCTTGGAGCTGTATGAATTACTTTTATGATGGATGGATGAGCTTTTTTTTGGGCTTCAAAAATCGCGGTTACTATTCACTCCCATTATAAAGCTTGGAAGAGCCAGAATATTTTTTTAATATAACTCCAACTGTGTTTGGCTGAAAGAAAAAAGTCATATACACCTAGAATGGCTTGAGGGTGAGTAAATAATGGGATAATTTTCATTTTTGGGTGAACTAACCCTTTGAAGACATTTATAATATTTTAAAAAATGCTGTACGTTTTATTAATAAATAAATCCTGAAAAATCATCACGATTTCCACAAAAATATTAAGCAGCACAACTGTTTTCAACATTGATACTAATAAGAAATGTTTCTTGAGCAGCAAATCAGCATATTAGAATGATTTCTTTGATCGGTCAGATCGGCTCACAAGCGATAGATGTAAATACCATGTAAACAGGGCCAAATAATATTTTGAGTTTCAAACTGATAAAACAGACATTGTGAAGGTGTTCATGCAACTACTAACATGATCTGAAGCAGTAGCATAAGCTTCCACTGCTGCCGCAAACACAGGAAATAATAGATGTGTCACACTCCAAAAAAAAAAAAAAAGTCAGTCACACTAAAAGAACTCCCCACACAAACAGTGAGAACAGACAGGTGGCACAAACAGGAGAGTCTCAAACAGACAGATGCTAAATTTACCTTTTTAATTAATCCTCCTTTTTCTCACTGCCTCTTTTTTGAGGCACAAACACCTTGCGGAGGTATGGCAGGACGAGAAAGGCAGCGAAGAAAAATATGTGACCACAGA
The DNA here is from genome assembly GCA_003731715.1 of Anabarilius grahami. Lineage (NCBI taxonomy): Eukaryota > Metazoa > Chordata > Actinopteri > Cypriniformes > Xenocyprididae > Anabarilius > Anabarilius grahami. The sequence continues at coordinate 3,632,894 of RJVU01072388.1, read as the reverse complement.
AATAAATGGAGTAGTAAACCTGTAAAACAAATACATTCAAAATGTAAATGACAATAGCAAATACTTTGATAAAGGAGGTTAGGATCATGGACGTCCAACATCAGATTAACGATTAACGAATCCCTGAGGAGCAAGTACAAACCTTGAGCCACTTGTCGTAAGTGAAGAGGCAGAATGGCACCAGAGGGTATCCCATAAATAGCCAGTGAATTAACTGCTGTACTACATAAACTAGTGGATACAGATGACTTTGAGCGATGGATGTCAGCAAAGGACTGTCCCGCACCAGTGCCTGAGCCTGCAAAAATATTTACAGAACAGTTATATTACATTTATCCTTTGTCTAATGGCATGTGTCCAATATTGAGAAACGCTCAATATTCTCCCTAAAATGCTAGTCTAATACATTTTTTTTTTTAAATCATTTCAAGTTTTATAAATGAACATTACTTAATACATTAAGAATAAACATTTACCTAGATTAATAAATGCTGTAAAAATATTGCTTGCTTTGCCTCTGTGTCAATTTCTATGTATGAGTCTGTCGCTCAGGTCCCATAAAAAACAAAGCGAAAGTGCTTTGCTCTACTCACTCCGCACCGGTGGACACATACCGCAAGTAAACATGCACAAAGTTTCAATCTTGCCTACAGCCATATTTCACTGAATAATATTACATTTCGACTTGTTTTCTTTTTCTCCTGAGAAGGTTAATGATCAAACTGTACCATCAGCATTCATCAAAAAAATATGTTTGGCTCAGACAGGAAATGTCATTTGTAAATATTCCATTGACTTTCATTTAATGTCTACTGATGTCTCACATTTTCTGACATGAGGGCTATTTGTCATTTTTAAAGTAGGACTACAAGGGTGAGATGCTTCCTCACATACTCACAGCTGTCTTCAACCTGTAAGATTGTGTTGCACAAGAAAGCTACTCAAAACAGCTGCAGATGCCACTAGGGCTGTTCGATTCTGAAATTTTTGGCTCTGGAATCGATAGAGTCTATTCCAAGAATCGATTCCTCACTGTTGTTTTCAATTCTTGTGTTTTTTTTTTAAACAAAAGATTGAAGGAATTAAATTTCGCCATGACCACATAATATAAAGGTTGTAGAAAGCAGCCTTCTCATTATATGATGCTTTGTTTGTAATATGAAGATACATTTCTATAGCTCTGATTGATTTTAAATTGTAATTTTGGCTGCCCCTGAAAAGGGTCATAGCCCAATAGTAAATACGCGAAAAACAAAACAACGCTCATTCAAGCACATGCATTTATTGCATGGATGGAACAGGACGTGTCTAAAATGCATGTATACAGTTCAGTTGAATAATGAAGTTTACTTTAACCGTACGCTTTTGCACAGAACGCACAAAGAAAATTGTACACTGAAATAACCACAACATTAACAACATCACTGAAATAAGAGCATGTGGTTTATCTGTCAATCAGATGCGAGTGGAAGTTGCATTTGTTACTATAGAAACACTCTCGGCCATTGATCTTGATGAGTTTCATTTTAGAATTATCATTGGCTGATAGATAAAAAAAACTGTAGCATTTTATTTAAATGAAAATAAAGAGAAAATGTATCATGGTTTCCACAGAAATATTAAGCAGCACAACCACTTTAAACATTGATAATAATTTAAAAAAATGTTTCGTAAGCACCAAATCAGCATATTAGAATGATTTCTGAAGGATCATGTGACACTGAAGACTGGACTAATGATGCTGAAAATTCAGCTTTGCCATAACAGGAATAAATTACATTTTAAAATATATTAAATTGTAATAATATTTCACAATATTACTGATTCTCAAATACTGTTGATCAAATAAAGAGTGAGCTTGAGTGAGCATAAGACAAGAGCATGAAGAGCATAAAGCACTCTTGAACAGTGTGTGTGTGTGTGTGCGCACGTTTTTGTGACATATCAGGACACAAATGTGTATAATGACATAGGTATTACAAGTAGAGGGTTACTTATGAGGACATTACCCCATGTCCCCACTTTTCAAAAGGCTTATAAATCATACAGAATGAGTTTTTGTGAGAAATTAAAAGTGTGCACAGTTTCCTGTGATGGTTAGGTTTAGGGGTAGGGGTAGTGTAGGGGGATAGAATATACAGTTTGTACAGTATAAAAACCATTATGCCAATGGAATGTCCCCACAATTCACAAAAAAACGAACATGTGTGTGTGTGTGTGTGTGTGTACCTACTTAACTATATTTTGGAGACAAATTTGTACCCAGAAGTGACCAAAACCTGACAAAATAATCTACATTTGTAAAACTGGTGTAATAATAAAGTAATTAAAGGCTTTTTAAAAATGTAAAAAAGAAGAACGTTTTCTGTGATGGGAAGGTTTAGGTGTAGGGGTAGTGTAGGGGGATAGAATATACAGTTTGTACAGTATAAAAACCATTACGTCTATGGAATGTCCCCATTTAGATAGCTAAGTAAACGTGTGTGTGTGTCCTGTTTCAGCTGTTAAAGATACATTTAATATTTAATAAGATACAGTTGATATATCATGATTCTAGAATGCAGTTTTGCTTCATCACTTATATAGGAGCAAGACAATCATTTCAAATAAATTCTCAGTGAGATCCTAAACTCAGAAACACTATATCTTCAAAGCTGTAAACTTTCAGAAATGAGTCACTTACAATGAAAGTAAGTGACTCAAAGACTTTAGACATCTTGATTCTAAACAACTTCACACCTCATGTCGGGTATAGTAATGTTGCCATGGTTACCTGCTTCTCTACATTGACAATGATGAACTCCAAGGAAAAGCAGATGAGGTATCCGGAGTGCAAGCCGTGCCAGACAGCCAGGAATAACAATGTGAACATTTGAGACAGCAACTTGTTACCCATAAACTTCAACCTCTTAAACACATGCCTGCATTATAGAAGAAAAATGGAGAGAAAATGAATAGGCGCATACATTTAAAAGAAAAACAATACGATTTTGAAAGCTACTGATATCAATATATGTCAAATACATAATAGAGAGCATACCTGGCCACCCAAGCATTTGTGTTGATGTTGAAGGAATTGATCGTGCCTGTGAAGAGGGGCGTGGTCTCAAATAGCCACACCCTCACATTGGCACAGGCATCCCATTGGGGCTCCCCTTTTTCGTTCTTCCCATTATAGCCCAACCCGGAGAGTACACACACACCTTCCTAAAAATATAGATATATTTAGGGATGATTACAGAACTATTTTAAAGCTACAGCAGCCCCAAAAAATATTTGGACACTTAAGGCACATTTAAAAACTGTATGAATGTCACTGCATTTGATACAAAATATCAAACCATTCCCAAGTGGAATTATATATGATGTTGTTTGGTTATAAATCATAAAACAACAGGTATGCTGTTCAGAAATACACCGGATGTAAGCGGTGGGAAAAAAGACAATAGAACCCATTATAATCAGTGATGTTATCTACAGTGTATGCGGTGTGAAGCGAGCGACAAATCTCCAACAGTGAACTGATGCCTCGTTCTATTTATGACGTACTGACACGAAGGATAAATGCTTTGTAGCGGGCGCTTTATCGCCTCCAGTGTAGACAGGTTTTAGCTGTTATGATGTGAGCGACAAAGGTCACGTCCGGTGCAGACATGGTGTAAGACTTTATTTTATTTTTATCTTGTTTTTTTATCCAATGCAATGGCATTCAGACATTTAAAGTGTGACCTAAGTCTTAAATAAATATATAAATAAATAAAAACAAAAAATTGGGCAACTGAATGTCAAAGAAAACAATCTTAACAACGCAAGCACACCTACAAATCACAATCTACAGACAGTTGTAAGCCTGAAACCTGTTTAGCAGCCTCTCAACCTGATCAGGTGTGGCTTGTACTTCTAGTTTGGCGAACCCTACGGAGGTTCAGTTTCACATTCTCAGCTAGAAAAAGAAAGCCACGTCTTGTTTGTAATTGACTTGTTACACACCTAAAACCTCACTAAGAAGATAATTAAGATACATTGACAGGGCGCACAGCATGAAATGTAATGACTCTCAATTACCACAAGTGTGCTCTTAACGTGGGATTGTGGTTGTGCTGTTTACTCACCGTGATTAGCCAGCAGCTGATGTACTTATACAGGTTTATTTTCACCCACACTAGGATGTACACACATTTGTACCAGAATGGATGTGCCTGAATCACAGATAAAAAGAAATGAATCACTTCTGATGCATCTTATGAAAAATCTTCTTTTAGCCTGATAAAATCATTTTAAACAAATAGTATGTTTTTCAATGTTAAATCAATAAATGTTTTGTTTTAGGTTTAAACTTATTTGGATTCACTATGTTACTAGAACTCACTATATTACTAATGATAACGATAATATTTATAGAAAATACAGACATGACTCTTTGTCCAATAAAAATGTATTGTATAGTTTGTAAAACGTGCCAAATTACACCACACAATGAGAGTTTATTGTGTATAACAACATGATTATGATGCTTGTTGTCATGTTGTACTTTAAAGGGATAATTCACCCAAAAATGAAATTCTGTCATCATCTACTCTTAAATGGTTAGTTCAACCGAAAAATTTTTTTTTACGAATCAAATCAGTGGATCAAAGTGCCAAAGTCACGTGATTTCAGCAGTTTGGTACGCAATCCGAATCACTGATTCGACTCAAAAGATTCATAACGCACTGAAGCAGTGTTTTGAAATCGGCCATCACTAGATATTGTTAAAAAGTTTTTTTGTTTTTTTTTGGGCGCACAAAAAATATTCTCATCGCTTTATAATATTAAGATAGAACCACTAAACTCACATGAACTGATTTAAATATGTTTTTAGTACCTTTATGGATCTTGAGAGAGGAAGTACCATTGCTGTCTATGCAGGCCTCACTGAGCCATCAGATTTACATCAAAAATATCTTAATTTGTGTTCCGAAGATGAACGAAGGTCTTATGGGTGTAGAACGACATGAGGGTGAGTAATAAATTACATTATTTTCATTTTTGGGTGAACTAACCCTTTAAAGGTGCGGTAAGTAGTTTTTCAAAAAACCTGTTTGGAAGTTAGTCAGGCCAACACAAACAACAAACGTGTAACCGATCAGATTTATGATTGGGCAAGCGCTTTAGGACCAGCGTTAATATTAGAAAAGCTTTCCAGCGCTGGAGAGAGCCAAGTGGGAAGGCCTGAAAGCAGACGTGGAGGCTGATTTGATTCCTTCTCGTGAGTAAAACTGGGTTTGAGTGTCATTGATTGTCTGGAGCTGCTGTGCTGTTTGCGACTAACAATGAACTCTTGTTTGTATTTACTCTTGTGTACTGTACGCTCATTTTTTGTGCTTCCTTGTCGTTCATTTATCATCTGCGCTTTATTTTTTGCGAAGCATTTTGTTGCGTGTCAGCTGTGATAAACAGACATCCACTCACATTGCGTGTGTAACAGAGGCCAGATAGTGAGAGTTGTGCAGTTAAACTACTGCACACTGATGACTGCTAGAGAATGCGGTATTTAACGTCATTGTTAGTGCACTCGCCTCACCTGCCAGCAGTGAACGGGCCGGGGTTCGAGACCGACTCGGAGCAGGGTGGTTAGGATTGGAAGGTGAGTTTTGGAGGCAGAGCAATGCAGAAAGGGGTGGGTTTGTTTAGGTTGATTTAAAATATCAACAATGTTCAACTGCATTTTTGAAAAACTACTCACCTCACCTTTAACATAATTTCTTCTGCTGAACAAAATAGAAGATATTTTAAAGAATATGGATAACCAAACAGTTGATGGGACCCCACTGACTTCCATAGTATTTTTTTTCCCGTACTATGGAAGTCAATGGGGTGCATCAACTGTTTGGTTACCCATATTCTTTAAAATATCTTCTTTTGTGTTCAGCAGAAGAAAAGTTCATACATGTTTGGAACAATTTGAGGGTGAGTAAATGATGACCACATTTTCATTTTTGGGTGAACTATCCCTTTAACACATAATGTTTGAAGTAAATGTAATCGTTGTTTGTAAAACGTTCCCATGCCTGATTACATCACGACTGCTTTATTTTTTACAAGGCAAGAGTACGTAAGCCACACGTTCTATACACATAACATGCAGTGAGAGTTACAGCTTTGGCTCACTGCTTGAATGATTGCTCAATTAGTTTGTGCTGAAATGTATTAATTGAAACTCGATAAGCAAAACTGATTAAATTAATACAACTGAGTCTTTGTTATACATGAACACCCCTAACAATGAATAATTTTCGATATTTTTCACTGTTTGTGCGAACTCATTTTAACTTGCTCCTCTGCAGCAGTCAAGATGCAGTAATTTGGCTTGCAGCAACCATTTTTCATTTCCAAATTATATATAAATAGCTGCCAAGGCTAGATCTGACAGAAGAATGCTCTCATTCAGACAGTGAGCTTTCTGTGGCATCAGCACCACAATAAAAAAAAAAAAAAAAAAAAATCACAGAACAAAAACAAGTGGCAGCTCACGAGATACAGGTACAACTAAACTTAAATAGTAAAGATTCATTTGTGACTGTGTATGTTCAGTCACAATCCACTTAACATTGATTCACTTACCTCAAACTCATCTGTTAAGTAGTAGCTAGCTGGGTAGAGCGGCCCGCCTATCGCAAAGATTGATAGGGTGATCAGACCTAAACCGAATCGCTTCATTGCCGGAACCACACTGCATGAGGAAGAAATGTTTGTTAGATTAAATAGTTAATTAACAGAGGACTATAATAAGCACTGTAAGGGGTCAGTAGTAGTTAAGTTGTGGTGAAAAGCAGCGCTGCCTAAAATACATATCACTAATTTCAATTTCCAGCTAAAATGACAATTGGAGTCATAATATGTGAGCACAGCAATTTGATAATGTTGAGAAAATCTTCACTTTATGCAAATGAGCAGAGACATAATGTGACAATGGGAGTAAAGAAGACTGTGATATTTTTTCAATATAAATGTTATTGAGAGTGGTTTCACTGTTCCATATGATTGGTCTCTGCTCACATACAAGGATATAATCAAAAAAATTATGTGTGGAAAAGCGTGTCAAAATTGCATTCTGATTGACTTTTCATGCATTGGTAAATCATTTATCTTCCTCATGATATGATGTATTGCAATTCATATACAAACAACAAAACACAGAATGAATTTTTAACAGTAAGAAAACTGATTTATTGTCAAAATGGAACAATATCTTATTTTTACCAGAAATGTCTCATTTGTTATTTAATTTTCTAACTCTAGGGCCTGTTGTTCAGCAATCCAATATAATTACAGCATCCAGTGCCTATATGAATGCCTACAGCTTAATGATTTATGACAAACACAAAGATTAGGCATGTCACAAGAGTGAGTTACTAAGACTTGTTCATTATCACGGCATCCTTGAGCAAATAAAAGAAGTCAATGTCCTTGTAATGGACAAAAGATTCCTGCAAATAACTTTGGATGAATAACTGTTTATAGAAAGTAAAATGATTGGTTTGACAGACTTTGGCTAAGCTAGTATTGTTGAGCTTGTGAAATTTTGTGCACTTACCTATTAGGTGGTTGTCCGGGGACATCGGACATCTCTCGAGACACCAGCATCAGGTAGTTTTGCAGTGTGAATTGAGGCCCGACCAGAAAGCCTCCATAGAAGTATGAGAAACCAAAGACCTCCAACAGAGACGGCGTACAGCCGAGGGCAGACTTCTTCTGCTCTGCGCTAATCTGAGATTGCTACATAAAAGAAAATGAGTAAATTAATTAAAAGAGAGGGACTGGGAAACTGGACCTGGCTGTCGAAAATAAATTGCAAAAAAACATTGACATATATAAAGATGACAGATATACACTACCATTTAAAAGTTTGGGGTCGTTAAGATTTTTTTAATAAAAGTAGTCTCCAATACTAACCAAGAGTGCATTCATTCGATCAAAAACACGGTGAAACAGTAATATTGTTAAGTATTATTACCATTTAAAATAACGGTTTACTATTTTACTATTTAAAATGTAATTTATTCCTGTGATGTCAAAGCTGAGTCACATGATCCTTCAGAAATCATTCTAATGTGCTGATTTGCTGCTCAAGAAACATTTCTTATGTTGAAAACATCTGTACTTCTAAACATTTTTTTTTTACATTTAGTTAGGATTCTTTGATGAACAGAAAGCTCAAAAGAACAGCATTTATTTTAAACTGTAAAGACATTTATAATGTTACAAAAGCTTTCTGTCACTTTTGCTCAATTTAAAGGGTTAGTTCACTCAAAAAGGAAAACAATGTCATTAATTACTCACCCTCATGTTGTTCCACACCCGTAAGACCTTCGTTCATCTTCAGAACACAAATTAAGATATTTTTGATGAAATCCGATGGCTCAGTGAGGCCTGCATTGCCAGCAAGTTAATTTACACACAGGTCAAAGTTTGAACTAATTGTCATATACAATATGCTAGAGCAAGTATATAACAATTAGTTCAAACTTTGACCTGTGGAGGGCAGTGATACACTTAGCAGTGTCTACACTGCCGGAATTCTAATAGAGAAGAAGAGAGCTAGTTCAAGATGAGCATTTATGGTTAAAACGTATATAATTTTTAATTTTTTTTAGAAAATGAGCGATGGTTTCTCTAGACAAGACCCTTATTCCTCATCTGGGATCGTGTAAAATGCTTTGAAGTGTAATTTTGACCTTCAACCATTTGGAGGCCATTGAAGTCTACTATATGTAGAAAAATCCTAGAATGTTTTCATCAAAAACCTTAATTTCTTTTCAACTGAAGAGAGAAGGACATGGACATCTTGGATGACATGGGGGTGAGTAAATTATCAGGAAATTTTAATTTGAAAGTGGCCTAATCCTTTAAGGTAGAACCACTGTAGTCACATTAACTATTTTAAATATGTCTTTAGTACCTTTCTGGGCATTGAAAGTGTAAATTAACTTGCTGGCAATAGAGGCCTCACTGAGCCATCGGATTTCATCAAAAATATCAATTTGTATTCCGAAGATGAACAAAGGTCTTACGGGTGTGGAACGACATGAGGGTGAGTAATTAATAGCAGAATTTTCATTTTTGGGTGAACTAACCCTTGAATGCATTGCATAAATATAAAATAATTAATTTATTTAAAAAAAAAAAATCTTACCGACTTAACTTTTGAACAGTACTGTACAGCAATTCAGACAGTTGTCTTGTTTTGAATGCACTATAGTCATGCCAGTGAGCAAAGAAAAGTGTATGAACCCTTTTACACCTGGTACCGAGATATATATCAAGTGATTTGATTACAAGCGGTCAGTACTTAATAGAGGGTCAAAAACATTGTAATTTTTTTTTTCACTTAAACCACATTATGAGGGTGAAACATCACATTTGTGGCTTGATTTAAATTACAAATATACAGTATTTGAGAGAAACAGTGCAGTATTTTTTGCAAATTTTTTTGCACTTTATCAACATGCAATAAGTGTTGTCACAGCTGGTCAAAGGAGACGCGTGATACCAGGTGTAAACAGCGATCTTTCTGACTGATAGAATCATCTGAGACGGATGTTAATACCAGGTGTAACCAGGGTCTATATTCGGTCATATGGTAATCTTTACACCCTCAATAAAACATTGCTTCAAGATGAGTAAGAACTGGCTTTCTAGGGTGGCTACATTTATTGACACAGAGGGTGAGATCAACAGATATAACCTCTTACACACAATCACATGATGATGCCAACTGTGTCAAGCCACGGCTACTATTAATATTTAGACAGAGGTGTTTAATATGAGCCACAGATGAAATCACTGCAGTATAGAACTAAAAGATTACACAATTACATCTCAGGGATTTTCACTACATTTCACCTTGCATCATTACACTGATCCATAATGGCCATTTAGCAGAACGTCTGCTACACAACTGAAGAAGATACTTTGTGGTTCCCCATCAGTTCCTTGTGCTCAAATCATGAATAAAAATACAAAGAGTGATGCAGGAAGAGGAAAAGCAGTGAGATAATGATAGGAGGATGACAGGTGAACAAACTGAGCAAAGGAAGACAGAAATGGTAGAAGTTAATAGCAGCTCATAAAGTCACACTCACTTCTTTTCCACCGTCATAGTAATCAAGCGCTAAACCTGCAATGAGAGAATGAATTGTCATCAGTAACATGACATGAGCACGACCACTGGCATAGAAAAAAAAAGGTAATTCGGATCAATTGCAGACAATATGTCTTTTATATAGTGGAAAATTTCTAAATAGTAATAAAATATGAAATAAATAGTAATAACAATGGTAATTACAATAGTACACTTAAAAAAATAAAGGGTTACACTTTATTTTAAGGTGTCCATGTTACAGGGTAATTTTACATTTCAGCACTGAGTAATAATAATTACCTACATATACTTACTATAGGGTTAGGGTTAGGATTGGGGTTTGATTTAGGGTTACTTGCATGTAATTATGCATAATTTATAGTTATTACTACGGTAACTACATGTAATATGTGTAACAAGGACATTGTATAAATAAATTGTTACCAAATAAAGTAAAAAAAATATATACCATGGTTTTGAAAACATGTACCAAGGTAATAACATACCAAGGTACATATAAGATAGGGATGCACAATACATATCAGTCATCTACAATATCAGTTATCCACAAATATTAAACATTTTTAATTAATTTTATCAGTGGATATTTCTTGTGCATTCATTTCCAGTTTTTTATATTATTTTTATATTACCTTTGCTGTCCTCTAATACTCAACAACTGATCTTAAAAACAAATAATTTAATATCACCATAGAAAAAATAAATAACATACTATATATTATAAAATGTGATTCTTAAATTCACTTGTAGGATTAAAGATTATTGATTTTAGTGTGTAATTCTGTGTTTTAACATCTTCCGCTTATTAACACCAACATAAAAATAATGATATATAAAGTCAGAGGAATAATAGGTAAGGAAAAGATGGGAATCAAAGGCAGGCATCATACCGATGAGTTTGAGTGTGAGGACACAGTGAGGCATGGTCCATTTGATATCATACTCGTCTGTAGCTGTGTAGTAATAACCCATCAACAGATATGTCTGCCACACAAAAAGAGACAGTGTACACCCTGAGGTTCTGTTGACATTGACTGTTTTCATGTCTGGGTTCAAAGAGACCCTAAAGATGTGTTAACTTTAAACTCTTATTTTCCCTTCACATTTTAGGTTCCTCTGGCCTTATCAATAAAAGATTTTTCACTCTATTTTACCACAGCAGACATGCAGTTTTCAGAAACATGACTGGTAGACATTCCAGTAAATTTGCTTCTGCTTGGGTCAATTTGACCTCAGCAAAAACACGGTAGAGAAACACAATTACAGAAATCAAAACAGAAAACTGGCAGGAGTGTATCTCTTGTAATGTGTACACCAGGCAGAAAATCTCATTTTGAATTTAATCATGCTTTTTTTTTCTTTTTTTTTTACTGGGGTTTGTGTGACCTTGACATAAAATAAAACATTGTTCATGGAGGATGGCTGAAGCATGTCATCATAAGTTCATAAGAGTAAGACAAGTCATGAAGTATCAATCTGGTACTTTTTTCCAACTATTAAAATGAGGATTAAATACATGATCCAATATGGTATTGATAAGCTTTCAACAGTTCATGCACAAGATCACGTCAAGAGCACAATAACTGATAAAGAGATAAAGAAAAGTGAATGTGTGTGTGTTGTCTCACCATCTGAAAAATAAAGCTACTCAGAACACATGTGACTGTCCTTCCCATCAGCCTCAGCATCAAGAACTGAATGACTACACATAAGAAGGAGTGACAGACCTGAGACCCTGAGAGTAAGACACGGAGAGATGAGAGTTATTGCATTCCTGCAGTACCTGATCACGACATAATATAACAGTTCATCTACAATATAAAGATTTTAAATTGAACAGAATACGTCAGCCAAAATGCCAGTTGTGTCATCATTTACTCACCCTTGTGTCATTTCAAACCCGTATGATTTTCTTTCTTCTGTGGAGCACAAAAGGAGAATTTTTGTAACTGAATGAGTAATATTTTTGAAGGTCTCTCTTTTCTATATAATGACAACAAATGAGTATTGAGTACGTCAAGCTCCAAAATAACAAAAACACCATTAAAAGTATCAGAAAAGTGATCTATGTATTGTAAACCTATAAAAGTGGGCTATATTCTAAGTTGGTCAGCTTTGGAACAGACCAAAATTTTAAAGTTATTCACTGACAAATCAAATATACCATCTTTGATATTAATAAGATTTGCTCATGAGAGAAGTGAGAACCAATGGAGTATGATGTACCATTTTTGAAGTCCATATGACTACATTTGTAAAGCTTCAGTGAAAGGTGGAAAGGAACATTATGAACAAATTAGTGAAAAGCAACTAAATTCTTGGCATGTTTATTGCACAAACATATTGTATGACTTTAGAAGAGCTGAAATATTGTGAAATATGGAAATACTACATTTATGATACTTTAATTATATTTTTGTGGTGCAGTTTTTTGACATTTTGGAGCTTGTTACACCCTGTTCCCATTCATATTCATTATATGGAAAAAAAGTGGCTGGGATATTCTTCAAAAATTCTTCTTTTGTGATCTACGGGAGAAAAGTCAAGCGGTTTTGGAACAACATGATGTTGAGTAAATGATGATGAGAACAAGAAACTCCCTTTAAAAAATCCTTTCTTGTTAGAGAAAGACAGATTTCAGAGTCAATGACGAACAAAAGTAAAATATCTCAGATAATGACAAAGAGAGACAGACCTGCTGTTAGATCCAAACGCAGCACAAAAGAAATCAAATACACAGAATACAAGCACAAGTTAATTTTCACATTTCCCAACACAACGCTCATCTGTTTTCATTAGCTTGCTTTTCAACCTGCCACTCATATTCTCATTAGCTACGCTCTCACCACCAGGGGTTATTGCCATGGTGACAAAACCTCATGTCTCTCTGTCACAATCTTCTTTATGTCAAAGCCACAGTCACCAGGAAATCATTACCACAAACTGTAGAGCAGTTAGTCAGGATAGCCTTCATTTTCCCTCCATTATTCTCAAGGACATTAAATGGTCAATAACTTTAAAGAGAATAGCCTCAAGAGGAAATCTGACAGGGGCCAAAAATAAATAAATAAATAACTAAAAACACTTAACGCTGTGCTTATTAACTTTATGAGAATGAGAAATATACACTACCATTCGAAAATCTGGGATCAGTCTTTTTTTTTTAAACGAAATGAAAATTTTTGTTCTTCAAGCACGTATTAATTTGATCAAAAGTGACAGTAAAGACTTTTACATTGTTACAAAAGATTTCTATTTCTTTTGAACTTTGTATATTCAGCAAAGGATCCTGAAAGAAAAAGGTATCATGGTTTCCACAAAAATATTAAGCAGCACAACCGTTTTAAACATTGATAATGATAATAATAAATGTTTCTTGAGCAGCAAATCAGCATATTGGAATGATTTCTGAAGGATCATGTGACACTGAAGACTGGAGTAATGATGCTGAAAATTCAGCTTTACCATCACAGAAATAAATTACTTTTAACATACATTAAAAAAGAAAACAATTATTTTAAATTGTAAAAATATTTCACAATATTACTGTTTTTACTGTATTTTTGATTAAATAAATCCAGCCTTGGCGAGCTTAACAGACTTCTTTCAAAAACATCCATATATATTTTATATATATATATAACCCAACCTCAAACTTTTAAATGGTAGTGTAATATTTTTAGAGCAACTGTTCTGAAATTAGGAAACTGAAAAACAACTTTAAAAAAAGATAAGCTAAAAGTCCTTATCTTTGACAAAAATCAACCACATAAGCAAAAAAAAAAAGAAAGAAAGAAAAAGAAGTCAAAAACAGAACTGTGATATTACATTAATAATACTTTTAAAACTTAATAAAAACATGTATTTTTCTTTATCTTCCCTTTTTAAACTGAGAGCGAGAAAATTAGAAAACAATGTTTGAACCCACTTTGATGTCATTCAATATTGAGAATGCAACTGACATACGTTGTATGTCCATCTAGTTAGACTCAACTCTTCTTGTGTAATTAGATAAGACGAGATAAAATCTGTGTGAACAGAGCAAGTTCAAGATTGCAGGAAACTAGGGGAACTGAATTATGGGCAGAAAAATGCTCCAGTCTAAATATGGTGGACCAACAGTCGCTAACCATGAACCGCTATTAGTTGACAAGCCCTGCCGTAGATCATAAGACTGACATTCACGTAATCGTGACCAGTAGTGTGCTGCTAAAAAAAGCTACTAGGTCTCACTTAAACATGTTACAGTTGTAAAGACACTAGTTATCAGATCTTTCAGCTTCTCACTCCTTCCCTGCTTCATTCTCTATCTCACCAAAATTAAACGTGGCCAGTGCCAGGCCGGAGAATGTGTGGAAGAGATGAACAACTGTCGCAGACTGATGAAAGAAAAACCACCGGTACACCAGTGCAAAGGGATAACCTACAGGGGAAAAGAGAGAGAAACAGATTAGGCATATAATGTGAGGCAACTGTAGATAAATGCTTCCTGCATGGCACATAACAAATTTGACAAGCTAAATTTTATTTGTGAGGGCGTGACACACTAGAGAAAGCTTTGACGGAACGTTAAGACGGATAGGAATGTGTAAGATCTGTTTCGAGGGTGTGGTTAGTTTAAAATCAAGCAAGAATATAGAAAACTGGATTTCTGAAAGCACAACTGGACACACCTCTGAGATTCTCAATGGATGCCTACATCAAGACAAGAGAGCTCTGAAGTAAACTTAAAAAAATTACGAGTGCACCAATATTAAATATTAATATCTAATATTTAAATATATATTATATTAATAACATAATTATAAAATCAATAAGGTGATGCATATTTTCATGTTATGGCCAATAACTGACCAATATGGCCGATATTAAAATTCTATACTATTTGGTTTCCAAAAAAACAAAAAAAAATAAAAAATAACAAACACTAGAAATAAAAGTTTAATACTGCAAGTGATTTCAGGAATCACAACATTATAATGTACAGTATGAAAATTCACTAATTTCACTTTGATATGTGCTAAAGATTACATTTAACATGCTTAGTACTCTTAAAGATGAGTTTTTTATATATATACTTTTATAATATTTAATAACATTCTGAATTAGCTTTTATTTTTATATTCTCAGGTTTCGTTTTAATTTTGTATAATTTGTAATCATTTTATTTATTTATTTATTTAAGTAAGTTACTTTTATCATTTTTATTAGTTGTTGTTTTTTATTTCTATTTAGCTTTATTTAAATTATAGTTTTAGTAATTATAGAACTTCAGCTTAAAGCTATTTTAATAGATGCCAAGTCTACTATTTGAATAATATTTTTAGTTTTGTTCAACAATAACAACTGCTTTAATTGAGCATCAGTTGAAGGCGATCTATATGTAAAAATAGCTGGAATATTTTGTGCATCCATAATAAAAAAGTTCAAATGTTTTAATATTTTTCCTCACACCACCCTCATTGAATACAGCATTACAATGACAACAGTTTCGTCAAAATATGTATCATGCACAGGTTAAAATCAAAAAGATGTGGAAGTTTAGCAGGCATCGTTCTGAGGATCCAATTTGATAAAAACTTTGTTGAGGCACTAGTAACTCTAAATATATTACAAACACATCATGAACCGCAAAGAAACACTATAATAGTCATTCCACTGAAACCATGCAAATATTTCCCAGCTCGGTCAGAGGCCCCAAATGTCATTCATCTGGTTGAAGTGGTTAAGCAGTCCACTGCAATGCACCTGGCCAAAGTACAGAGAACCCTGCTATCTGCTCTCACACCCCATTCTTATCAACCTGTAACCTGAGACCTTCAAACCCAATTTCATTTGCACTGAATCCTTACAACTACATGTACGTCAAAGAAATAAAATACAGCAGCAAAATGAAAAGACAGCTGTCAGATGAAGGTCTAACGAGTTAAACTAGTTGCACTCATAACAATCCTTGCAGTTGTGTTCAGTTAACCATGAAATTTCTCCTGGCATGTAGGTCACCCTCGTCGACATTTGATTTTGGCTAGAGTCGGTGTGAATGGAGAGAGTTGGTGTTGGTTCCGTGTCTGTAGTGCTGCTGGGAACAGGTTGGGCTTGACGTGTGACTTGAGCACACTTCTAATACAACTACAACTACATAACTGTCCACGTTTCTAAGGACTCCTAACGACACTCATCACCAGCTCTCAGCAGAGCCTAAAAGATCTCGCTTGTGCGCCGTTCACTTACCTAATAAGACAGACAAAATCAGTCGAATAGCCGGTTCGGGTGAACCGAAATATTCGGCTATTTTCTCCAAGAAGGGAGCCGCCATCTTTAGTGTGGGCGGAAGTAGCTGCGGTTGGGTTTCCGTGAGTGTGTGGCGCTCGTGAGCGCTCGCGCACTCCTTAACTCCGTCCTGCTACTCCTCCTACCGCGACCTCTCACACCATTCACAGTGAACCCCGCGCTCGACCTTCACTCGCAGCTTTCGCAAACGCCTTGCGCAATACTTGTGCCATTTCAGTTCATAGCAAAGCACCTAATGACGCGAAATGAGGATGAGATTGTTTACTTAGTTCAGAAGTCCATTTATAATAACGGAAACATTGTTAGTCACGAGATTGGGTTTGGAGTGTAAAACAACAAATATAACGAATGACATAGGAATAAACTGAAGTCTTGATTATTAATATTGTCAGTAAAAAGTGTCCTGATAGAGATGATAAAGCAGCGTCACAATACTGCCCTCTAGTGTTTGTCAAACCAAACGGCCATCGTGTGATACAACATCGCAATCACGTCCATTAATCACCCTGCTGCACTGATCCTGATGCACATGCTCTGCATACTAGGAACTGTTTGTATTGTTTCCTGTTCGAAGTTTTGTGGCATTTACATCCTTCAAGCTGCTCAAAAAGAGAATGCCTTAAATTACACACAGAGAAAAGGGTTTAAAATTGTACCTTTAGGGGTACAACAGCTTGTCGCTGGGGCAGTGCCCTTAAAAGGACATTATTGTACCTTTTTTACTCCAAAAAGGTACATATTAGGTATGTACCTTTCCGAGTTACAAAAATAATAATTATTAATAATTAAATAATTATATCATATAATACAAAAATACCTTTTTGGAGTAAAAAAAGGTACAAAAATATCCTTTTAAGTGTACTGTTTCAACGACAAGCTGTTGTACCCCTAAAGGTACAATTTGAAACCCTTTTTTTCTGTGTGTACTTGCAAAATATATTGATAATAAAGAGATAACAAATGTAAAAAAAAAAAAAAAAGTTTATATTGTTTCCACTTTATACTATTAGACTCCTTTTCTTTTTAGAGCACAAACTTTTTTGATTATGTTTAAACAACTGTATAATACATAATTTGCACACAAATGTACAATAATACACGTGGTTTGTTTTAAACAATGGCACACAGGGCAAACCAGATCTGGAATCACTTTTAACTAAGTATGTTACAAAGCTAATGCGTTGTTCTTTTGGGAATGGTGTATTTCTGTGAGCTATGCTGTCATTTATGTATTGAATATCTGTATCTGTTTACTGTCAGTAATGTCATTGTTGTGACCTGTATAGGAACTGAGCAATGAAAATGAGCAATGTTACATGTTTACACTGCGCATTTTTAATACTGATGTTTATTAGCATGCATTATAATAAATATAAATACATAATAAATTTAATTGAACATCATTATTTATTATCATTTCTCATTAAATTGCCAGTTTTGTGGCTGATGCGCACTTTGCATTGCAACACCTGATACAGTCAACAATATTATCTCTCAATAACACAAATTTCAAAGTACTTGCTTTGACTCACTATCAAATCCGAAACGAATCCTCGATAAACTTATATTAGACCAACAGAGAGGTGGGCTTCCCTTTAAGGGAAACCTTCTGGACAAATACTAAAAGAGCAAATTTCCACGTTTTCACATACGAAGAGCCTTCCGGTTTACTTTCGACAGGCATATCGATCACGGTGACTACATAACTGGAGTAAAATCATTTATAGAGATATCAGAAGGCCAATTAAACCTGAAATAATGGTTTCATTAATAAACGTTCGTGTACTTCATGCAATATTTTTTCTTTAAATAACTTAAAATAACAGAAAACGTCTTTAGCGAAAAGCATTGTGGGAAAGACACACCTCCAAAGACACACCGCCCTCTATTGGCCGATAGATTCATTTTCTCCTGTTTCAATATCAAAAGTAAAAGATTGTAAGTACAAGAATTAAAAATACTAAAATTATTAAAAAATATTCAGAGTCGCCCACACACCGATAATACGCCTCAGCCCATGTGAATGTGATTATCTTTCATCTCTATATCAGTATATTACAGAAAGCAGTGAATATTTTTATTGGTTTTAAAGATTTACAAATAGTCAGTGGTTACATTAGGATAAACAATAAAATACATAAATAAATAAAGACATTAAAAAATAAACAAAACATTAAAAGGTTTACAGATATTGATACATTTTTGCTTTCTTATTTTTTTAAACTTGATATAGTATGACCCTGGACCACAAAACCAGTCATAAGGGTATATTTGTAGCAATAGACAACAATACATTGTATGGGTCAAGATTATCCATTTTTCTTTTATGCCAAAAATCATTAGGATATTAAGTAAAGATCATGTTCTATGAAGATATTTTATACATTTTCTACTGTAAATATATCAAACATGTATTTTTGTGAGTGGATATGCATTGCTAAGGGCTTCATTTGGACAACTTTAAAGGTGATTTTCTCAATATTTAGATTTTTTTGTACCCTCAGATTCCAGATTTTCAAATAGTTGTATCTCGGGCAAATATTGTCCTATTCTAATAAACCATACATCGATGGAGAGCTTATTTAATATGTATAAATCTCAAAATTTACCCTTATGACTGGTTTTGTGATCCAGGGTCACATAATAGGTTTCGTTTAGGTATTGTTGAACTTTTAAAGTTAAATTAAAAAAGGCTTATTTCTCCACATTTACATGTATTATGTATACTAAATTTAGCTAATAGAAGTAGCGAATTATTTGGATTAATTAAATATTAAATATTAATATTATTCCCTATGATAAGCATGCCATAAACAAAAGAACCAAATGAAACATTTTCAAAGCACAGCCATGATGAACCGATGCAGCTCACTCTCTCTCCTTTGATCAAAGGACACTCGCTCGTGTTGTCTTCAGCCAATCGCAAGCGCCTGGGGGCGGAGCTTAGTCGCCAGCGCTATATAAACTCAAACGGACTGAATTTCCTCGCTGTCTCTTCGACTGGAGGTCTTCCGTTTGTTTCCAACATCAAATATTTTCTGTTAAAAGCAACACTTTTGCAGTCATGACTGGCAGGAAATTCTTCGTCGGTGGCAACTGGAAACTGAACGGCGACAAAAAGAGCATTGAAGAGCTCGCCAACACATTGAATAAAGCCAAACTCAACCCAGACACCGGTGAGAATTTCATTCAGTTTCCTCTTCAGCACAATCACATGCCGCTGCAAACACAGGCCTTTTGGGGTTGTGCAACCCGCTGCATTGACCCTGAAATGACATTCACGCCGGACTTTTGACAGCTGCCATCGCCTTTAAGCGCATCACTTACAGGCTCTTATCGTTGTAGTTATTTAATAAGGTAACAGCTCCGTTTTCTCCAGGGTAAATCATTCTATTGCTTGTAACTATCTCGATTAATCTTGTAGCAGTAACCAGACATGCGTCTTGCATAAACTGTGCCCTAACATTTAAAGCAGTTGCTGTTAAAATCCTGTCGATTGCACGTCGCTAATGAATGAATGATGCTGATTTTGTGTCGTGACTCAAGGGTTAAGCTCGGAATGGGTGTGTGATTTCCAGCACGTAGCCACCGTGTGCAAATCAAATGACAGGCTGAGTGAGATGCTCGGTTNTTTATCAGAAAAACTGTACTATATTACCTTATGCTATTTCTAAAAAAAAAAAAAAAAAAAATCTATATATATATGACACTGGAAAAACAACGATAGTAGCTACAGTTACGCATTTTGAGTGATTGATGAACTGTTTCCGCTATTCAGTGTGACGTAAACCTGCATCACTCTCCGACGTTTTTCAGGGCTTTATTTGAGAATCCAGACAGAGTCGATCTGTCAGTGGCACAGCTGTGGACTTTGAATTGGTAAAGTCCAAAAGTCACGCTGCTTGTGCGTCGCCTGTTTCATTCATGGTCTGAAACCCGAGAGAAGCGCTTAACTGGCAAAGGTCATGGGTCAGACTGTCATATATCGGACTAGCTTTTGCCTTTTTGCTTTACTTCATGGCTTGTGTAGTATGCAGTCATATGAGTAACTTATCCTTTGACCTTTTATCAAGGCGGCGAAGCGCCAGATATGCCTGCCCTTTACAGTGAGTTTAATTTAGGCTGACCCAAGATAATTTTACAGTGTAAATGCCACCTCCAATGGTGATGCAGTCTAGCTTTAAAAATCATATGAACACTGTAAAACCTGACATATAAAACAATAGTAAGAAACTCAAATAGAACAGTTTATTGAACCTTTAGACAAGATCATTTTTAAAAATATATTGTATCATATTTCATACATCAGGCTTTTATGGCTAATATAGTATGATATAGTGAGAATATGTAGCTCACACTCGAGGAGAAAAACAACATCAGTTTTATTCAGAGGCCCAAACTGAGCAAAAATATGCAATTTGGTGAAGATGTTATTTATATGGCCAAAAAGTGAGAAGAAATTCTGTTAGCTTGTAACGTAAATCAATTAGATTTTTTTTTTTATAAAAGCAAAGCATAACCGACTACTTGCATAAAATGCATATAAATATCAGTTGTCACTTTGTATCTCCCAATATCTTAGAAAGATGATATTTAAATACTTAGTTTTATCATCAAAGCTGTAGTTTGTATTGTGGGGAGCAAAACATATAATGCAATGCAGTGATGATGTACAAATAAATGTTCCTCAAAAGCCTGTTGTTTTTATATATGATGCATGATTATTATTTTTTTAATTTTTTTTTTTTTTATAAGGAAAAAAGATGAATGGATAATCAAGTAAACCTAAGTTGCTTCTGTCCAGTAAATGTCTAAATGTCTATCTTAAAATATTTCACAGAAAAAAGACACTTGTGCCATGACTGGAAGGTGGATATTTTTAAAATTATACTAATAGGTCTTTTACTTGCTAAAAAGTATAAACTTTTAATCAGAGATCAGAAGCCATGTAGTAGATTGTGTACAAGTGCTTTTTCAGCAAAGTTTTGATGTTGATAATTTAGAGGCCTTAGAAATCCATGTGTCAAATATGATACAGCAGGCTTTATGGGGTTAAAAAAAAATAGCAAATCTGTTCATATTTTCCTGAACTTCGCTTACACTTTCCTGAACTTTGCTTTCCATCTTGCAGTGTTCTTGAGCATGATTGTCCTGTCAGTAATCTGAATGGTTAAATGTCCAGGACATTAACATCTATTTGTTAGTGACATGACAGCAGCCATGGTGGTCTGTCACATTAAAAAAAAGCACTGCAGTAACAATTTAGGATGTTTTCTAACCCGTTTGCTTTTTTGACAGATGTTGTGTGTGGAGCCCCATCCATCTACCTCGACTTCGCCAGGTCCAAGCTGAATCCTAACATTGAGGTGGCTGCACAGAACTGCTACAAGGTTGCAAAGGGAGCCTTCACCGGAGAGATCAGGTACATGTCAACCAGTTTACAGTCCAGAAAGACAGTAAATGAAATATGAACAAATAAATCCTGAAAATGAAAATATATTTTAATTCTTTCACATTTATGGCCCCTTTTTCTGTTTTTACTCCATATTTGTCACAATAAAATATCCGTCTTATTCTTTCAGCCCAGTGATGATTAAGGACTGTGGAGTGAAATGGGTGATTCTGGGACACTCTGAAAGACGTCATGTGTTTGGAGAGAGTAATGAGGTAACTCAGTGCCTTACATGTTATAGAAAACCCTATTTTCATTATAGAATAAATCAGCAGCTGTAGTTGAGTAGTGAATATAGTACTCCATGTGTTTGAGCAATCTTTTCTTGTACATAATTTCATTAGGTGTATTTGATTTAAGTGTAATGTTGACTGTGGAAAAGCTACANTTAGATTTAGGTTGAAGACGCATCCACCTTAATTATTAAAAAGTATCGGTATTGGTATCGGTATCGGCGATACTGGCCCTGTATTTACTTGGTATCGGATCGATACCAAATCTAGCGGTATCGCACACCTCTAGTAGACTGATTTACAGCAGCTGTACTGTTCAATACAAATCAATGTTTAAGCACATATTGTATAAAACCATAGTGCTCAATTATGGATACAGTTTCCTTCTCGTTAGATAAACAAATATGCATTGTATAAGCATTTTTAAAAGTGAATTTTCTTTAAATCACATGTGAGGAGAGGAGTTATTTACAAGAAATTCATCTGCTTTTCTAATCCCACCCATTACTTTGAATGAGTATCTCACTCGTGGTGACTGAAACAAAGAAGGTGAATGGAAGTTAAAGTGCCCTTATTATGCTATTTTAAAGGTTCCAATTTTGTTTTGTAGGTCTCCTACAAAAGGTTTACATGCATTCAGAGTTCAAAAAACACTTTAATTTTCTCATTGTATACATTGCACATCACCTCATTTCTCTGCTCTGATTGGTCAGACGGCACAGTCTGTTGATTGGTCGACTTCTTACAGCATACGTTGGAAACAAAACGCCTATTGTCATATCTGAATTTTAGCTCCAGAGGCTTCCTCACTATTTGATACACAGTGGGCCTAATTTATAAAGCGTGTGTATGCACAAATTTGTTCTTAGAGTGTGCGTACGCTTAAATCCACGCCAACGCTCATATTCATAAAAACGGTCTTTGACGTGGAAAAGTGCTTACGGTCAAGGTCTGAGCAGACGTACGCACTTTTCCTTTTCAGATTACTGCAGGTTTTTGGAAATCTAAGCTATTTTTGCAGCTCGCCAAGGATTTGGACAATGACTTGTGATCTTTTTGTAAATTACATTAATTAGGTGTCGTTTAAAACGCTGAGAACTGAAACCATTCAGCTGCGCGCAAGTTCAAGATCATTTGCGATCTATAGATTTCACATCTGAAAGAGGCGTACGCTTGTTTTCTCTGTGCATGTTCATTCTATGAATCACACATACGTTGCTAATGTACTGCTAATGTGGTTAAAGTTACCATTGTTTCTTACTGTATTCACGGAGACAAGAGCCGTCGTTATTTTCATTATTAAACACTTGCAGTCTGTATAATTCATAAACACAACTTCATTCTTAATAAATCTCTCCAACAGTGTGTAACGTTAGCTTTAGCCCATTAGCCACGGAGCACTATCAAACTCATTCAGAATCAAATGTAAACATCCAAATAAATACTATACTTACATGATCTGATATGCTGCATGACGAACACTTTGTAAAGATCCATTTTGAGGGTTATATTAGCTGTGTGAACTTTGTTTATGCAATGTATTATAGAGTCACGAGCTTGGGGGTGGGAGCGCGAGGATTTAAACGGGACGCGCACGGAATCGGCGCATTTATAATTATGCATTATAATTTCACATCTTGTGAAAAAGCGTTCTAGGGCACCTTTAATTCCAATATGAGTCCTCATTCTTTGGAAGTGCATGCGAAGTGGATTCACAGCGTGTTGACAACATAAACCAAACTATTCCAGGCCTCAGCTACAACTACAGTGTTTGAGGACAGTTCAAAGTAGACGTTCAAGAGCAGCCAATGAAAACCATAGGCTGGCATAATGCAAATTTGTCATATTCTTACTTTTAAAATATTTCCAGACATATTTCTCTTAACCATTATGAAAGTGCTTCCTTTTATAGAAAACCTACTAGAAAAATACTAAAAGAGCAAATTTCCAACTACTAATTCTGCAGTGAAGTCTCCCATCAATTTGAGTGGGTACCTCACTGGTGGTGACTGAGTCTTGCATACGTTTTAGCAGCATTTGAACAATTGAAAGGCATTATGGGTATGCAAATTTGAACAGCCCATACAATCCTCTCACCCCCTATACTCCTGCCCATACTGTCTCTCTCTGGACATAAATGTATACAGTAAGCAATGGGATAAATGTAGCACTGTGTTTGTGGTAGTATAACATTTCTTTGAACAGAAAAATTACAAAAACATTCTTGTGATTTAATTTTATTACTTTAGTGGTTAAAAATCAACTATTATGGATATGCAGATTTGACATGCGTAGTTTTCTGAATGAGCATTTTTACGAAAATAATGGAATTTAACAATTTAATAGATATTATTTAGATATCATTAGTCACTTTAAACATAATGACAGAAATTACATTTTAGTACGTTTTTAGTAATAATGAAATAATAAAATAAGCATATACTTAAAGCATATACTGGTCTCATAAAAGGTCACCATTTCACTTAATAAATCATAAGAACTTTCTGATATCCCTCTTTGAATTTATTTTTTCTGATAGTTGATTGGACAGAAGGTCGCTCATGCTCTTGAGAGTGGTTTGGGTGTGATCGCCTGCATCGGTGAGAAGCTGGATGAGAGGGAGGCCGGAATCACAGAGAAAGTTGTTTTTGCGCAGACCAAGTTCATTGCAGGTATCTTTCAATTTAGTGAAGTGTGTGTGTGTGTGTGTGTATATATATATAATATATAATTATTAAACATTCCTTGTATTTAAAATAAGACTATCATCTATTTTAGATAATGTGAAGGATTGGAGCAAAGTGGTCCTTGCTTATGAGCCTGTTTGGGCCATTGGCACTGGGAAAACTGCATCGCCCCAACAGGTACAGACGAGCCATTTGGATTAGAACATGGAGGTTTTTCATACATATTGCCTGATTTCAGTTACCTTAGTGACTCAGTCTCTTTCTGCTGTTCTTACAGGCTCAGGAGGTACATGACAAGCTCAGGCAGTGGATGAAGGCCAACGTCTCAGAGGCTGTTGCCAGCTCCGTCAGAATCATTTATGGAGGTCAGTCCTCTGAATTTTGCAATCTTTTTCCTCATAGAACAATACACATGTAGACTATATAGACAATTATGAAGATAACTTCCTTTTAAAATTTCCTGAACAAATACTAAAAAAAAAAACCTCCAGTGACACTCTCATCACTTTCAATAGGTAGACCAATGATGGTGACTGAACCAAGTTAAAGATAATTTTGTAGCCAACTTTTGATTGGTTAAATTAAATATTTGTTAATCAGGTTATATCAATTATATTTTTACTTGATTTTACTTTATATTGAATTAGTAAAAAAGCATTTGAAACGTGTAAAAGACCTCATTTATATACAAATTTAGACACACCCCCTTTAATGCTGTCACCTCCTACCCACTGCTTATGAATGTGTAAGAATGTAAATAAAGAACTGGAGAATTTATAGTGGACTGCTGTGCCAATGTAACCCATACACATACTGACATGACGCTAGTGCCATGTATTACTGTAAGCACTGGTTACTTTATGGTTGTTTGGGAAATTTTCATTCTGGTTTATATTCACTTCAGTGTTTATATAGAAACATTAAGTAGGGATTTATTATAGTCATGCCACACAACTACATAAACACACATAAAAACTGTATGTTCGCAACTCTTGACAAAAGTGTATATAGTAACAACATTCAGTAGTTTATAATCAAAATTGTCCTGTGCATAAAGCATATGTCATATTGTTACAAAATGTTAAATTTAAAGTAGACGTAAATCTTTGCTGTAGTCTAATTTTTCATTTTCAGTCAAACTTTAAATAAATCCTTCTTTTAACAAGTATGAATGAGCTTCCTTTTAAAGGAAACCTACTGGACAAATACTAAAAGAGCAAATTTCCAACATATTTTGGTGCAGTGAAGCTTCCCGATCAGTGTGTGTGGATTCCTCACTCATGGTAACTGAAGTGATAAGGTTGTGATTGAAGTTTAATGACAGCAATGTTGTGTTAAACTGTTTAAAATGTGCATCATGAATTAATGCCTATTGCTTCACTTACTGTTTTTTCAAAAATAACAAGAGTAATGTAATATTCCGCTCTTATCCATAGTAACATCTGAACCGCTTAAAGTGAAAGGCATTATGGGTAGCAAATTTGAATAAGTCTTCCAAGACTGATTCTAGATAATAAATATTATCGCTTTTTAGTACATACATACATGGATGTTTGACTGTTGCTAAACCCTTTAAAACAAACAAATCATTTTTTATTTTTATTTTTTTTTTACACATATGGAGTATCATTTTAAAGAACACCAACTAGACAAATAATAAAATAGAAATTTTCAACTAATCTTTGTTGCTGTGATCCTCTCCCATGACTGTGAGTATCTCACTCATGAGACTGAAGGAAAAAACTTCATCCACTACTAATTATACATACTATATCTAAACAAAGTATCACCATTTATGGTACTTTAATACTATTCTCTAAAAAATACCAAGCTTAAACTTTAACCTATTTTAAGATATGTCATTTTACAAGTATGAAGGGGCTTTCTGTTATAGAAAACCTACTGGACAAATACTAAAAGAGCCAATTTCAAGCTAATCATTGTGCACTGAATGTGTCCGATCGATTTGAACGAGTATCTCACTCATGGTGACTGAAGAAAACAAGACTAAGTTCAACGTGTGAACGTTATTATGCAAATTCAAACACACCCCCACCAACATTACCCGCTAATTACGCATACTGTTTCTGGACAAGAATTTTTATGATGGTACCTGAGCAACGAGTTCAAATACCACCACGTGTAGAGCTGTAATATTACTTCACTATAAAACACCATGCTCAAACTCCCTTGTTTATTCCAATAGTTATAAAAGAGCTTCCTTTTAAAGGAAACCTACTGGACAAATACTAAAAGAGTAAATTTCTAGCTGGTTGTTGTGAAGTGAAACCTCTTCCATCACAACAACACCAAATAACACCATTTACTCAACTATAATAATATTTTACTCTAAAACAGTTTAGAATATTCAACAAGACCTTTCTTTTCACAAATATGAATGGGTTTTCTTTTATAGAAAACCTACTAGACAAATACTAAAAGAGTAAATTTCCAATTAATCCTTGTTCAATTAATCTCTCCCACCAATTTGAACGAATATCTCACTCATGGTGACTGAAGCAAACAAGACCAAGTACAGCACGTGAAAGGCATTATTATGCAAATTTAAACACACCCCCATCAACGTTACCTGCTACTAATTATGTATACGGTTTCTGATCCAGAGTTTTTGTGATGGCACATGAGCAATAAGTTAAAATACCACCACATGTAGAACTACAAATATTATTTCATTTTAAAAATTCAAGCTCAAACTTCCATGATATTTAAAAACAAAAATTATTTTTTGAATGGGCTTTCTTTTATAGAAAACCTACTGGACAAATACTAAAAGAGTAAATTTCCATCTAATCCTTGTTCACTGAATCTCTCCCATCGATTTGAAAAAATAGAACTTTTTTGTTGTAAAAAACAAACAAGCAAGCCCAGCCTAGGTGAGAATAAGTAACGCAAAAGTAATGTAATGCATTACTTTTCACAAAAAGTAACTAAGTAACGCAATTCGTTACTTTTTTAGGGAGTAAAAGATTATTGTAATGCATTACTTTTAAAAGTAACTTTCTCCAACACTGATGATGACTGAAGCAAACAAGTGAACGTTATTATGCAAATTTAAACACACCCCCACCAATGTTACCTGCTAATAATTATGCAAACGGTTTCTGAACCAGAGTTTTTATGATTGCACATGAGCAGTGACTTAAAATACCACCACAAGTAGAACTACAATATTATTTCATTTCAAAAATTCAAGCTCAAACTTCCATGATATTTAAAAACAAAAATCTTTCTTTCAACAGTTATGAATGGGCTTTCTTTTATAGAAAACCTACTGGACAAATACTAAAAGAGCAAATTTCTAGCTAAACAATGTTCACTGAATGTCTCATCGATTTGAACGAGTATCTCACTCATGGTGACTGAAGCAAACAAACAAGACCAAGTACAACATGTGAAAGGCATTATTATGCAAATTTACAAGCTCATTGCGTTCAAGTTTCGAAATGGGAGGGCATTCATGTGCAATTTTTACCTAGGAAACTCGTATTTATAATAATTCCGAGAGCATGTGAAGGCAGCATAATTATGCATACTGGACAAGAGTTTATATGATGGTACCTGAGCAATGAGTTAAAATAACCACATGTAGAGCTGTAATATTACTTCACTAAAAAACACCATGCTCAAACTTTCACAATATTTATTTCAACAGTTATAAAAGAGCTTGCTTTTAAAAGAAACCTACTGGACAAATACTAAGAGTAAATTTTTAGCCAGCTGTAGTGAAGTGAAACCTCTTCCATCATAATGACACAAAATAACACCATTTGTGTAGCTGGAATGGTAATCCACTCTAAAACTTCATATACAAACTTTTAAAATATTCCAAGATATTTTTCTTTTCACAAATATGAATGGGTTTTCTTTTATAGAAAACCTACTGGACAATTACTAAATGAGCAATTTTTCCAACTAATCGTTGTTCACTGAATCTGTCCCACCAATTTGAACGAGTATCTCACTCATGGTGACTGAAGCAAACAAGACCAAGTACAACACGTGAAAGGCATTATTATGCATTTAAACACACCCCCATCAACGTTACCTGCTACTAATGCTGCCTTCACATGCTATCGGAAATGAGAGGGTGTTCATGTGCAATTTTTACCTAAGAAACTCTAAATTTATGATAATTCTGAGAGCACGTGAAGGCAGCGTAATTACGCATTCTGTTCTGGACAAGTTATGATGGTACCTGAGCAACGAGTTAAAATAACCACATGTAGAGCTGTAATATAATTTAATTTAAAAAAATGTAAGATCATACATCCACAATTTTTCTTAACTTTCTTTCAACAGTTATGAATGGGCTTTCTTTTATAGAAAACCTACTGGACAAATACTAAAAGAGCAAATTTCTAGCTAAACAATGTTCACTGAATCTCTCATCGATTTGAACGAGTATCTCACTCATGGTGACTGAAGCAAACAAACAAGACCAAGTACAACATGTGAAAGGCATTATTATGCAAATTTACAAGCTCATTGCGTTCAAGTTTCGAAATGGGAGGGCATTCATGTGCAATTTTTACCTAGGAAACTCGTATTTATAATAATTCCGAGAGCATGTGAAGGCAGCATAATTATGCATACTGGACAAGAGTTTATATGATGGTACCTGAGCAATGAGTTAAAATAACCACATGTAGAGCTGTAATATTACTTCACTAAAAAACACCATGCTCAAACTTTCACAATATTTATTTCAACAGTTATAAAAGAGCTTGCTTTTAAAAGAAACCTACTGGACAAATACTAAGAGTAAATTTTTAGCCAGCTGTAGTGAAGTGAAACCTCTTCCATCATAATGACACAAAATAACACCATTTGTGTAGCTGGAATGGTAATCCACTCTAAAACTTCATATACAAACTTTTAAAATATTCCAAGATATTTTTCTTTTCACAAATATGAATGGGTTTTCTTTTATAGAAAACCTACTGGACAATTACTAAATGAGCAATTTTTCCAACTAATCGTTGTTCACTGAATCTGTCCCACCAATTTGAACGAGTATCTCACTCATGGTGACTGAAGCAAACAAGACCAAGTACAACACGTGAAAGGCATTATTATGCATTTAAACACACCCCCATCAACGTTACCTGCTACTAATGCTGCCTTCACATGCTATCGGAAATGAGAGGGTGTTCATGTGCAATTTTTACCTAAGAAACTCTAAATTTATGATAATTCTGAGAGCACGTGAAGGCAGCGTAATTACGCATTCTGTTCTGGACAAGTTATGATGGTACCTGAGCAACGAGTTAAAATAACCACATGTAGAGCTGTAATATAATTTAATTTAAAAAAATTTAAGATCAAACATCCACAATATTTCTGAACTTTCTTTTAACAGTTATGAATGGGCTTTTTTTTCAGTTATGATGGATAAAAATTTGCTGTTTATCAGTATTAGTGGGTATCTCACTCATGGTGACCAAGGCAATTATTTTATACTTTTACTACTATATCATATCTAAAAAGAATATCCATAACTATGAGCCAAACAACAGGACAAACACTACACAATATAAGTCATCTGAGGTGATTTTCATTACAATCGGTAACTGAAATACAAGCTGGTGCCAACTGCATTCGTATGAAATATGTACCATTTAGGTACTAATTTGAACACTTCTGGTACCAATATGATTCTTTAAGGTACTAATATGTACCCTTTAGGTATATCTTTTGAAAGAGCATACAGCCCCAGTGACAGCTTTTGTGTTTTTTTTATTTTTATTATTATTATTATTCCCTGAGTGTTCCAACATGATACCAGTGTAATTTATTATTATAAACTGATGAAGCTGTGCTTATTTTAGGGCACTTAGTGAATGGTTTGCTTTACTTTTTGGAAGATTTAGAGACATTTTCCAAGCGTCAGCAGATCCAAATATCATCAGCAATAAAAATATTTTATGTTTGCTGCTCTTTATATAAAAAAGAAGTCTTGGTGAAAATGTAACTTTTTTTTATGGTCCACCATTTCAGGGTCTGTCACTGGAGGGACCTGCAAGGAGCTTGCTTCTCAGAAAGACGTGGATGGCTTCCTGGTGGGCGGCGCTTCCCTGAAACCAGAGTTTATTGACATTATTAATGCGAAAGCATAAAGAGCTGAAACCATCATCTATCTAAACCTTAGGGCTTAGGTCTGCTCCCAAATCCTGCCTTTCTTTAGGAAGTGTTTTTGTGGTTTTGTTGCTATTGTTTCACTTTTGTTTTTTGTATTGTTATTATAAAGGGACAGATTGATACAAACTAAAAACTCAAGGGTGTTATTCCACTGAAATGCGTGCAACTGAGTGTCTAAACCCTCCTATTTGTGTAGTGAAGTACAGGACTGTAATTAGAACCATCATGAGGCTTTAGGGCCCACGCCTTTACTTGAATAATGTTTACCAACATTCTTGTGTACACGGTGTCAAAAATATGATGAATTCAATCAACCTCAGCATCTTTTTAATTCAAGTGAAACTACTTTCCATGAATGTGGTTGTCCTGATGTTTTCCTGTCCCTCAAAGAGAGTCTCTCTGACTGGCCTGTCGCAAATGTGCTCATATGTAATAACCAACATTATTTGGTATAAAGGATAAGACAGAAATATTCTAATAAATGTTTCAGAAACGTAGAACTAATTTTACTGTTGTCTCAAGTTATTTTACTGGAACATTCTGCATAATTTAATTTTTGTAGCCACACACACATCTAGTTTAGGGTTAGATAATTTGAAAAAAAGTAATGTGAAATATTATTTTCTATTTTAAAATGTAATTTATTCTTGTGATGGCAAAGGTTATTTTTTAGCATCATTACACCTGTCACATGATTCTTCAGAAATCATGCTGATTTGGCGCTCAACTTTTATCAATGTTGAAAACCATTGTGAATGTTAATATTTGTGAAAAATTTGGTACCTTTTTTTAGATTCTATTGAGTTAAAAAGAACAGCATCTAACTGAAACCTTGCTGTTTTAAAGCATTAAAGGGATAGTTCACCCAAAAATGAATTTTATGTTTATCTGCTTACCCCCAGGGCATCCAAGATGTAGGTGACTTTGTTTCTTCAGTAGAACGCAAATGATGATTTTTAACTCCGTTGATGTCTGTCAGTCTTATAATGCGAGTCAATGGTAACACAATTTATAAGAGTCAATAAACATGCAGACGAATCCAAATGAAACCCTGCGGCTCGTGACGGCACATTGATGTCCTAAGACACGAAACGATCGGTTTGTGTGAGAAACCGAACAGTTTTACCTCTAAAACACCACTATGTCCAACTGCGTTCAGCATTCGCTTGGTGAGGTCTGATCGCGCTCTGACAATGGCAGTGATGTCACGCGCTTTGCTTCAAGGAGTGTTTGAAGCAAGCCGCAGGGTTTAATTTGGATTCGTCTGTGCATGTTTATTGACTCTTATAAATTGTTACCATTGACTCGCATTATAAGACTGACGGACATCAACGGAGTTAAAAATCATCATTTGTGTTCTACTGAAGAAACAAAGTCACCTACATCTTGGATGCCCTGGGGGTAAGCAGATAAACATCAAATTTTCATTTTTGGGTGAACTATCCCTTTAAATGTTAGTGACTCTAATGTTAGTGTACCTGTATTGTATAAATCACTATCATACTTCAAACTTAAAGTGAAATATACTTTTTACTAGGTTCTAAACTACTTTATAAAACACACAGCAGGGAGCACACTGTACATGGGAACATCTGTAACTTATATTTAGAAGACAATTCTAATGCTTTCCACCACTGAATCACAATCTGTACATCATATTCTTTATTTTGCTTTATTTTTCTCACAAGATAAAGTATGTACATTATGTACAGATCAGCATCTACAAACGGCAGTATTTTCTTTCAGGGCAGAGACATTAGGGCTTTGAGAGATGGAGCTGTAAAAGAAGAAACCGATACAAGCACAGTCCTGTCGAAATACTTACTGCCAAGCACTGACCAAATATAAACCAAATCGCAACACTGCATTATAGTACAATACAGAAGAAAAGAGGAGAGAGACAGGAACATGCAGAAAAAAAAAAAATCAGATGGCTGGAAAAAAATAAAAATTAGGGATGAGACAAGGCAAAAAGTCAATGGCTAAAGTTGAAAATGTAAGAGAACACTTACAGAGGCAAATCTAAGTACAACAAACTATATGAACTAAAAGAAAAGCAAAGATTTGATGCAGAGGAAAGAAGTTAAAGAAATTCGATGTGCAAGAAGAGGACAGGCAACATTTGAAGAGAGGGACAAGACTGTTAGTAATACTGCTGTGAAAATATTACACAACTACAACAGCAAAGGCTAAAAATACATTTCATGAAAGAAAAAAAACAGTGGCATCAATTGAGATTAACATTGCTTTGGACAATCCTTAAGTAATATTCATTATGGGCAGCCAATCTCCATTATCATTAGAAACTGCAGTGAACTTTAAAGACCTGAGGACATTAACTGTAAGGATTTCTCAAACCTGTTGCTTAGATACCTAGAGTTTATATAGGGGTTTAAAATGTCTGTAACCATCTGTATGTCCAGGTATGTCAAGTACGCAATTCTACAGCTTATTTTAAACCTCCAAGTTAAACATCAGAAACCTGTTCAGTCCACAAACAAAACAGCAGTTAAGTACAGTAATTGCTTTTAAAAAAGAAAAAAAGAAAAACCCCACTAAATCAGTTAACACAAAAGATAGTTAGGAAAAAAAAAAAAGGAGGGAAAAAAACACAAACAAACAATGTTAAGAATAGACAAAAGACACACCTGAACATACAGCAGCAATTCTACTACACACTACATGGAGCCAATCCTGAAATAAAACCCATACATCATCTTTAGACTGACAAGGTGTTTGTCATTTTATAGAAATTGAGATTGGCATAAAAAAGAAAAACAATGCAAACTGAAATCACCAAGCTCTCAAAATGACAAGCATCAGACAACAACAGGCACATTGAAGATTCAATTGGCCGATGTCTGGATGTCTCAATGGCCATTTTCCAGTGTGCCTCTGGATTAGTTTTGCCCTCATCTTTTCATCTCTTGCTTTGCTCCGATTGGGCATGACTGCAAGAAGAGAGAGATCTGGTAATGAAGGAGTGCAGGAGAGAGGAGAACAAGGGATGGGAGGGGTTGAAGGTTGAGAAGGAGAGGAGAGCAAAGTCAGTGTGGCAACCAGTAGCATCAGCAAATTATTAATTTACAATGTACAACCAAATACAAACATTCAAACAGAATGAAGCCCTAAAGTAGTCAAAATAAACTTTTAAAAAAAAAAGAAAGAAAAAACATTAACCAAACTTCAATATATTGCAGTCTTCAGTACTCATTTGACCTCAAAGTCACATCAGTTAAAGGGATAGTTCACCCAAAAATTAAAATTCTTTCATTTACTCAACCTCAAGTTGTTCCAAACCTGTATGAATTTCTTCCTTCTGCTGAACACAGGTTTGGAACAACTTGAGGGTGAGAAAATAACAGAATTTTCATTTTTGGGTGAACTATCCCTTTAGGACACGTTACAATTTAAAGGATTAATATCTTTGGAAGAAAAAAATCTAGACAAACAATATGTAATGTGTTAGAAATTGTTCTTAAACCAAATATTCCCCTTGTTGTTGGACGCTTTGGTGTCTAACAAGTAACATGTTTATTACAGGTATGAATGCACCAAAAAAGAAAAAAAAAGCTGAATGGGGAAAAGAGGAAGATGAACAAAACAGGAAGGAAGGCAATTAAGTTAAAATGACAAAGAAATAAGTACAGGAAAAAAATAACTGCTTGGGAATATTAACAATAAACAAGGGATATATTTGGCATTACATTGTCAATTCATGAATCTCTGCCTCCTTCATGAGTGTGGATTCTAAGTTTTACTTTCTAACATGTAATTTATTTCATGTCTAGGGGAGCATGACATTTTAGAAGAATTTTAATGTGAAAATTTTACTTTGCACTAAACTGCGTATCAGTGTGCACCTGCTCACCACCCAAAACATTTAAACTTTAAAAACTGCCAGCAAAGTTACTGAATAAATCAAAATGACACTTACCATTGTACAAACAAAAATAAACTAATAAACCAAAGTACTATGAGAGAAAAATAAATTTCACTTTGCACATTATTTGCATGAGCACGCATGTACATATCTCACAGATGAGATATTAGGGATGCTTTCTGCTCGTAGTGGCCCTGAGCACATCTTGCTTAAGCACACATATTTCAGACCCAAGGCTTTTCCATGCTCGAAGAATGTTAAATCGCATTTAATAAATCTGATTACTTGGACAGCAAAAATGCTAAAAGCTCCACACTCATTTGCAATGAAAGTGGTGTTTGGGTGACGACTCCAATGAAAAATTTAAAGCAGTCCATTAGAGATTAAGGAGCATTAGATGAACTTTGTAAAACTTTGAATTGGTACAATTTTTTTTTTACTATAATGTTCATGCTTCAATTGGCTAGATTAAGACCATGATGCCATATGAATCTCTGAGACTTACTACTGCACCACAGTA
Organism: Anabarilius grahami; assembly: GCA_003731715.1. Lineage (NCBI taxonomy): Eukaryota > Metazoa > Chordata > Actinopteri > Cypriniformes > Xenocyprididae > Anabarilius > Anabarilius grahami. The sequence goes on along the minus strand of RJVU01072388.1, from coordinate 3,597,525 downwards.
ATATTCATGTAAAATGAGCAGATCTTTTGGTGTCAATCTTACAGATAAGGGGTGCAACAGGGTTCAGTATTAGGCCTGTTTCATAATGAGATGATAAATTCACAACCTGCCAGCAGGGTTAAAAGACATCAAGCCAAGCATGTCGTTCAACAGTGGTAACACCTCAACCCAAGCTGAACGTAGATCCACCACGCTTTTTCAAAACATCAAGTCCTTCTTACCAGCCATTACCAGTAGATGTGGCCGAAGCTTAAGGAGCCATACAAACCCATGTGTTTCCAAACCCCAGCAGGACAGTGGATGCCCTTGCAGGAATGAGGTGGCTAGTGGAGAGACACGATACAACCGCCATCTTGCTGTGAGGGAAAACTGATCTTGCTTTTCCTTCTGAATGAATTTGATCAGGCTGACTGCGTGTTGGGTGTAGGGACCATCTATGTTGGGTGGTGCTTGAGGAGACTTGGATCTTCAGTGGCTGGTGGTCAAACTTAGTGGTGAATGAAACTTAGTGGCCCTAGATGGACCTGGATGACTTTAGAACGGTTGGCCCTATTCAGATCACAGCTGAGGTGGAAGTGAAAGATTTTGAGTCACTGAGCTGTGCTTCCTGGGTGTCGAGGAATGATTAGGATGGTATCTATGACTAATGAAGCCCGGCTTCTTGAGTGTTGAACGTCGTGTGGGAGAGGAGACTGTGTGGGAAGGGGGGGCAGAACTGGTGATGTTGCAAAAATAAGGCCTAATCTGCATTTCTGAAGGTGACCTTGTTTTAACTCAGTCCAAATATTATGGGCTATCAGCATAAGGATCCTAAAGATGAAGTGAGGCACCTCCACCTGACTTACTGAAGACATCACAGGCAAAGAGATAGATAGGGCATACAAACCATCTTCTTCTTGCTTGAAGGATTGCACTGAAGCTCACTTGGCTTTAAAGTCCATTAAAGATGAAAAAAACCTTGAATAATCCTTTGCCTTCACACAGACTTGATGAGCTGGTACGCTGTTGGTGGAAACTGGCTCACATTATATTCAGCATTAACTGTGATGTTTTCAGGTCTTGAGCTTTGTGGCGGTTTGCTTGAGAGGAGAGAAACATGAGAACACACAACACTGTTAGCTTGAAAATTCTTTTTGAGCTCTATGACGTGGGACCTGACATGACCTGCTGACCTGACCCCATCAGATCTTTGCCCTGTGTTCCTTTTTTCTATTGGGATAAGGGATAATCTGCAAGTACTTGGTTGCCTGATACTTCACTAAATGGGCTGTGTGAATAGACTATACTGGGTCTTGAAATGACACCTAAATCCCTGTATATGGAGGTCAACTGTCCATCTGTCAGAATGTCCATCACTCTACAAGAGTTAATAAATCTGAGATATCTCTCATATATATGATCAGCTCTAGACTCTGAATGTGTGTCTATTATGCAGATATCTGGTCCCTTATCTACATTCTGTCTTTATAAGCTCTATAAGTGTAAATTATCTGGTCAACCCCAACCATTTCCCCATACTACGAGGTTGTAAGACAGGATGTGCTGACTTTACAGTCTATTTTGCTTGGGTCAGAGGGGGTGAATGTAACCCCAAGCCCTGCTAGAAATGCTAAGCATGAGTCTAAATCTGGGAGGGCCAAGCTGGACTGCACATACTCCACCGGCACAGAGGGCCTGAACCTGTGACAGAAAAGGAAAAATTATAGAGGGAAAACTTTAGACTTCAAATCATCAATAGCATAATTTTTGCAAGCAATTTCCCTGGCATCTGTACTCACGTTTTAAGAATGGCCCTCAGCGCTAGATTTCTTTCACGCTCTGCAAACTTGTCAATAAGGTAAGCAGCCATACGTGGAGCTTTCTGATAGAGTTTGAAGAACCGGTAGAAGTTTCCAAGAGCCCAGGCAGTACGGAGCTCAAGAGCATGAGCTACACATGGATCAGCACGAAGTTCAGGGGTCAGGTACACAAGCTCGGTGGTCAGGTCTAAGATAAATGTAGCAAGAGCAATAAAAATTGGAGTACAAAATAGTAAAAGTAATACCTGAACTTAGGGCAAGGCGATATGACCAAAATCTTATATCAAGTAATTTTATATTTTTTATTTTATCAATGAGTAATTTTATATCACAATAACGATATATATCACGATATAGTTATTTTTGCTTTAAATAAGATTATGATATCAAAATTTTCCATATCATTGAAATTTCATAATTATCACCAATTTCAATATAATTTTAAAAATTAATACTAGCCTAAAAAAACAAACTCTCAAGCTTACTGAAGACAAATAAACTGTGATAAAGAGCAAATAAAACAAACTACAATAGAACAAAGACAGACGAAACAGACCTACATGAAAAAAATTCAAGCACTAGAAAATGTATAAAGTAATCAAAGGTATAAAAAAAACAATGCATATTATTTACTGTGTAAATAAAATAAACATTTATTCTTATTAAAGTTACAAAAGAAAGCAGTGAGATTTTCTCTTTTTTGTTGTTTGATTAGCATTAATAATGACAGCAGGTAAATTTGGATACTGTCCCTTTAAGACTGACTGCACCAATCCATTAACTCGAGCCTTGTCTTTCTCAACTGTCCCTTCACTTAAGACATAAATGGCTCTGTTTACTTGCAAATACGTGGTCACTTTGGCTCATAGGTATGTGTATTTAACCGTTCAAGCCCAATTAAGCGTCAAAAAGCACTCAGTTCAGTCCTCATGTGCTCTATGAGCAGTGGCTTCATGTCGCGCGTCTCAGACGGCGCTGAGAAACAGTCTCTCAGAGAGCACGTGCATATACTTAACTGAGTTGTCTTTCGCTGGTAATTGCACTTAAATGGTTTAAACCACTCCTTGTGCTTAAAAATTCATGCAAATGATATGCTTTCGTGACCGCGCAGCATAGCAACCTCACACGACAGACGATCGTCCAAAATCTCTACCAGTTGACAAATTTCTTCAGGCTAATCGTGTCTATCAGTATATCGCCCACCCCTACTTATTGTGCTTAATACACAAACATTGAGCACGTCTCTAATTCGCGATCGCCTTCTGAGAGAGGCAAGATTCATGCGTGCACTTTGGCAGTGTGCCAGTCAGCACGAGTGTTGCACCGAGTTCCTTTTCAGTCTATATTTCGCTTATAACTCTTTTAACATCAAGCACGTCCCGCTCTTTATATTCTCGTTCATGCATTTCATCACTCTGAATTGTCAATAGTGCAATAAATTTACATACTACGATATAGCAAAATCTCTAACGATAGACATTTTACTTTGTGGTAATGATATATATCGTCATATCGCACAGCCCTGCTTGAACTAGTGATTAAACAGAAAAGGCAATTTATACCTCCAGAGTTTTTAGTAAAGATGTAGTAGATAATTCTGTAGGCAGTGAATTCTCCAACGTTGTCTGATGGGCAGTCTTTATACAGGGCCTTGAGCTGGGTCTGGCACTGGTTGAACTCCTCGTGGTCGCCCTGACAAGTCGAAATGTGTGTTTAGTCCAAAAAAGAATAAAAGTGCCGTTTAATCAAAGCTGACTTTACACCACATACCTTTTCCAGAGCGATGCGAGCATGAGTCTCGTAGACCTCCACGGTGAAGTCTGTACGCACACCTTGAACCTGAATGACAAGATTTCAAGATGAGACACTACGGCCCAGTTTCACAGACAGGGCTTGGACTAAGCCAGGATTAGGCCTTAGTTCTTAATTAGGGTATTTAAGTAGCTTTTATAAACGTACTCCAGAAAAAAACATTACTGGTGTGCATCTTGAGACAAAACAATAACATTGGCATATTTTAAGATACGTCAGTGCAAGTTGCTTTCAGTTGAAACAGCTCAAACATGCATTTTAGTCTAGGACTAACTTAAGCCTTGTCTGTGAAACTGGGGGTACATGAGAAAAAAAGTAAGGCAGGTAAGTGGTACTAGTAAGTGTTACTCACAGTGAGATCCTGTCGTATTGACTTCATTTGTTCACATGCGTACAAGTAATCCTGATTGGTTTTCCAATGAGCTTTCACTGCAATCAGGGACTTGCGCAACACCTGAAATACAAGAAAAGATTCAATACAAATCTTCAATGAAACTGCCATTGTACAACCCATGAATAACACATACAGCATCCAGGGTTAACCACAGATCTATAACCATTAAACAGATCCCTAAAGAAAAGCAACACTTTCAGAAACACTCACAGGTACAGGTCTGACGGTTGCAGGGTCAGGAGCACAGGTGAGGCGCAGGTAGTTTTTGGTGATGTCCTGGCAGGTGCCGACTATGGGGCATTCATCCCAACTCAGCCCCTCCTGGGTGCCGTTGGGGACATCAAAAACATTGATGTTTAACACCAAGGGCTCAGTGCGTAATTTAGTGTGGAAGCGTGCTGCACGGCTCTGCTTCTTTGCTTCACGATTTGGGTCGTGAAAGTCAAGGCCTGCATTACCACCTTTCCGCTTTTTACCAATACCGCTTGTTAGGTCTTCCATATTTCTGATAGAAGTCAGAGGAGAAGGCAGTGAGGCTACTAGCAATGTATTAAAGTGGCTACTTTCTCTCATACTGACCAAAACGTCATGAAAACATTGGCTAACTAATGTTAAAAACATTATTGGCATTTAATTTGGGTGTACAAACAATGATATCTCACCTTCGCCCTCTGTTTGCTTTGCCTCTTCCTCTGCCTCTCTCTCCTGCAGCTCCTCTACCTCGCTCTCTTTCTGCCCCACGGCCTCGGCCACCCTTTTGTTGCCGCCGGGACAATGGGAGGCGAGGATCACTTGACATGCTGCTATCTGATTGGGAGCCAGAATCACTGCCGAAGGAAGAGAGTCACCATTCAAATTCTGCTGATATCCAATTTCTATAATCAGTCCCTCCAGAATTTCGCAGGACTATTTTCTGATTTCTGTGGCCTAAAATTACTGATTTTGCTGTGGCTTTTTTTTTTTTAATTTGCGGCAATATTTGCAGCATTTCTTGTGTAGTTTTTTTGTGAAAATACACCAGAGTCAATATTCTTCTAACATTATTACTTTTCTGAGCTCAAGAACCACTGGGCCCTGTAATTTTAAAAAGGAGAACACTGATAATAACTTAAAATATAATTTCAACATTTTATTTCATATGTAACACCAAAAAAAACAAACAAAAAAAATTTATAAAATGTTACATTGCAGTGTTTCCCACAGGATTTTGTGAAACTATGGGGGCATGGTTGTCATTTAGAAGGTTTTGTATATTTTATCAATCAATTTTGTATATTTTATGTATCAAATATGATACAACAGGCTTTGAGGAACATTTATTTGTTCATCTATCAATCATCATTGTATGCACATTGCATTGCATTGTGTTTTGCCCCCCACAATAAAATTATATAACTTTCATCATAAAACTAAGCATATCTTCTTACCAAGACATATTATAATATTATAAGAGATATAGAGTGACAAATTATATTTATATGCATTTTATATAAGTAGTCTGCTGTACTGTTATATAGATCTCATTGATTTACATTTTTATAAATAACAACTGCAGCAAACTGCAATTTTTGCTCAGTTTTGGCCTCTGAATAAAATTAAGCTGTTTTCCCCCTCCATACTCTCACCATATCATACTATATGGGCCATAAAATCCTGGTGTATCAAATATATGAAAAAACACATGCAAACTTTTTATATTTTGTCTAAAGGTTCAAAAAAAAAATTCTGTTTAAAAAAAAAATTATTTTCTGAATATTATATTATTTCAAGCTTTACAGGGTTGATTAGTATTTTTTATAATACAACAAAAAAGAACCTTAAATATTCGGTTGTTAAGTCTGACGTCACGCTCTCTCATATACTACAAGAAAACAACAAACGGTGCTAATATACACACATGATGTGGTGTGATACTACCAAAAAATTATACTCATAACCTTCATCTCCATACCAAAACCCCAAATGGCCAGACAGTGATTCATCTTTTATAAATCGTTAAAATATTAATGTCTGTGACACTGTAAGCATGGAGACTGTTGTTTAGACTGTATTTTAAATGTTTAACTTTTTAAAATGAATAAATAGTGCTCATAAACGGCCGTCCAGATGGCATTCTCAAGTGAAACGAGTCGAGGCTTAGACCCAGAAACGGCGTTCCTTACGTCACGACTTAACAAGCGGATAACAGTGGCCTACTTTTGAAGAATACACAAAATGTATAAAGCAAACAAATGTTTCAAACAGATTAAAGTGCAAAAGAACATAACTATAAGTTCGAAAGTAAACAATCAGTACACAAGTGGTGTCAGAATGGTAAAGTAGTTGCCTGCTGTTTTTACAGGGGTAACCCTGGAAATATTATCGAATATATTTTCATTCAGCGTCTCCTTCACTTGTTCCGTCTTGCTCCTCGTCCATTTTGGGGCTGTTTACAGAGTGCGCGAGCTTCTTTTATGCAACATACAGACACTGTTGATAAACTGAACCGATTGATGGAAACGATTTCACTCTGAGCGTCCACGCACGTGTGTGTGCGTTTGTGTGTGAGAGAGTTGCGCGCTCACAGCGGGGTTGTTGCGGTGGTTGACCGACTGACAGATGCATTGCCGAAGCAACGCCGCAAACAGTTGTTTATCGATCAATTCAGGCGCAAAGTCTACTTCGAAGTGGGCTTTCCTTTGGCTGAATGTACATTGTGATGACGTCACACAACGTGTTTAGGCCCAAAATCTGCGGAAAATGTGGCAATTTAGAAAAATTGCAAGCCCCTCCGAATTTTGTGGAGTTTGCTTGATTTTGCGGTAAATTCTGTGATCGCGGAATCCTGGAGGGACTGTAAAGTGATGATTTAAAGTAGGGCTGTCAATAATGATTATTTTTGGTAATCGAGAGTTCTTGGATAATTTTTTGTGGTAATTAAAAAAGTAAACAATAGCCTTTAAAATGTATTAAAAATACATATAACAACAATGTGGCAATAATAATTGGTTCAAATAAAAAGTACCAAAAGCAAATAATCATATGGTTATATTGAACAAAACTTTATAAAGTGGTCCGATAAAGTGGTTCATGGATTCTCGTTCTTGGAATGTGGCATTTCCGGTATTTCACCAGTTAATCGACAGGAGTAAACTGCAATCAAGCACTTTTTTAAACCGAGTACTTAAATTTAATTGAGGAATCGTGACAGCCGTACATTAAAGTGTTGGTAATTAAATAACTTTGCAACCCTGTGGATTACCTGCGGTGATGTCTACTCCTGTCCCTGTGTCGGCTGTGAGGGGATGGGGATCGTGATGAGGAGTGGGACGAGCTGGAGGAGGGGCTTCTCTGAGAAAAGACATTTCTGTAGTTACCCAGCCTGGCCCCGCCCCTGCCACGGGTGGCTCCACCTCTCCCAATAGCATTCTCCTGAGAGCGTTGAGGAACCACCTCCCAGCGAGACTGCTTTTGCTTCAGGCTGATAAAAATAGCAGTTGTTTAATGCCAATTTATTTATTTTATACACCATGTCCGCAGTAAGTCTACATCTTGAATGACCAAAATGGCACCTAGTAAAAACAACTTGATTATACCTAGATTTAAAATTACTAAAAAAATCTTGTACTAGAATTTATTTCATATACGTTTAGTGTCAATAGTTAAGTAGCTTGAATAATACACTTATAGAACAAGGAATGCTGAACTTTACAAAAAGTAGAAAATTACAGAATAGAGATGCAACTCACTCTGGCAGAGGTTCTCTGGTCCAGTCAATGGTGTAAGCAGAGCCATCCTGTAGTCTGGACTGCAGAAGGTCTTTCAGTACTTTTTCTGTACGATCCTTATCCTCTTCAGATTCACAGGCTGTGAAGCAACGCTGTACATACTCTTTCATGGCCTGTGGCCAGTCCTGAGGCCTTCAAGAATCCCCCAAAAAGATAATGTTATTATTGATTTCTGACATTAAATGAATATCACTGAGTTAATATGGGGGATACAATGCATTCAAATCCACAGCTCTAATTATCTGTTAAATCTAGAGAGATGTAGTCGGTTGCTACTGAGACACAAGCATGTTCCAACCAGCCTTTTAATTGTAAATATTAGCCAGTACGCTTACCGAGTTTGGGAACTTCCGGCTAAAGGTGTAGATGTTGCAACAACAGACCCAGGCGATGGGTTTGTCGCATTGGGGGATGCCAATCCAGGGGCCTGTTCAGCTAAAGGGAAGTTCTGACTGGCCATGACATATGGGCGCTTTTGTATGTTAAATTTGACAGCACCTGTTCCAGGAGCCTCTGTTGAGGAAAGAAAACATTAGGAGGATATTCTTAAAATGACATATTCAGCACACACAAGCACACAGAGACACATACGTTTCATGCGCTGCCACAGCTGCTGTCCACCTTTGTTCATATTGCCAGTGTTAGGTTTCTTACAATCCACCATGCCTGCGCCTCCATATAGGCCCTGTCCTGGAGCCTGCTGCTGAAGGGGCTGATATGGTGGAGCTTGGTAACCCTGGTACCCTGGCCGAATCTGCCCAGGATTGTAGCCCCGCATCATGGGGTTGGAATCCGTAGGGCTGTATGGCATGGTACCATTAGGGCTGTAGGGGGTCTGGG